>JAINUG010000003.1:10264753-10674753 GCA_029706075.1 Aldrovandia affinis
GGCTGGCCATGGCTGGGAACAAGGTGGAGACCCTGGAGCTGGGAACTCTGGGACGGATGACGCACCTCAGGAACATCGACCTGAGGTGAGAGCATGGCGCCACATGACCCCCCCCTCTCCTTCTCTCTTCCCGTTCTCTCATTTAAAATATCCCCTCAGTCATTCCATGCTTTATGTAGAATCAATACATGTTGGTAATGTAATAAGAGACCCGCTGTCAGTAAATCAGGGAGAGCGGAGGGAGAAATTAAATGACGGACAGGAAATGGAGGAGTTTGGCACTCACAGGAAGGATGAAATGCTCTCCTGGTCGGTCGGTTCACATGGTCTAGAGAAAAGCGGGGATATTTTCTCATGAAAGGCATCAGCATGGATACTCCCCCTGAAGGCATAGTGCCTTGCTTCATTGGCACTGAGTTTGCGGTTGCTCCTTTGGTCTCTTGACCTAAACTTGAAAATTAATTGCTCTGCATGCAGGGGGTGGCTGGTCGGGATTTACTACTCCCGTATGCACCTGTGTTGGATTATGGAGTCAGACAGACTATTGAATTGTTATTCTATGAACTCTGAAGACAAGGGAGGTATCTGGAGCTAGTTAACTTGAGCAAGGCATGCATCTCTATGTGCCATTTCTCAGTGAGTTGGTTTTTCTTTTCTTTCTTTTTTTGTTCTTTTCCCTTAACTTGGAATGCCTGGCTGTGATGGTAACATCCCATCACTGAAAGTTTCTCTGTCAGAGTGTGTGCAGCCAGCCTGCCTCTTTTTACACTGCTGTCCACCAGCTGATCTGCTCAGTGACTGCGTTGGGGGAGGGCACAGCTAGCACAGCTGGCGCAGCCAGATAGCAGGTGCCTCATTGACCAGAGGACTTGACATTGCTCAATGAGGCGGGGGATACCCTGTCGTTGCCGGGCTACGCTATGGACATGGGCATATTGTTACTGATAATTTGGGCACTTAGCAGATAGTCCCTTCGGGTGCATATCAAGGGCACATAGGGGGGAATCAGGGCAATCAATCTCTCTCTCTCTCTCTCTCTCTCTCTCCTCTCTCTCCCTGCCTCCCTCTCTTCCTTTTACTTCTGTGTTGAGCGTGTTCAGTATTTTTATTTCTTGGGTACAGCAGGTGTCCTAGCCAGGTGTTGTTGTGCGGTCAGTGTTCCAGCACTGTGTTCTTAATGGTTTTTTTTCATGCGGCGTCAGCTATGATCCTGCCTTGGTCTTTGGCTGCGTGCGGACAGCGTTCTATTTCTGTGTTGTTTCTTGGTCGCGGTTGTGTCATGGCCCCGTGCTCTCCTCCGTTCCACCCCGCCCAGGCTGAACGGGCTGCGCTGGGTCCTGAGCGAGGGCCTGGAAGCCGTGAAGCAGGTGACCCACCTGGACGTGAGGGACAACCACCTCGCCTCGCTGGACCTCAGCTCCGCCTGCAGCCTGGAGACCCTGCACTGCCAGCGCAACCACCTGGGGGCGCTGACGCTGAGCGGCTTCACGCTGCGCACCCTGTGTGCCAGCAGCAACCGTGAGTGTCATCTGGGGCCCTGTGTTCCGCATGCCACACACAGGCCCATGTCATATTGTCATAATGTCAAATTATATTCACTTATGCCAGCCAGTGTGAACTTCAATATTTAATAACTGCAAGTTGCCTGGTGTAGCTATCGCTTAACAGTAACAATAATCGATTATGACAATTGTGAATAATAATAAAAATATAATATTGATAACGTAATAACACCAACCGTAAATTGGCACACACACAGGTACTCTCACACAGAGAAATGTACTGATCAAACTTTTTTTAATTATTATTGCATGCACTTCCACTTCAGTTAAGGATACACTGTAGTCTTTCTCCTGCAGGCCTCACTACAGTGAATATCTACCCGGTACCTAACCATTTGACACACATGGACCTATCACGGTGAGCCTGTGTCCCTGTGTGTGTCTATGTCCATTTCTGTGTCTATGTAAGAGTGTGTGTGTGTCTGCATGTGAGGGGATACTACATCTCCAACTGTGTGAAAATCTGTGTACCCTTTCCTCAGCCGGCCAGCCACATTTAAGCCTGAGACACTAAGGTCATCTGTTCTCCAATCACATGACCCCCTTATTCTCGCATGAGCTCACATTTGTTTTAACGTGCATGTCTCTCATTCATCGGAATAGCTCATTGAATGGAGGACGACTGCATGCATAACAGGATGTCATGGTGCGTTTATTGAATTGATGGTGCCTGGGGAGCTACGTCTTTCTCTGCTGACCGCTCCTGGTGATTTACAGGAACCTCCTGGAGTATCTGCCAGACTGGGTGTGTGACACACGGAAAATCGAGGTGCTGGACGTCGCTTACAACCACCTGTCCGAGCTGCCCTGCAGGTCAGCGTCTCCGCCGGGCCCGCTGATCCCACAATGCATCTTGTCCCACTCTCAGCCCTCCTTTTCAAATCCGTTATCCGCCGCTCTCATTCATTTCGGTCACAAGTGGAGAGCCTCAGGGATCCGCTGTCACATCCCGCCAACCTCCTGCCAATCAGCCCACTCAGACTTTTGAACACTTTGGCGTTAGATCAGGCTTTGCCCATCTGTTTTCCATCCGTTCGTCCGGTGTGGGGAGATCCCTGTAGTAAGCCTGGGAGGTAGTCATTCCCCCTCCACGGCTTATTACCATAATTCCGTTCTTGACATTTTTGCAGCGATTTAATAAAGTTGTGTGTTGCTTTAATCTGCCATACATCGGGAGGGACTGAGGTCTTGCCAGAGTGGAAAGGTCTGGAAATGACTACCAAAGGCTGCTGAGATAAGCCCGGGGGATCGTCCAGATCTTTGCCGTTTCTTTGTGGAGGAAACACAACAGGGCATGTACACAGAGCCCATTTCTCTTTCTCTGATATTTGTACTCTGACTAAAATCTATATAAACTATGGAAACGTTGCTGCAGTATTTGTGTGTGCGTGCGTGCGCGTGTGTGTGTGCATGCGTGCGTTACTTGGGCAGAAAAATGTGCTGAGCTGGTAGTTGATGTGGTCGGGCTGATGGGAACGTTGACTGATTTGTTTGCTCTCAGCATTTCCGCGGTCTCATAAATGACCCAACGAAGTGCTTGAACTGATGGCTCTCCATTTGTCCTTCTGTCTCTGTGCCAGGCTGCTCAGCAGTCTCAGCCTGAGGAAACTACTGGTGGGTAACAACCAGCTACAGAGACTGCCTGACTTACTTGACCACATCCCCCTGGAAGCCCTCGACCTCCAGCACAACAAGCTAGGCGAACTGCCGGAGAGCTTGTTCTGCAAGGCCTTAAAGTAAGTCCTAAAGTAGTATGTCTTTCCCTTCCTTCTTTCCCTGCTTCTCTGTTCCCTCAGTTTCTCTCTCTCTCGCTCTCTCTCTCTCTCACGCTCTCTCTCTCCCCAGCTTACTTTCTCTCCTGGCTGTCCTCTTTCCTTCACTCTCTGTCTGTCTGTCCCCCTGTGGCACTCCCTAGCCTCTAACAGGTTTTCATATGGCTGCCACTGGTCCTCACTACATTCCCAGCTTTGCTCCTTTGTTTGCTCCTCCTGAAGTACTCCATACTCACTACAGCAGTTTTCCACTATTGAACGGTGGCCTCTTCAAAATTCTCACTCACAGGGGCTTCCGATAACGTAGCGGTCTAGCGCCCCCATATTGGCTGGTCCTTTACAAGTGTGAGCTGCCTATCATGGTCGTGGTTCGAAACTCAACCGTGCCCGACCAGCCCTGGTGGGGAACCTTGATCGGGGTCAGCGTTTGGCTGTCCGCCCCAGGGGGAGGGGGGAGGGAGAGCTGGCACGAGGCCGCCGAGGAGCGGTAGGTCAACCTCATAAACAGGGTTGGGCGAGTTCCGTCTCGGAGGAGACGAACATTGCCTCGAGGTATTCGCTTGTCCCGTGGAGGCAGGCAGCGAGTTTGTGGGGGAGGGTAAATCGAAAAGAAATAGAGGGTATAATTGGCTGAAACAAAGATTATTCCGTCATGATCTTTGGTGGAGAGGAATAAGCACATATTGCATTGAGTCCTGTGTGCGGTCATATACTTCCCCCGGGTCTGATTTTTAAATGGAGACGTTTTGCAGACCATTTCCAGATGCCTCTTGTGCTCTAATTCATGGTGGAAGGTTCAGGACTAGACATGCATACGCTGTGTGGCAGCAGTGTCGTGTAATGGCTAGGGAACTGGGCTGGTAACGCAAAAGATTGCATGTTCAGTTCCCAGGTGGGGCACTGCCGTTGTACCCTTGAGCAAGGTACTTAACCTGAATTGCTTCAGTAAATATCCAGCTGTATAAATGGATTGTATGTAAAGATATGTAAACTCTCTGGATAATAGTGTCTGCTAAATGCCTGTCATGTAATGTAATGTATGACCTGAAGCAGTCTGATCCTCCATACACACTACAGCTGTTTTCCACCATTAAACAGAACCAGCTGGAAAATAGAATAGCTTCTTTAAATATAACACAAGGCCCATTGGTTCATAACATTCTCACTCGCACCCTCATTAAATATACATGTTGGTAAGTCCTAATTTGTACAGTTAATAAACAGCTGTATGTAAAGTATGGGCCTTTTTGATGCCTGACACAGAGGTTGAACTTGGTGGACCTGGTCATTGCTCTCTGTAAGGCGAGCCACGACCATCTTAGTCTCCCTCTTTGGACTTTTGTCCCGTTTTCCTGTCTGATAAGTCAATGCTGGCAGCCCAGTCTCTAATACTGATATCCAGAGCACTGGAACTGCCTTACAAATGCCTGATTACCTCACCCAGTTTGTAGCTGCAGACCTTTTTTCACAGTAATTGTTTCTAAATAGCTACCATTTAATGATCTTGCTGATCTTTTCGTTCTCTTTCTCTGTTTTGTCCGTCATTGCATATTATAAGGAGGAATTTCCTGCCCTTATTTTTGGTTTCAGTGTTTCCCTTTTACAACACCATGCTCCTGATAACCAGATGATAAAAGTGTGTTCGGCGTCATAAATCTGTTGTGAATCTCTGGGAAATGTTCACCATTAACTTGAGTAATCGCTCTTGACTTTTCTAATGTTCTACCAATGGAGTTAAGTAGAGTTAGTAAAAACAGTTGTAAATACTTGGCCATTTCCACTCCCACTCCCCCACTCCCTCCATGCCAGCCTGAGGTTCTTGAATGTGTCTGCCAACTCCCTGGAGAACATCCCCCCCAGCAGCCAAACAGAGGAGAGCCTCAGCACCCTCCAGGAGCTCTACCTGACTGGCAACAACCTGACTGAGAACTGCGCCGTACTGCTGGTGGGACATCAGAACCTGCGTGTGCTTCATATGGCCTACAACCAGCTGCAGTCCTTCCCTGCCAGGTAACCTTCGAATGGCTCACATCATACCGATTGATCTGCTGCCAGGATTGGGATGGTCAGTCTATACATGGTTCAGTCATTATAGCGTTGAATACGTATTCATGTGCATGTGTCTGCATGTGTGTGTGTGCGTCTGCAAGCAAGTTTGTGTGTGTTAGAGACTCAGGGCCCTGTTTTGGTGAATTAGGACGGTGTCGGTAACGCAGACGCAAAGCGAAGACGGTGGCGCTTTAGGGCGTGTCTTACGCAATTTCGGTAATTTCGTGATTTAGGACGATAGCGCACCTCCGGCGCAGTTGTAAAAGAGGTTGGATTCACTTTTAAAAAATGCATGTGGGTGTGGTGGTAAAAATCCTGTTTAGTTCTCTGCTGGCTGTCGGGTGTAGGAAAAGTAATAAACTAATTTGCATGTTGGACAAGACTGGAAGAAACTGCATGTACAGCCAAAATGATAGCCGTCTGGCAAACACCGGCTACCCAACCCAGGGTATTGCTCACGGTATCACCTTCGCATATCGCCTATCGCATTTTCTGTAGTGCAAATGGAAAGAATAAAACTCTTTCACATAAGAAAAACAATGTGCATACAAACATATATTTATTTAACAGGTGTATCTTACTGAATGGTAGCGATGGATGGCCTGCTGGCTTCAGTCTTTCAATGTGCATTGAATAACCACAAGTTGTGGTGAAATAGTTTTTAGCTTAATTGATTATGCTTGCAAGTTACCCATGGATTGGACGATTTGCCTCAACGTGGGGGGAAATTCACAATATTCACAAAACATTCTCATGTGATTTCAGATAACCTTATGTTCATATGTGCGAATCAATAAAGTCACCAAATTGCACAGAGCGCCAGCGTTTGCACTAAGAGGTGGTCTAGTTGGACGTTAACGCAAACACATTATTTGACACCAAACTTGCATAGCTCTGACTGTTTTCATAGTCACACCCCCTATTGCGCTGCCCAGCCCACAGTCGCGCAAACGCCTTCATTGCGCACCACGAAATTGCCAAACTCGGTGGAGACGGGAAATACTCCGTTTGCGACAGATGAAACTGGCAATTCGCCTGCGCTAGGGCATAATGTCGCTTAGCGCCGGCACGAAGATAGGGCCCTTAATCATAATTATAAAACGGATAGTTCCGGTCCGTTGTGCCCATTGGTCAGTTTGTGTTCTAGCCATGACCATATTCCCTGATATACCACAGGCAAAGATAATTTTCGTACATAATTTGAATATCGTTTCGCACTAGCACCACCATCCAGAAGCTGTCTGATGCTGGGCAGTAAGCAAGGGAAATAATGTTGGTCAGTGGCCACAGATCAGAGAGCTCTCTGCAAAGCTTTGACAGGCCATCAGAAAACGAGCAGTACAAAACTTCACCAGCGAAACGGATCAAGACCACCTCAACCTGAGTTGACCACTAGCTAGCTAATGTTACTTCAGTGACTGCACCTTGAGTGTCCAAATTAATGTGTACAATAAGGAAAAGTGGCATTTTGATTTTGTTTTATGCTAGCTAGCTAATGCATGTTTGTTGCTGTTTTTGTCATTTGCTAAATAAATTCTGTGTTTTAGCTTTAATAAGCCAATTAAACTAGGTCCAAACAAAGGAACTATATCATTGCTTAGTAAGCAAATTAATTCAGCAGAAGGATACACCATATAATCCATTAAAAATATATACATTTTAATGTCACCCTGGGGTGGCAATTGGCTGTCCGCCCCAGGGAGCGGGGAGGGATAAAAACCGAATGAGCTTGCTGCATATATGAGTGGTCCTGTGCGTTACCGTGACAGGCTTCGGGCTCACAGGAGGTGGGGCCAGTACTCACTACTGGTCTCGGGACTATGGCAGCAAGTTCTCATACGAGGGAGGGGATAATTGACATGAAAAAGAGAAGGTGTAATTGGATACTAAATTGGGAGAAAACATGGGTGGGAATAAACGGCAAAAATAGAAGAAGAAAAAAACCTAATTTTAAACTTGGGCTGTCATTCTTTGGTGAACAGACATACATTGATAGCCAGTTCAGCATGCAGTGGTAGGTAATTTCATACTACTCATTAATCAGTGAATGTGAACGTGAATGGTCATTTGAACAGCATGTGCAGAGTCCTGATTGGTCCAGACTCAATTCCTCCCCAACCCCCCATCTCTGTCGGTTGTTTCAGTAAGCTGAGTAAGCTGGAGCTGCTGGAGGAGCTGAACCTGAGTGGGAACAAGCTGAAGACCATCCCCTCCACCGTGTCCAGCTGCAAGAGACTGCACACCCTCATCGCCCACTCCAACCACATCAGCGTCTTCCCAGAGATCCTCAACCTGCCCGAGATCAAGGTTGTGTGTGTGTGTGTGTGTGTGTGTGTGTGTGTGTGTGTGTGTGTGTGTGTGTGTGTGTGTGTGTGTGTGTGTGTGTGTGTGTGTGTGGCACTTGTGCAGACTGACACAATACTCTAACACACTAACACGCACGTGCATGCGGATGTGTGTGTGTGTGTGTGTGTGTGTGTGTGTGTGTGTGTGTGTGTGTGTGTGTGGCACTTGTGCAGACTGACACAATACTCTAACACACTAACACGCACGTGCATGCGGATGTGTGTGTGTGTGTGTGTGTGTGTGTGTGTGTGTGTGTGTGTGTGTGTGTGTGTGTGGCACTTGTGCAGACTGACACAATACTCTAACACACTAACACGCACGTGCATACGGATGTGTGTGTGTGTGTGTGTGTGTGTGTGTGTGTGTGTGTGTGTGTGTGTGTGTGTGTGTGTGTGTGTGTGTGTGTGTGTGTGTGTGTGTGTGTGTGTGTGGCACTTGTGCAGACTGACACAATACTCTAACACACTAACACATGCGCATGCGGATGTGTGTGTGTGTGTGTGTGTGTGTGTGTGTGTGTGTGTGTGTGTGTGTGTGTGTGTGGCACTTGTGCAGACTGACACAATACTCTAACACACTAACACGCACGTGCATGCGGATGTGTGTGTGTGTGTGTGTGTGTGTGTGTGTGTGTGTGGCACTTGTGCAGACTGACACAATACTCTAACACACTAACACGCACGTGCATGCGGATGTGTGTATGTGTGTGTGTGTGTGCGCGTGTGTATTTGCATGTGTGTTTGTGTGCATCCTCAGTCCCCCCTTGTCCTCTCTCTCTCTGTAGCTGGTTGATCTGAGCTGTAATGAGCTGACAGAGATCCTGCTGCCAGACTCTCTGCCTCCCACCTTACATGAGCTGGACCTGACAGGAAACAGCAGCCTGATGCTGGAGCACAAAACCCTCAACCTCTTCAGGTGAGAGAGAGAGGGAGAGAAAGGCTATATCCACAGGAGGATAGGTGAATTTATACAGTGGCCAATGTTCTTTCGGTTTGAATTGCATGCAGGATGCAATTATTGTTCCGCTGAGGTGAAAACAGAAATAAATCTGAATAAGGAAGTAATGTCTGTCATATCAGCTATTTGATGTGGTCTTTTCTTGGTGTGTGACAGTGTGTGTGTGTGTGTGTGTGTCCCCTGTCTCTCAGTCACATCACCACCCTGAAGCTGGACCAGAAGCCAGCCATGACAGCCGGAGACTCCCTGGGGTCCTCTACCCTCTGGAACCATGGGTACTCTGAGATGAGTGGCCAAAGGAACAAGTGAGCAAGTCCATATATATATATTTTAAGATAAGTGGGGTCAGCAGAACAAGAGGCCACAGGTGGAAATTAGTTAAAGGCAAATTCCGCACAGATATTAGGACGTTTTTCTTTACACAGAGAGTTGTCAATGCCTGGAACAGCTTCCAGGTCAGGTAGTAGAGGCAGAAACACTCGGGCTATTCAAGTCCAGGCTAGATGTAGTACTAGATACTCTTTAGATTAGGACATGATGAGCCTAGATGGGCCGAACGGCCTGTTCTCATCATTATGTATTCTTATGTTCTTATGTTCTTATATATATTGCAGCGCAACCAAGGGTGTGGGGTTTCCACTCCGCCAATAATCGATAACTTAATCAATGAGCAACGGCAAAATGGAGACAGTTCAAAAGCAAAACGAGATTTATTAATTACAGCGGAGGATTCCGCGGACGGAAATGCCGCTCCCGTGTAGAGAAATTCGGCCTGCAAACAATGTCACTGAAAATTCAACAATGTCCACAAACTTTCGCTCTCATTGTCGTATTTGTTGCAGTGATCCAATTCCGCTGTCGTTGTCCGTTCCGGGGTAAATCCTTTGTCGTCGTCGTCGTTGTCGTTGCCCAATCCGTTGTCGTTTATCCAAAAGTAATCCGTCCGATTGCCACAAAAGAATAATCACAAACAAACTTTCAAAAGAACAAAGCTGTGTTAATTCAACACGCGGTCTTTTCTCTCCAACAAAAACTCTTTCTCTTTCTCGCCAAACTCTCACCCACACAATCTCTTACCTACTCCCAACCCCGCACCTGTGTGAAAGCGCACCTTTTAACAATTCGTAATCGCGCTTATGCACTTCAGCTGGGGAATTAGTCCCGGGGTTCCCAATTCTGCGCGGGGGTGGAGCCAGCGGGCAGAGAGGTATTTCCCCTCCACAATGATGCCATAGCACGCGCCTATTCGGGCACTACAATATATATATATATATATGCATGCATGTGGAAGATGGTGTCTGTGGAACAGAGAGTCCATGGGGCAGAGAGTGGCTGGGATATGGAGTGGCTGTGGAAGAGGAAGCCTCTGAAACTGAGAGGGAGAGAGTCTGAGAGATGGGTGTAAATTACTGAGGTTATTCCATATGTAAAGTGTAAGATGCTTAAGGAAACGATGTAGCTCAGCTCCCCCAGACAAATACAGGAGGTTGGGTTTCGCTGGTAAACATCGGGTATAAATTATTAATGGGGTTAAGGACAGCAGCAGCAGCCCGTGGCAATGAACATGTTGATTAATGTGAGGGACTCTGAAGCACAATACTTCCTGTGAATATAATGCAAAGTAATGCTGTGGTGTCTGCATTTTTAATGAGTCCCTTCTCTCTCCCCTTGTACCCAGACAGGGTCATGACCACTGCACTGTCTAAGATTGCAGTGTCTGGTGTCACTCTGACCCCTGCTCTCTTTGTTTTATTTCCCTCTCTTGCTCTCACTCTCGCTCTCAAATCAACTTAAGTTTCAGTTTAAGTTGTTTATCGGCATAACATACAATAGGAACATATTGCCAAGGCAGTAACAGCAATCAGTGACACATCAGTAAATGCATAACAAGTAGTCACATGCTCAAATATTGAATGCAGCAACAGTAAAAAATAAAAAAAAAAAAAAGAAGCTTATTGTAACATCACTGTCTCTCAAGCTGTGGCATGCAGAAATATATTATGCTGACAGGGTCACACAGCTCTGTTTTTCCTCCCTCTCTTTCCCTCCCTCTTTCGCTCACTCTCTCTGGGCATGTGTGTATGTAACCGTATGTGCGTGTGCATGCATGTGCTGATGTGTGTCATGTGACTGATTCCCTGTTCTCTCATTGGTGGGGGGTAGGCTGTGTGTGTCAGTGTTAGCCATGGACCGCTTCGGGGACAGTGTGGAGGCTGCTTATGGTATCTTCGATGGGGACCGGAATGAGGAAGTGCCTCGCCTGCTGCAGTGCACCATGGGAGATGTGCTGTCAGAGGAGCTCCAGCACTCCAGTGTGGACACTGTGTACATGAGCAACACCTTCCTCACCTCACACCGGTACAGTCTTCCTGTTCACACCCAAACTGACAGACAGACACTACACACACACACACACACACACACACACGCACACACGCGCACACGCACAGGGCATTTAAACAAATGGAGTGCTTACAGCCAGGCAGGCTGACTGATGGTCAGTGTGTCTCTGTGCCGTCTACCTTGGGTGGTACAGGAAGCTGGGCGTGGCCGGGCAGAAGCTGGGGGCCTCGGCGTTGCTGTGTTACATTCATCACGAGCCCTCGGACCCCGCCAGCTACTTCAGCCTGACCCTGGCCAACGTGGGCACCTGCCAGGCCGTGCTGTGCCGGGACGGGCAGCCCCTGCCCCTCTCCAAGGTCTACAGTCTGGAGCAGAGTGCCGAGGAGACCGAGCGAGTCAAACAAAGCAAGGCCATCATCACTGAGGTAGAGCTGCGTGTGCGTGTGTGTGTGTGTGTGTGTGCATATGTATGCAGTATGTACAGGTAACTGCCAAAATAAAGGCAACATTTAGGAGAGTCCCAGATGGGCAGGACTTGTTGGAAAGGGAGGGCTGGGCCTATCCACCAGTACCGGCCATGGTACCCCCTGATGGACACTCGCGGTACTGCACACGTTTAAACCTCCGCCTCATTTACTCAAGTGTTGCCTTTATTTTGGCAGTTGCCTGTGTGTTTGCACGTGTGTCTCTGCGTGCCTGTGTGTGTGTGTGTGGTGTACTAATATAAAGGAAGTTCAGTACTGTACATTTTATCTTAGTGTGCTTAAGATAACACCCTGTGAAGCTGGTTGGTTGGGGGTGTGCTGAGCTGGCTGTCTGCTCTCTCATTTTCAGGATAACAAGGTGAGTGGGGTGACCTGCTGTTCCCGCCTGCTGGGCTGCTCCTACCTGTCCCCCTGGGTGCTGCCCAAGCCCTGGGTCCGCACGGAGCCGCTGTGCGCCCAGGACGAGTTCCTGATCCTGGGGAACCGGGCGCTGTTCCAGCGGGTGTCCTACAGGGAGGCGGTGCGCACGGTGCAGGCCGTGGGAGACCCCTGCGCCGCCGCCAAGAAGCTGTGCACCTTAGCGCAGAGCTACGGCTGCCGCGACAACGTGGGGGCGGTGGTGGTGTCCCTGCGCGTCGGCGAGGACAGCTGCACTTGCGAGCCACCCCTGGCCGCCACAGAGGGGAGAGGGGGCGCGGGGCCAGCGGCGATCCCCGTCTCCGTGGCGCTGGGCGACCCCGCCACGCTCTCCTCCAGCAGCGGCATCGCCTCGGAATTCAGCAGCGAGATGTCGGCCTCGGAGGTGGGCAGCGAGGCTGGCTCCACGGCGTCGGACGAGAACCCGTCCTCGGGCGTGGCCTCCAGGCCCGAGCGGCGCTGCAGCCTGCACCCGGCCGCCACACTCTGCGGGCCCGGGGGCGGCCACCCGGGACTGTTCCAGCGGCAACCGTCGTCCGCCACCTTCTCCAGCAACCAGTCCGACAACGGGCTGGACAGTGACGACGAGTCCCCATTGGAGGGTGTCATCTCCAACGGCAGCAAGCTGGAGGTGGAGGTGGACATCCACTGCTGCGCCTTCCAGATCCGATCGGGTGCCCCCGAGGGCCCCAACGACCAGGACCCGCGGCACGAACAGAGGGGGGGCTCCGACTACCTGGTTGCCAAAATGCGGCGGCAGAACAGCGTGGTGGTGTCGGCGACCAACGGCTGCCTGCTGGCCGTGTGCGGGCGGGAGATCGCCGACCTGAAGAAGTCGCCCTCCACCTCCAGCCTCTTCGGGAAGAAGCTCTCCAATGGCTCAGTGGTCGCCCTGGAGGATAGCCACAACGTCATCGAAGTGGCCCTCGAGGCACCCAAGAAGAAATCGGGCTACTTCTCGGCCCCCGCCCAGCAGGACCCCGAGGACCAGCTGGTGGTGCCGGCCGGCCTAGAGCAGGAGGTTCGGGAACAGCTGAGGGGTCAGAACCCTGTCGTCCCTGGTCCCCCGCCGCCTTCCACGCCCCCAACAACCAGGGAGCCTGCCTGGGACCTCCCGCGCCCACCTCAGCTGCCCCGGCAGGACATCCCCGTCCCCGCAGCCCTACAGCGGGAGGTGTACGACACTGCACTGTAGAGAGCAGTGGAGCACAGCGCCACACACTGGTAGCCAGAAGCGCCCACATCCAAGGGTGACAGTGTTGCCATACCATACCAGAGTCAGCTCCTGCCCGGACCCGGAAGTTATTCCAGTTCAGGCTCTCTTTCATTGAAGCGTTTGATTGGTCGGTGTCGGCGCAAAAGGGCCGATCATGATCGCTCAGCCGCCATTGCGTCGTGTCAGTTCTGGGGTTCCAACCTCGGTTTCAAGTAGTCATCCGTGACTGAATTGTTCATCTCTCTGGACAACATTAGCCAAAGGGGCGTAAAATGAGAGGACTACTGCGCCAAAGTCGGAAAGCAAAAAATTGCATTAATATGCAAAAAGGCCAAATGTACCGCCTGAACTGGAATAGCCACTTTGTTTTGGTGCCGCACTGCAAAGCACGTTAGCAGCATTTCCCTTTACGTACGCAGCCACGTACTGTAACTGGCTTTGGTGTTCATCTGACCTTTTTATTTGTCATTGCACAAAGCTTCTGTCTTGTGTCCTGCACCCAAGAGGTGAAAACGGAACCAAAAAAGTGCCTACTGCAGATGACTCCGCTCCTGACCAGACATGTCCAAGTTCCTCCTTATATCACTGTTTTGCTGGGTGCAGGGTGTTTTGAACCTGGGGATAGTCATTGCTGTGTGACGGCGCCCCCAGGTGGCCAGATTCCAACTCTAACTCTCTCTGTCGCCCTCCCTCCCTCCCTCTCTGACGTCTGAACGTGGCCAGTTGATGCCGTTTGTGGGTGATTTACTGTGCTGGCAAGGCTGGAGCAGAGATGTTTGGCCTTGGTAACACTTTCATGGGGATTGTGGGATTGTGCTGTGCCAGACATTAAGGGAATCGGTTCGGAAAAAACGCGCCTGGATCCACAGCCACAGTTTAGGTTTTAAGATGAAGGGGCTGTGCTAAAGAGAGCATAATCGAAGAAGTTAGTGAAGCACAGGTCCTAGTTGTTGATTGTAAACATGCACACTCTAAGTTTGAGAAGTGGCCTGTAGCTTTATGCCCCACACGAGTGGTTTCCATTTCATCGCCTTATGTATCACAGCATATCTCCTGTGTGCGCAGGCCAGGATGGGCGTCGCCGGCCCTAACGGCCCAGCAGAGTCACGACCCAGTGTGTCACGGGTTCTGTATGCGCCCCTATGAGGTAGCATTGAGAACTGCAGATCAGGCCGAAAAACAAACTCTCCATCCGGCAGTCTCGATCTCAATCTGGAGAAACTTGCCAAGCACCCAGCCATGCCCGCCTGGCGGAGAACTATGAAAGGGACTAAGGCATAGAGTGTGTTGCTCTGCAGTAACGAGACGTATTACAGACCGATTACAGAAACCCAGGCACTCTACTAAAACAAGTTCTGTGACTGAGCTGGGACAAAAGATCCCAGGTACTTGTAATGGACGTTTCATTTATGGGTGAAAATGGTGAGATACCATTGAAGCCGGAGCGAGAGAGGGAGTGATAGAGAGCGACGTGGACAGGGAGGATTTACCATACATTCCCACACTGTGCTATATCTCAAGGAAAGTGAAATATTAAAAAGGATTCTTTTCAGTAAACTCTGAAGACAAGAAACCCTAGAACAAGACAAATCTGAAGCTCCTCTTGCTGTACCTGACCAGGGTACATATAGTTCCTCTTAGTCTACATAGGCTGAACCTATATTTCATAAGAGCTTTATTTTAGGCTTATTCTCGTACTTGGGCATCTGTGCAAAAAAGGTAACGATCAACTAGGAGTGCATTATTTATACTGAAACTGCATACTCTAACAAAGCTCGAGCCTGGCATATTTGATTGTATAACAGAAAATAAAATTCTACAGAATAGTACAAGGCATAATTAATATTAAATGTATATAACTTGGTATATTTGTGCATACCAGTAAAGATGTAATATGTATGTATGTATGTATATTGTGAAAGTGTATGTATGGTACCAAGAAGATTAATTTCAACCTTAATTTCAAGCTGATATATTTAAAACAAGGAAGTTGAGACTGTCAGTCAAAGAACAAAGAAGGAAAAATGGTGTTAGTAATACGTCCCTTTCGTGATTTGCACTCTGTAATCCTGCCAATCATGCATATCTGCATATCTACACTGAACTGAAGGATTCCAAATATGTGCTGCGTCTGACTCGCAGAGAAAATGATGGTCGTTGGTGATGCCTGGTGGCCATGGTTGTGAACTGCAGTACTGACGGGTTATCTGTCAAACAAAACCGGCAATTACTATAACATGGGCCTAAAGGAATAGTTTAATACTTTACATTCTTAGTCTTTAAATTATTTCAATTAAATGAGTTTAATTAATTAATTAAAAGTAAGCCTTTAAACATTAAAACACTCATTTAATTCATGATTCAAAAATCAAAATCAATCCATTACACTATGAATCCAGCAGTGGGTTTTTTTGTCCTCCACTGGCATTTTGTATTTTTGAGAGCTAGTCTACCTGGCACTGACCGTACTTTACGCAGCGCAAAACGACATGGTGTGTTCTGCTCACCGTTGTTTGTTGTTTCTGACTCTCGTGCCCCAACAATCTGACTAATCCATGACCCATGGCCTCATAGTTCCACACGAAACAGAGAGCACCTCTGGATTAAAAGGCATGGCCCTTAAATAACGTCACATTTTAAATTTCATGACGTTTTCTTGCCCTAAAATATACGGAGAAGCATTGTCCCGTGCATAGCGTTATTGGGACGTGAGACACATTTTGGGACTGCCCCATTATTCCGGGATGTCTGGTTAAGGAATATCCTCTCAATGTACCCCAGAGGCTTCTCAACTGCAGAACATAAACCTTTGGTTTGAAATGTCAAATACAAATAGGTGACGAATAAGCAAGTGTCTCTAAGGTGCATGGTAACAAGTGAAAGGACATTCAACATATCCATGTGAGACTACCCCTGATGTATATGTCAGTAAGCCTTTGTCTTGTCTTAACCTGGGTGACTAACTGACAGTGGTACTGAACATCTATGTTTAACAGGGCAGGTCTGTTTGTGGGCATGACGTATTCACTGTGAAGTTGTTGTGTGTTTTAAAGGGGGTCCGTGTATGTGTAAGTCTAGTTCAGACAGTGTAGTGACTGTAACTGTAGCGTTGTCCCAACTTTACAGTAATGCTGAAATCTCAGGCGTTCTCTTCATCTAAAGAAATTAGATAAATATTATGGTTGAAGTAATTTATTTATATTACTTTGCTCTCTCTCTGCATTTGGGGTTGGTGGTGAGTGTTTGGAGGAAATGCGTCACTGAAGGCTTTTTTTTTTTTTTTTTTCTCTCCCCTCCTCCCTCCCCCTCCCCTCTCAGTGGTCTTGATTACTGCCTGATAGGGGCGTGGAAACTGGCAGTGTCCAGCTCCCTGTGCCAAGGGCCATGTGCCGCCCCTGCCCCTGTGCTATTTGCGGAATGTTCTGGACTCTCGGTATGTGGAGTCATTCCAACAAGTTTGAAAATAACTGAAGTAGTCTCTCAAGTTGGACGAGCCAGGGCCTCAAGTCATGTCCACCAATTAAAATACCACACTGCGACGAAAGCTGACTTCCTTGCTTTATGAGACTAGATGGAACAGCTGATCCACATTGATCAATCAGGTTGCCCGTGAGAGCAGTTACCGTGAAATGGCCCCAGGAGGATAAGAGGTCGCTTCTGTCTTTTAATGACCATCATTACGTGACATCTTGATCCAGAGCAAAAGCTGTCCCATGCCAAAAAAGATAAGACTTTGTCTGTTGCAACAAAATTGCCTTACATTGCCACTTGCTCCACAATTACACAACAACTTGGAGAAAAAAGCCCCATTGCGTATACATGCCCACAAACATGTTAATAAGTAACTTTTTTATTTATTTCTAATTTTTCCCCCATTTTTCTCCCAATTTGGTTGCCAATTATACCCTCTATTTATCTGAATTCCCATCCCCCACGAGTCCGCCGCCCGTCCTCCGGGGCAAGACATTATTTCCGGGCCGAATTTATCCGCCTCTTCCGAGACGGAATTCTACCACGGACGCCTTTTTCCTGCTCCTCAACGGACTCGTGCCAGCTCACCCCCTCCCCCCCCCCGGAGGCGGACAGCCAAAGGCCGCCTCCGATCAGGCCGACCAGGGCCAGTCTGGTAGAGATCAGGTTTGAACCGCGTCCCTGACACCAGGCACACCACCCGGACCAGCCAAAGTGTGGTGCGTTAGACCGCTACGCTATCCGCCAGCCCCGTTAAGAAGTAACTTAACAGAAAAGAGATAACTGGTCTCTTTTCACTAAATAAATGTATGATTTATTTATTTATTTATGTTTGGAGACTATTGAGAAAGGTTGTGGAGTTACAGTGTACGTTCGGAAAGAAGCCTTTTTTTGCGTCGACTGAGAAGCAGGGTGTGCATCCGCTCAAGTGTGTGTCAAGGCTACTGCAGACTGCCATTCATAAAACCCACATATTTCCAATGGCCTTAAATCAGGGGTGTGCCCCTTATTTCTGGAAGGAGATTTGGTGGCCTTGTGTTTCTCATTCCACCTTATTTCATCATTCAGTTTCATCATTCTGTTTCATTAATGTTTTGTGCTTTTGGCATGTGTTGCCGGTGACCCTTTTATTTTCACCATTTATAATGCCCGTCCCTAACCATTTACTATCCACTTACAAGACTCACTCTTGCAGTGTAATAACTATGAACAAACTATTGGCAAGCATAAGTAAAGTCTGTACCGTGTTGATTGACATTGATATGACATTTAGCATGCATTTAGGGCACTCGTGCAATAGTGCAGTGATGTGCCCTACTGCCCAGATCAAATCGGTATCCCATGCCAGACCAACTGTGGCCCGCAAGTCCGATGGAGGGATGCATAATTGTCCGTAGTGCCGCCCAGGGAGGGAGGGTTTGAATCGGCAGTTTATCCCCTGCTTCGTTGCTCAATAGCGGTTCCTCTGATTGGTCAGGCACCCGTGATCTGCCTGCGTCAGCTGCACGGTCCTCTAGAACAGTTGCTGGCAGATTTCAGAGTGGGAATGGAAGCAGTTGGCTGACTGCGCGTGTTTCGGATTACCTCATTCTCCTGAACTGACGGAGCATGTTGACGCACTGGGATGAAATGCTGTAGCGATTGGGCATTCCAAATTGTCACCGAATATTTCAATCACAAACATTTTCAGTGCAAGTTTTAAAAGGCAAGCGACTTGTATAGACAAGCTGATAACGTATAGACACTGGTCTGTCGTTTGTAAGCCGTATCCTTGTGCCTTATAATGGTCATTTCTAGCAATTCAAAGTAGTTCCAAGTAATTGGTGAACGCAGTCACACAATGTAAGATCATACATTTTTTAACTATTGGATTGCGATTGCAGTTGGCCTACATGGCCAGGAGTTTTTTTTACCCATGATGTAAAACAGTCCATGTAAAGTGTCCATTTTCTAAAGCGCATTAATTGGCCTATTCTTTTAATCAGTTTATCTTACGTTTAATAGCATTCTAATGTTGAATTATACCTTATTTAACTATCTTTTAAAATCATTTTAAAAAATGATTTCTGGATTGATTTCTTGAGTCGAGTTTAAGCTTGGGCTTAGGCATATTTCAGTTCATTCAAGCCATCATAGAACATGACAGAGAGACATGGGTTGTATTTGTTTAAAGATACAAATCACTGCTTAATGAAGTCTGTTCTTATAAAGATAACACTGTAGAACTTAATTGTACATAATTCAATTTAATTGACGTTTTACAGAGATTCATAGACGATGTAAGTCGTGACTTGTGATTGCCAGTGCTTTTCCTTGGCCAATTAAAGTCACTAAGTCTTCTCTGAGAGAAAGCAGCCAATCAGAATGTTAGATATTGTAAATGAGCCAATCATCCATTTGATTTCCCGCGAGGGTGGAATTCGATTTTGTCAGTAGAGATTAATGCAATTCTTCATGAAATAATATTTCTCCTGGTGAAGGAAGTTGCCATGTCATCCCAGCCAATTTTTATTATTTTAATTTGCCTCATGTCATGTGGCAAGAACCAGGGAGGAGGTCTAATGCTTACTTTAGCTTACCGCTTGGTGTGAAAGAGGGTTGATAAAACCAGAGGATTTGAATGTGTGCTTTGTTTGTAAAATGAAGGCGCCCTCTTTGCCTCTGGCATGCCTCGTAACCAATTGCGTTGCACAAAATTCATGCCAATCCTGTCAGGTATGGGCAGGCCCAACAGGTCTGGGTGAGGAGATGGTTTAGTAATTTGAGGTGCTCAGCTGTGACTCCCAACTGCTAACCTACCTCAACTGGTAGATTAGGACAACCTCACAAATACAGACAGTGGTCCTAAGTCAAAGCTCAACTTCCGCTTTATACTTTAACAGGGAAAACATGTGCAAACCCTGAACAGGTGGTGTTCTCTCTTAAAGAATGGTCTGTGTGAAATAAACCTAGCTGTCGCTTTCTCCGCTCATGGGACCAAGGATAGACCAAAAAAGGGGAGGGTGTGGAGAATGCCATAAAGCAAGCAAGCAAGCAGAAGTACTGCAGTGTAATGAGGGTTACTAATATTGATCTTTAAATAGTATATGCAAAGTTTTCCAGACTGCTCTGTATATCGTATTATTAAGTTAAGCTGTGTGTGGCCTATCGGGAGATTAATTTCTCTCTAAGCTCTATGGAGGTACAGTAAATAGTGATGACACCCCCATGTGAATGTCTGTGCGTGTGAATTACACAGTGCAGTGTTTTGTTTGAGTGTACTTGCTTCCCCGTATTTGGGGCCACATTTTTTGTCCACGACAGGACAGCCGGTCCAGTACAGCTGATCCCTTGTATGCTAGTGTCACGTTCCAGTAGCCAAAAATGCATCTGCAAAACCTTTTTTTATGCTCTTATGTTTATGGTCCAATTCAGTCCTTTTTTATATAACCTAAAGGTTTACTCACACAAATGGGAACTAGAGAGATTGTATTGCATTGTAACTTGGAGTAAAATGTCTGCACATCTAATGCAATGAACCATCTAGATGTATAATTCAGTAAATGGACAAGGTGTATGTGAACTGTGAAGTTAACTGAATTGATCAGGTAAAGAATGTGTTATTGAAGGAGTACAGGGTAAAGTTTTACAGAAATTCATCATGGTGATTGGGGGAAATCCCTTTAATCTTTTTTTTTTTTTTTTTTAGAAAAGAGCCGTATGATCTAGCAAGCATTCCATAATTGTATGCAAATATAATTTGGGTATGAAATATTGTATGAGTGGTGTAAGGGTGCTGTGACTGGGATTGTAGCATAGCACTTTAAATAGCATTCTTCCCAAATTGTTGTCTCTGCTTTTTGCTTTCAGTCTACCTGTGGATTCCTGAAAAACAGGATCTTTTTTGTTTGTTTGTGTTCCTAAACTGTGTATTGACTTCTGTCTTCACACATTGCAATGTGTGTGTGTGGGGGGTTGTGCGTTGTTCGTAGTGGAATGCATGGCATATTTTCATATTTGTTTGACACGAGACTGCATATGATTATGGTGAATGCTGAAGATACAGATGTAGGACCTGTTCCAGTTGTTTAAACATGACCAAAGTAAACATCATTCAAGTTCAACTTTATTTCTGTACATTTTTTCTAGAGATGCCTAAATATTTTATCTCAATGCCAAGAAAGCTGAGGTTTATTTTTGTAATTCACTGTTTTGCTCAAATTTATAGGTCCTCTTCTTTTAGAGTTTAGGATTTAAAGGATCCTATTGTATACAGTCACCCATCAAGGTACTACTTTTTGTTTTAAAATTGTAATTATTAGTGGATCAATGTCTAAAGCATGCCCTATATACATATATAATATATATATATATTATATATATAATATATATATATATACATATATATATATATATATATATTTATTTATTTATATATATATATATATATACATGTTTACACATACACATATATATGTGTTTATTAATTTGTACAAACAATTTTGTTTTCTGTTTATAAAGCATTGTTTTAAATATCTGGAGCATTCATATTTTTATGTTTATATATTAGCATGCAGAAAACTGCTGAATATATTCCAATTCTGTTATATATTAAATGTAATTAGTTTAGAAAACACTTTGTTGTTTTATTATTTAGGAAAAAGCACTTTTGCTGTTCAACAGCCAGAACTGGACTTAATTTTGGGAGTGGGTGAATGAGCGTTATTTCATTTGAGATGCTGCTATGACTAGTTTTGGGCAGAAAAGCTGTATTTTTGATTAACTTTTCAGCCAAAGTAGCAATAAAAATTTATATTGTGAAACCTTTTTTCAAAACTTTATTCATGGGGTTGGGGACATGTAATGGTGATGTATTCTTGTTATGCTGTATGCCTTTTTTTCCAGAGTCTTTTTTTCAATGTCTTTAAAGAGGATCTATTTGCTACACACTAAAGCAAGGTATATGTGTGTCTACATGGTAATGGAAGGTTTGTTGACCACACTCAACGATCAGCTACCTGCTCCCCCCCTACCCAACTAACTTTTTATGTGTATACTTAAATAAACACAAATTAAAACCAAAGCCAATATGCATACATTGCATAGCCAATATGCATGTCACTTGGGGCCTTCAGTAAGAATGTCAGAGTTGGACTGTCTGCAGACATGAGTAGCTAATGATGTTACTTACAGATGGAGCACCAGGAGCACCCAAAAACCAACTACAGTTGGCACAGAGCAGCCGGTAACATTGATCTTTGCCTGGTGGCACAAGTACATGTTGCTGTGAGATCTCAGCACTCTCTTGGTCCCACTTTCCAGCACCACTTGTGAGACAAGTGGGACACAGGCAAGCACTCACAGGTTTGAGACAGACAGACAGGTCAGGGACATGGGTGGTGGACCCTAAGATGTGCAGGGGTGATATGGATGAAAGACCCCAAGATCGGAGACCTATAGGTGAGACAAACTGAGACAGGCAGGAGACACACAGGTGCGAGACACTTAACAGGTAGGAGACATATTGATAAGATCGACCAGGAGAAGATATACAGGAGTGATCTAGGTGGTATATGGGGTAGAACAGGGATAGGGTGTCCAGTTCATTGACCCATGCCACTCCCACGGTCACAAGAAGAGGAACCTAACATTTTACAAGTTTTCATGCTCATAAACCCATGCTAGGTAGCTTTAGGAATGAGTGTAATGTGTATGTCAAAAATTATTAGTTTTCATATTGTTTCTAATGTTGGGGGTCTGTTATAGTCAAATAGGTCCTTGTGATAAATTCAAATTCAAATGGCTTTAGTGGCATGACAAGAGGAATCTAAAAGACAGGAAGATGTTTACACAGCATTTGAATATATACAAATAACAATACTGACAATTTTACTACCACTACTTCTACAAATGATAATAGAATGATTATGATGATAATTATAAGAATCATAATGATTGCAATAATAAACAATTTATTGAATCGAGTTAAATTTGTCATTGCTGTTCCTAAGATTTTTTGCAGGATGCTAGAGTACATAATAAGCAGCCAATACCACACATTACCTCTCTTCTATATAAAGGAGTCTTTGTAAGCTCTTTAAACCCAGGGAAGACCTCTGTCATTTCACAGTACAATGTTCGTATCTCCTGGTGTTTTTCTACAGATTATAAGTGCAGCTCTATCTGTCCACTTTGAATGGCAATGTGAGCACAGCCTGTACTCTAGGCAGTCAGACCTGCCTGTGACGACAAGACTCAGTTGCCAGGCTCGCTCGCTTGCTAGCTCTCTCTCTCTCTCTTCATCCCCCCCTTTCTCCTTCCCTCAGTAACACTGATCCCACCTGTCTTTCTTGTCCTATACCCCACTCTTCCTCTACAATTTCAATTTCAATTTTGTTATTTATTAAAGCAACTTCCCAACCCATTCCAGGGACAGGCTTTGTCATGTCATGCTACGGGTCCCTCGCTCTGCTTCAGGTACAATACTGGCATTGTGAGAGTCAGTTTGCCCAATAAATGACTTTGCATGGAAAATGCAATGGGACTATTACCATCAATTAATCAGGTAAATTTCACAAATTAATAATGATAACATTACCTTGAGCCAGAATTCAAGGATTTGCTCCAAGGATCCAGTTTGCTCTCAGTGAGAAGATTATACTTTTAAATGCACGTTTTCAAGCAGAGTCTACTATATTCTCAGTCAAATTAGATTTCCTTTGAAATGTGACAGGTTAGTTCCTACAAGTAACTTCCCGGCCATTGTTTCTTTGCCTGTAGGTTGAAAAAAAAAAGTCAGTAAACAATATAACAATACATTATGAAACAATATGTCTGTTCCCAGAGCCCAGGGTGAACATTTGAAGCAGTAACACATATGCCTTTTTACGCCAGCTCAGAACTAAAACCACCAATGTTATGCATGAACATAAATTGCTGAAATTAAAAATACTTAATTTCTGAGTAATTTTCTAGATGCTTATACATCAAAAGCAATATTCCAATGAACATTATGGATATATCCACCTAAATGCTGAAAGTTATAAAACAAAAACAAACTAACAGTTCAAACAGAACAAAAGACACAACCTGGATTATTAAGAAAGGAAAAAATCTTGGCTAACAATATCAGGACAATCTGCTCATAAACTTTCAAAGTTTCATCAGTTTAAATACGAAACAACCTCAAATTTGAGATAATTACCTCTGTAATTATAGGTCCCATATAGCCAAGGAATATAACTCTTTGTCTCCTTGCAAAAGCCTTGACAGCCTAATGATAATGCAATTTTGAATGTTTGTTGTTCAAACCTCATTCAGACAACTTTTTAAACTCCAGCCTACTCAACAGATGTCATCTTTTTCTTTCTTTTCAGACAATTAACTGTTTAAATGGTACATACATATTCAGTAACAACCAATATGAAAACAATAATTCAAAAATGTGTTTTCTGCAGAATTAACCTCTAAACTTGAATTA
This sequence comes from Aldrovandia affinis, assembly GCA_029706075.1. Taxonomy (NCBI): domain Eukaryota; kingdom Metazoa; phylum Chordata; class Actinopteri; order Notacanthiformes; family Halosauridae; genus Aldrovandia; species Aldrovandia affinis. The sequence continues at coordinate 10,288,831 of JAINUG010000003.1, forward strand.
AACAGTCTAGACTTCAACTGTGGGTGATATGCATTATATTTCACTAAACAGCAAGCTAATAGTATTCCTTTTGATGTCAATTTAACTAGCTAGTTAACTACATTGTCAAACCCTTGGCTATAGATAATAAACTTATGGGAAATGTTTGCTTGCTTTTCAACTATGATGCAAACGCGAGGCTTTCAGCACATTGCTGACTGTCAAAAACAATAATAGCCTTTTTGTCAGGGAAACAAATGACATCTTAATCATAGTTCGTTAAAGATTTACTGAAACTATGCAACAGTTACCAACATAATGCCCAGCAACAAGGTTGCAGGGCAGCTGCAGACAGCCGACAGTTGAGCCTAAAAGTACAAGTAACATTAATGTACTGTACATTTCACACCGAGTTTTTGTGGCTATGCCCCAACTCGCCAACTTGTGCGTCCCCCCTTCTCGGACGTGTGCGCACGCGTTCGCTTGAGAACACGCTGAAGCGCGCACACAGGCTAGAAGCAAGGCGAGACAAAGATGGCGGGGGAAGCGGCGTGATGTGCAGGAGAAGGAGAACACAACCGAATTATTAACACTGTCAGTCTAGCGTTGCGAAAATGGAAACTATGTCACACTAGGACGTCCGTTTGTATGAATAATTAGAATATACATCCCCAGCATTTCCCCGACCAAGGGAACGTTTATTTTCTTTTTGATTGAAAAAAGAAAAACTACCCGGGAGCAGCATGGCTTCACACAGTAACCAGGTAGGGAGCGAAAACTCTTCTCGGCTCTTCATGCTATTGCCGGAAATGTAGTTTGAACTGGGTGTGATATTATCATATTCTTCTTAATTGTATCGTCTGTGGCGATACATCGCAGCTGAGGCGATCTGCTGTCGCTTAGTGTATTTGTGTCATTGAGAGATATGCTTAAATTGCTGGCTAATGATAGCAGGAGAAGACTATCCTCCCCCATTGAAACACAAGCATGGAGCAGGCCCGGGCAGCCTCACTCATTCATTAGACGCATCGAGCTAACAGAGAGTGCCTTAAATCCAACGGACATAGAAAATTGCCATTTGCAGGAGAACATCATACCCCAAAAACATATCAACAGGTGTCATTTATCTCTCTGTGAGAGTTCTGTGTTAATGTAGTTTATGTTGTGTGTACGGCCCACCTGCTCCTCCTGCGACAGGCCTGGCTAGCTAATATACGCGTGCAGATTTTCAATTCTTGTTGCTAGCTTAGCAAGCCAACAGAAAAAAGAGGAAATGCGAAAGTAAGAAGTTGTTTCAAAGTGGCGTGTTAAGGGTAAATAAGCAGCGTCAACTGTGTCCGAGGTGCGGTTGGTGGTTTAAAGCCTTATTTTAATTCATTAAAGTGGGAGTCTATGCAGACGCAAGAAGTAAAGTGATTTCCTATCACATGCAGTGGGCCTGTTGCATGGGGGCGGTCTTGTTTTCGTATTGAGCATTGAAAGGCTATCAGGGGGAAAGGAGAAATGCCAGGCCCCAACTCTTGGGTCATAGTAACATAGGCATATAGACTCTTTCGTCGTTAATCGCGTTGCTGTTCAAATGTAATAACCATAGCTGGATTTGCCACTTCCATCTGCTTGTTTCTCAAGGCAATAGGGGCCTTTTGGGTGACGGGTGGAAGCAGTGCTTGCTTGTTACTCCTGCCCTGGCTTTTACTGTGTTGTAATGTTGACTACAACATGGAGTAGCTGGCTTCAAAATAACATTGCCATATAGATGAATGGGCAGTGATACATTTGTATCACTTGCAACAATGGGGGAAGAAAAGAAAAAAAGCCATAAAGTTTTTGTTTAGGTAGCTAGTGGTGAAACGCATGGCGAGTTGGCCAACTTGCAGTGTGTTTCAGAGAGGAAAAGCGATGGGCTTAAAGACATTAAAGCAGCTAGCTACAGTATTTAGTACTGTAGCGACAGTACATTGGTTTGTATCCACAATGGGGAACTTGGTTAACTTAGCTAGCTGTATTCCGAAACCTTCAGAAATACGCCTTTTACCTATTCCATTTCTGGCACCTGACTGCTTAACGCTGCGTTAGGTAGGACTAGCTAACGTTACACGTGCAGAGATAATGACAACATTAGCTAGCTAACATTACAGCTAGCCCTTTTTTAACCAGAGCATCGCACGGTCAGAATTACTGTTCTTCTTCGCTAATTAAATTATGTATTTAATTTCTATATCGTTGCGGTGTGCTGTTTGACTGTATGTAACGGGGACATGGCAAACGTTAGCACGCTAATGCTAGCTACATTTCAGCTGAATCATGACCGGGCGCCCATCCCCCTCGAAGTTCCAACGGGCAGAGCTCACTCCACGCTGAAGTGTGGCGAAACTGGTGTCATTTCACTGTAAACCACTGCAACCAGTGTGTTCAAACTGTTGACCGCAATGAAGACTTGCAAATGCAATCGAAGTATAATTACTTTTGTGTTGCTGTTTGGACTGGTCACAGGAGAGGTGTGTCGTACAGCTGTCCTGTTAAAGCCTTTTTGCGAAGAAGTACAGGAGGTGCTGATTAACGGCCGACTGCAAAGTATTTCCCGTTGATAACAATTGACCGTATTGTAAGTGTAAACTGATTAACACACTTAGGGGAAGTGACCCAATTAAGCCATCCAAAATCGAAGTTTAAAATGTTTTTTATAGCAATTTGATTTTGTTCCCAATAAATTGGGTATCAAATTAAAGATTAATCTCATCTAAACACTCTTGGCAGATTTAGTCGTAAATATATAAATTAAGCAACTTTTTTTAAAACTGCAACTGTGAAAAGTCCAGAATGGGGTTATAAGGTACATGTGTACCCCCCATACAAGCCCATGCATAATTTTCTTTTTCACAACTTCTGATCTTTTCCTTAGTGTAGGTCTATCTGGAGGGTTGCTGACTCTTAACACTGTCCCTCTAACTTCCTCTGATGCTAGGCCTCTCCTCCTAAGTCATAGGGTCAGCTACCACACCTTACCTTAAGACATTCTATAATCTCTCTGTTGCTGCATCAAGGTACTGTCTTTTCCTTGGTGTGCATCAACCTTGACTCTGTCCTTCGCTCTGTCTCAGGGCCTCCTATCAACTCTGTATTTCTTTACCAATACAGCCAGATTGTGACATTTTCCATCATGAAACTCAAGGCAGGCTACTGTTCAAAATAAGGTACATGGTTAATTTCAGGAATGAAAAATAACATTAATAATTAATTCAAGGCTTTTTAATGAGGTACAATGGTTTTTTGGCTTAGTGGACTTATTAGGAATAACAATTGTCAATAGAAAATTAATCTCAATAGCTTATTATAGAGTTGTATGTAAGTGTAATATCTATATAATCAATGAAATGCATATATTTTTTACAACTTTCATCATGTTTTTATTGTTGGTAGTAAAGCATAGAATAATTATTTATGTTCAAGCCATGCGCTAACAGGCTTTTAAATGACACCGTTCCTTATAAGCCAATATTAAATAAATAGTTAATTCTGAATACTCAGGAAATCAATCTTTTCAACTACAAAATGGTGCTTTTAGATACCAAGAAAATAAATCATAAGGTATCATTTAATTAATTATTTTCTTAATTTTACAATTCTGATCAATACTTTCCCAGTTTGGGCACAAAATTACAGAAAAATTGGTTCTTGGGAGGGCTCCAGCAGCAGGGAAGTTTTGACGTGACTTCAAGAATGGCTGTTATGCAGTGGCAGCACAAGGTCATGCATAACTCAGGAAGGAAACATTTGATTGATTCCAAATAAAAAGTAACATCGCAATAACAACTGTGCTATGACGCATATTATCCATGTAATACTTCCTGTCTTTTTGGTATTTCAAAATACATGAGCAAGTGGGCTTATATGGTACATGAGCTTAATTGGGTCACTTCCCCTAATTAGAATTGAATAATTACATTCTACCAAATGTACCCCATGAGCTTGAGGCACAAACTGACAATGTATCCAGTACATGTTTTCGGAGGGGAATAATATTTCTAAGAATGTTTCATACAGTAGTTTGAGCACAAACTACGAACAAAGCAACTTTATCCTTAAGCAGGGTAACATAGACAACAAGACTGTTTGTTTTGTGAAATTGGATCCCGGGTATGTTGACATTTTCCTACCTGATCTGCAGAAGTTTGTTTTAAAACCTCATGCATTTAAAAATATATATATATTTCTTTTGGCAATTGCGTAATTTCCAACATAGATGAAAGAAACCTTATGCAACATGCACATGGTGAGGTGAAATTTGAGGCCATCACACTTCACCGTCTGCAGTGGAGATAGACAAATTATTTTTGCCACACCAGCTTATATGAATGTGCGTGTAGTCTGACATGGCTTCATTCAAATTGCTATCCCATCTTCAATTTCTCTATCTCTTGCTTCGTTGGACTTTGTTAATGCGTATCTAAAATGCAAAACTAGACATTTGCAGCTGCTAGTAGCATATATACTTTAAAATTAGATTGTACAATTGTGTGTTTTTGTTTAAATGTTTTCATTTCTTTGTGATCGCCTCTTTTAAATGTCTTGCATTTCTGAAACAAATTAAGAATATTCAACCTGCATTTTGGACAATTTTATTATAATCAATTAAAAGTTATGATTATTCTAACCATCCTGCCACACCCCCCTTTGGTGTGTCCTAGTTCTCGCTCTTAGTGATGTCATAGGCCGGGAACAGCAGGCCTTGTTTGATAGTAAAATGAAATTGAAGGCGCACACAAAGAGCTGCTTGTCTATAAATATCAGTTTTGCAGAAAGCCTTTGTGTCAACGCATGATACAAAATGTGCTGCAAGAGTAGGATCGGTGCACAGTTGAAGCACGCAAGGTTCAAGAGACTGGAAACCATTATAAAACGTTGCCCTGTGGGGCATGATTATTTCCTTTTTTATATAAAGAGTGTGCGAAATACAAAGTGTAATGTTTCTCCGATTTCTTCAGCAGCGACCTTCTGTACAGCACTCGCTCACAGTACGTGACACTGTTTTGCGCAGTTGCTAAATGCGAATCACCAAGTTACAAAGCATGTGCTGAAGAATCTCTGGCTCAGAGTTCTGCTATTGTGCGTGATCCAGAGAGGCTTAATTATTGTCCAGGCACTACCCATGAGCCTGGGGAGTTTCCTGAGATTGATTCCTCCTTGTGTAGTAGGCAGCTATTAATGGTTTGTGACAGATGTTGGGGAGGGAGATGTGTAGGCGTTGAGTTGTGGTTAACAGGCAGACGGCGGTGCTGGGTTGTCTCATTGTCACATGAGGTGGTGGCAAGAGGGCCTCTACAGAATAAAGACACGCCCAGATGGGATCACAAGGTCGCAGCTGAAATAGAGGGGAGTCATCTTGTCCATCAGGGTACAGTGGCAGATGCGTTGTCTGTCCGTCTCCCCCAAATGTAAACTAACTGATGGGTAATGGTCTGACCCGATTTGCTGTTAGGGGATTTCTTTTTGGAATGTAGACCTCTGTTTCATCACTCTGGAAATGGCAGAAGTCAGAAGTGTTTAAAGTGACTGCTGCCCCTGTTGGTTCACTTGTGTCCTGTCATCCTCCACCCCCAAAATAATTTAGTTCAATTAGGTCTTTTATTGGCATGTTTTAATTTTTACTTAAATTATTTTGTTGGTAGGAATTCCTGATGCATCCTCCACCCCCAAAATAATTTAGTTCAATTAAGTCTTTTATTGGCATGTTTTAATTTTTACTTAAATTATTTTGTTGGTTTTTTCTAGGAATTAAAACCCTGATGCACATGCCTGCAACAATTAAATGGACAATTCCAGACAGAACTCAGGCTGTAGTTTAAATACAGGCCATAATGCCTTTCAAAACTTACATGTCACAGTTTAATTGAAACTTATAAAAATAAAAATATCTTTATTCCTGTTTCAATAATGTCACAAAGGAAAACCTGGCGCATTTTAGAAGCTGAGGAACATTTTGGGAGGTGAGTCAGGAGAGAACAGTTCATGCCTTGGCTTCGATGTTCCTGGACATGATATAAACACAGCAAAGACCCTGGCCACGTTGAGGTGTAGCTGAATCCAGACTTGTGTGATCATGGCAGTATAGATCTATGCAGGTCTGTTAGGATTTCCCATCTGGAATCTTGCTTTAAAATCTCGATGCATCTTACATCTAACATTTATGTCTACATTTATTTATTTTTAAGGCGCTTTTGTCCAAAGCGATTTCCACGGCTAATACGGCAGACCAAGTGCACCAATGACAACACAAGTGCAAGTTGCTAGGCTAACTACAAATACCAGACCAGAGTAAGCAACGATGTGATCACTATTTGTGATCAGCTTTGCGCTAAATACAGTCAGCCACTCTGCAAGCAAGTGAATTGAAATATTAAGAGCAAGGACTACTTGTCAATATGAATTGACCCGACTCAGAGGATGTACTTTGCAGTCAATATTACAGTAATTTAAGGGGCTTAAATTACACAGATCAAGTAAAGGGGAAGTGCTGTAATTATAGCTCTAACTAAGACTTCAATTTCATGGCTGTGATGAACAGGGGTCATTTGAGATGATGGAGGATAAGGACTGTCTGAAAAGGTGTGTTTTTAGCCTGTGTTTGAAGGCCGATTTGCGACCCTGTTGCTGACCGGACCAGGCGGCTCATACTGCCACCGCACGGGTCATAGTGAAGAGGCAAGGCTGAGCGGTACAACCTCGGGAGGGGTGGGACCGGCAAGACACCTGAGGAAGAGGATCGCCGGTGCTTAGCTGGGGCATAGGGTCTGACATGGGGCTGGCAGTGTAGTGTAATGGTTAGGGAGCTGGGCTTGTAACTCAGAGGTTGCAGGTTCAATTCCCAGGTGGGGCACTGCTGTTGTACCCTTGAGCAAGGTACTTAACCTGAATTGCTTCAGTAAAATATCCAGCTGTATAAATGGATTGTATGTAAAGAAATGTAAACTGTGTAAGTCGCTCTGGATAAGAGCTTCTACTAAATGCCTAAAATGTCAAATGTAAATGTACATGGGCTCACAGGGTGAGAGGAGCCGATGAGCCAACGACAAGGTTTTATACCTGATGCAGCCTGCGGCCGGTCGGCAAACAAGAGAGATGAGGAGAGCTAAGACGTGCATATCTTGGGAGGATGGACAGGACATGAGCTTCCACATTCTGGATGAGTGCACACCTTAACCATATTTGCATGAAAGTGCAGAGTTCCCCTGCAAGGCATTTTGTTATGGTAATGGTTTCAGGCAATATGGTAATGGGTAACGGGTTCACGAATACTGAGTTTTGGGAGCATGCAGCGCTTCCTGCTTTCGATTGTTTTAATGCTGCCTCTGCGGAGACGTGAAGGAGGAGGAGTTGTTTGGGAGCGCAGGCCCGCAGGAGAGGTGTGACCGAACGCGGCCTCCGACGTAGGAAGCTGCGGCACCCTTGTCCCATGTCTTGGCCTTATTTCCCTCTTGAACCCGTGTTCTCGGGTCAGATCAGCCACGTTTTGTAACAAGAAATTCCAGTGATGCAACTCCTGCCACAGGAGCATCTATTGTGGGTTGAAAAAAATAAATAAAATGTAAATGTATGCTTTCACACTGGTCCCGTCTATTTACCGCCCCGCCCCTTTCTACTGTGTTGTCTCTGCGTTTCCTCATACTTTGCCCTTTCTATTGAATGCTGCCACGCCTTTGTCACCCCTCGCTTTTTTAACCTGCCCTGGAAAGGACTCGGAGCAAATCTCTTTTGCATGCGCTTAGACTTCTTACCAGGGGGCCGCTTTTAGTCGGCGCTCCACCGAGCCGTCCCTCTTGGCCTCTCGTGTGACCCCGCCCCTTCGCCGTCGGCTCCGTAACACCCATTCGCGAAAGGCCAGCGCGTCGTGTCACTGGAGCGTATTCAAATAATGCAGATGGCTCATTTGCAGCGATCCCCTCCCCCCTCCGAGCGAACGGCGAGCGGGAGCTTAGCGAGGAACGTGCGGCACGCTGCGTCAAAGGCAGAGGAGGGAGATTCTTTCCGTCGTGATTGTATTAGCGGGCCAGAGGCCATTGGATTAGGGCCGTTTGTGGGGCGTAGTGCCGTTTCAGCAGTGCGGGCTTCTCGTTTCCAAAGGGTCGCATGTGCTTGAGCTGCACTTTCTTTTCTCTCGCGTTGCTTTTCACGTCCCGCTGTCAAATGCGCGGGGAGGATTATCCGCCCGCTCGCCGGCTAATTTAACTCCCGCTCCTGAGCCGTGTCCTCTGACGGGACGTGACCGCTGTCAGCTCGGCCCCTCTGTCCTTTTCGCTCTCAGCGCTCCGCCGACCGAACGTGTCCCAAACGACGATTGAATATATAATGTTTACCCAAAGCGACTTAGTTAGTGAATGCGTACATTTTTCCTGTATGTGTGGTCTCAATGGGAATGCGAACCCACAACCTAAGCGTTGTCAGCGCCATGCTCTCTACCTGCTGAGCTACACAGAACCACAGATTTATGTATTTACTATATGTAATATTAAACAGTATGTTTACCCCAAAATCTTTGGCCATTAAAAAAAAAAAGATTTGATATACCATGCAACTTTCTAGGTTTCATATCAGCAAGCTTCTGGTTTAAAGGAGAAAGATGCTATCACTACACTTCACGCCAGCAAAGAGATGGTGATTTGAATGGGTGTTCTACTTTGACCTTCTCTATAGCAAGTTTGGAGAGCACATTGAACTTGGGATGTCTCATGGCGTGTTAGTTGACATTAAGCCATATACGTCGCAATGACCACATCAGTATTTTGTCAAACCTTTCACAAGACAGTGATTATTTTATTTTATTTCTCAGACTGCAATGCATGGTCTTTGCCTTGTTCCGTACACAAGATGTAGTTTCAGTAAGCTGAATAAAATAAACATTTTTTTTTCCGCTTTAATAATACTTAGCTGCAAAACGTATGATGTATACCATTGCATTTGCACTACAATAAGGACAACATTAAAGATAAACAACATTTTTCAAAAAATGGAATATTGGTCAAATTCTCCTTTAAGGAGAACCCCTGAAGTATAATCCGTGTGCTGTAGATAATATCAGGTTTGGCGAATGGTACAAAAGTCTACTCCACCCACCCCTCCCATTTCTACCCAGCGAAAGAACAGAGCGAATGGAAGAAGCCTAATTACCCCACCGTGTGGGTCTTTGACTGAGCAGTAACTGCAAGAGACATTCAATTATACAGTTGCTGCGGCTGGGATTAAGTTAATTATAGCTAGCAGAGGGGAAAGCAGGTTATCGGCACGGAGGTGGGTGGCCAAAACGGAGGAGGCGTCGTTCGCGGAGTCCAGCTAGCTCTGCCCCAGTCCGGCTAGTCGGCACGTCGTGTGGTTTCACACCTTCCCGAGGAATTCCCAGTGGATTAGCCAGCGTCCTCTCTCTTTGGAGTGATGACGCTGTGATTGATACGGTGAAATGACCCCGAGTTCACGAATCAGGCACTTGCAAAATAACAGGTCCTGACCCTCCCCCAGGTTAAATGCTGTTGCGTTTTGATTTATTGTTTCCTGCCACCGGTATCGCCATTGCATGTTGCTCCTCCTTATAAGAGCATGTGAATGTTGGCGTGGAACAGGCCAGTCTGCCCACTTGTACATCTATAATTGTGACTATTTGTGTTCGGCCGTAAAATGAATAAAATGGTAAAAAGTACAGAATAAAAAGGTCAAATTATGGACATCGCAATTCAGTGATTAACCTGATCGAGTGGCTAAGGGGCTAAGGGGCTAAGGAAAGGGAATATTTGGCCCACTACAAAAGTTGCCCCATTGCACACGTGTATTTGCTCGAGGGAAAGGACTAAGGCTCCCTGCGCATTTAACATTTGTTTTCGGTCAGGATGACCGTACATTTAGTTGAATTTTACAAGTGTTCTGTCAGTCCTGAATACAGCTGGGTCCTTACTGGAGCAGCTAAGGCAAAGTACATTGTGAAAGGGAACAGCGATGGTAATCCCTGTTTGAACCCATTGGATTTAAGACTTGAACCCTCTGGTCTCCAGTCCAGTGCACTATTGACTTTGCTATACTCCTGCTCTTAATACAAGCCCAGAATGCCTTGGCAAATCCTGCAGGGACAGCAGTTAAAGTGTGAAGAGCTTGTGACGTTTGTGACGAGCTGGGATAGCGCACTGTGAAACCCATAATGGGAGGGGCTACTGCCATGGGCTGTCAATCACTCGGCTCCTGAACCAACCCGAAGACACCGCTACCAGCTGCAATGTGTTATGATTGGTTCAAATAACTCATTGGCAACACGTAGTAGCTTCACCATTGAGAGGTTCACGAAGCCCTATTTCGCCCGACATTCGTTTCAGTACAGCTGAGGATGTCTGGATCAAGGCTAAAAGAAACCAACATAGTTGTTTGGATGATTTATTTTCTTTCAAGTACTAAGCATTTTTGGACTTTGTGCGCTCCATTTTCTGTTCTGCGTGCTAGGCATGCTCAGTTCTGCACCATTGGCTGCACAGGCCGTGAATTACAGCTGTATCGTTCCTTGTAACTGTGTTCATGCATAATAATTACACATGGAGAGAGAATGTCTGTCCGACAGTTACATTTCCGTCAAGTCAGAGCCCTAGTGGGGAAGGTGTGGTTAAAGATCGGGCAATGGAACATGGGTTGCAGCTTCAGTCCCAGGTGGGGCACAGCTCTTGTACCCTTGAGCAATGTAAATAGCCATAATTGCCTCAGGAATTATCTAGCGGTATAAATGTATAATATGGAAATTTTAAAAAGCTGCACCGAGCTGACTCACTGGATGAGGACATCTGCTAAGCAAATAAACTGTATCATGTAAAAATGCCAATGCTGGCTTTGCATTGGAACTGGACTACAACCGCATTAAAGAGCTCATCTAAATTCTTCAAACGGCATTGCGGCAAACTCTGAAGCCGGGCAGCGGCAGTTGCCCTTTGAACCCGTGCCACTGATATTTGAAACGCGCGCAACCTTTGGCATGCCTTCTCTCGCTCAGTGCTATGTCTGTGGGCTGAAATGGAATAAGCAGAGTCTGTCAGGGAGCCATTTTGCCACCTGAAAGACTGCATGACTCATCGTCGTTTTTCTCGCTTGTTTGTTTTGAGTTGTGCTTTTACCTGGGCCGACATCACAATTCCGTTAAAGGACTGCCTGGTGGCTCTGGCCTCCAGACGGTGCTGGCCCTGAGCCCTATCTGTTGATAAGAGGGTAGGCCTGGGTGGCGTAACAGCTGTCTGAAATGGGCTGTGGTCATGGCCACAAATTGGGGGGGAGATGGTGGTGTGTGTGTGTGTGTGTGTGCGTGTGCGTGCGTGTGCGTGTGTGTGTGTGTTTTGAATGTCCTCTCAGGCCAATCCACTGAAGTTCCAAAAAGATTCTTCCGGTCCTCTAACTGTTTGAAGAAACTGACGGGGGAGGAATTCATCCATACTCTGCCACTTTAAAAAAGATACAGCACTAATGAATTTCTCTTCTTCTTTTTTTCCCCTCTAGTACATCTTTGGGGAGTTCAGCCCTGATGAGTTTAACCAGTTCTTCGTTACTCCCCGCTGTTATGTTGAGGTAAGGAAACGTCCCTGAAAATAGACTCATTTAATATGTTTGCATTTCAAAGTCCCCGAGTTGAACATAACCTACTTAGAGCTTTCACTGTAGACCCCGTGTTTCTTAATCATTGTCACTTTAGGCTTTTAAAACGAAAGAGACGATTTTCTCCAGAAACGAAAAAAGAATTACCGTGAGAGTTTCCGCACCTTTGCAAACTTGAAACACAAAAGAAAAATGTGTGCTCTGACTGAACAATGCACCTTTCAGCATTTCTTTTGCGCATATTTCAGCTCTGTGTGACATGGAGACAATACAAGTGTAAAAAGGCCAGAGGGATACATTGTAAAAATGGTGCAGTCAGACCTTTTTTTTTTTTTAATGTTGTCATCCTTACTTCCACAGCTTCCCCCATTCAACGACAAGGTCTCCTCTGTCAGCCAGTCCTCAGGTAAGCGCGTCATACAGAGAGATGCGTTAGGTCTTTGAAAGGGGAGGGCATTGGTCCCAGGGAGTGTGGAGTTTGTTGTCCCACATGTACCATCATGGCCCAGGTTCTGAAAGCAGAAGCACGTCACGTGAATGGAAACGGTGCAGTTTGGAACCTCGCATGAAGCAGGATGTGGCTCCAAAAAATTGATCCACATAGCCCCCCTAAAATTTCATTTTAGAGGCAGTGTGTTTCTGTTCATATACCCATTTGAACTCCTAATCAATCATAATATTGAGTAATGTTTAAAAAAAGGAAGTCTGCATTTTGAAGCATTAAATCAAATACTGCCCATCTTACTCACACAAAAAAGGCATTGACGTAGCCCAACTTTCTGTGTATACATCAAGAAAGTGTAAAGTTTCCTTTCATCTGTCTCTGTACCATGAACATTTATCCCAGTTTGTATTAATTATTTAGGAAGTTACTGTACCCCTGCTGTGCCGTTCTATACCGAAACAATGAGACGGCAGGTCTGCGGTGAGTTTTGGGTCTAGCACAGCCCTCCCCCCCCCCCTTTTTTATTTTACATTTTTTACTGCTGAATTCAAAATCCAGGTTTAATCTGGTCACTTTCTCAGCTCTTCCCCTGACTCTTATCCTTGTCTGTGAGACCTGTATGGCTTGTGCATGCTTAGGTGCCATTAAAATCTCTCTTCTCACTCTCCGGCATATTTAAAAAAATATATAATAACAATAATAATAAAAAATGCAATGCAAAAATGTTTACCCTGCAGTCTCCGTTGAATTCGAATTGTTATGCTTCACTACTGAATAGGCCATGGTATGCAAACTGCTTCAATATCTTCCCTGTCGACAGGGTTTTGTCATGCTCTGTTTTTTGAAGCACAGGTATGCGCTTGGTTGTCATTTTTCTTCCCTTTCCTGTTTTTTTGTTTTGTTTTTTTTCGGAAGGAATTCCCTTTTTATTGAACACTAACAGCGGACGCTTTAGATTTTTTGAATGGAGAATGTGGACGGACTGCAGCGCACACGACTCTAACCTTAATGAACCTGTGCAGTGTTTCTCCCGGTGCTAAGCAGGGCTGTCTGGGGGCTTACCGGCTGGGCTCTGAGGCCTGCTAACTGGCCTGTCCTTCTATAACCCAGCATCTGGCCTGGCTCTTCAGAGAATGATCTGCCCTGCACTCACTAACCCTGTCTTCATCCTTTACCCCCCCTCCACCAAGCCATTTCTCATGTACTGTTTAAAAGAAGTGTAAGACTTGAGGATGCATCCATTCGAATGCCAGGGCTATTTGAATCCAGGCCTCGAGGGCCACAGTGTCTGCAGGTATTCGCTCCAACCACGTAGTTTACCACCTCTGTCCAGGGGGTGAGCCAGTAAGTCAAATGAGGTGGCGTAGTGCAAGTACCTGCAGACATTGCGGCCCTCGAGGCCTGGAATTGAACAGTCTTGTTGTGCGCTCTCATGTTCGAACGTCTCGATTACATTGCCTTTATTGTGTGTGACAAAGTGAAATGCTGCAGAGTGAGTCAGGTTTTGCCGTTTTAATTCCTTGGAATGATGAAGCATTTTTATGGCGCGATATTGGCCTTGTCATATATTTCAAGCAAGCAAGTTAAGTTACCATGAAAAGGCCTTGAGCAAGAACATAAAATGCTGTATTCTTGACAAAATCAGTAGTGTTCCAGTTGAGTTGTCAGGGCCCCTCCTTGCGTGTGTGTGCATTTGCGCCAGAGCTTTGGAGCTGATAGGCTGTTTGTTCTCCCGTCCAGGGGAAGACTACCAGCGCATCGAGTTCGGCGTGGACGAGGTGATGGACTCTGAGCCTGTGCGGGTGAAGGAGTCCCTGCAGAGGGTGTCCAGCACGCTCAACCCCCAGGCCCCAGAGTTCATCCTGGGCTGCCAGCCATCCCCCAAGGCCCTGCAAGGCCTGCAGCCGGCCGATGAGCCTGACGGTGCAGACTGCAACTCCGTGGGCTGCCCCGACTCGGAGCTCCCCCTGCTGGACGGAGGCGGTGCGTGCCAGGACCTGGAGGGGCCTCCGGGCAGCCTGGGGCAGCGGGAGCGGAAAAAGAAGAAAAAACGACCGCCGGGGTACTACAACTACCTGGAGGGGGCTGCTGGTGCCGGTGGCGGCTCCGCCCCCCACGGAGGCGGCCCGCTGGGGGCGGGGCTTGTGAACGGACACGTGCCGAGCGCCCCCGGTCTCGGGGCAGAGTCGGACGTCGCCGGGGAGACGGCACCGGAGGCCGCCCTGCTTTCCAGGCGCGGCCCTGGCGGCGAAGCCCCGCCCTCTCACGGCGGGGTCTGCCGCCGCAGCCGGCGACCAGAGGACTTGTGAGAGCCCCGAGGAGTCGTCTCTGGACTTCACGAGCGGCGCCGCTTCTTTATCGGACAGTAACAACGCGGCCTCCTCCTCCTCCTCGTCATCCTCCTCTTCCTCTTCGTCCTCCTCCTCCTCCTCGTCCTGTCACAGCAGCGGGGTGGCGGAGGCGGAGGCGGGCAGGACAGCTGAGCAGCCGCCGGAGCCCCCGGGCCTGGAGAGCCCCGAACTGCAGGGCAGTGGGAGGCACAGCCCGAGCCCCACCTCCCCTCCTCCCCCCTCCCCTTCCCCCTCCACCGCTACTGCTCCCCTCCCAGCCCCCGCTGCGCCCGCCGTGGCCCAAACCACTGCTACTACTGACGACGAGGAGGCCGCGGACGGCCGCGTGTCCAACGGGCCCACGGAGGCCGGCTCTGCCAGCTGCGCCGAGGAACAGAAGGGCTCCCTGGAGACCGGGGAGCCACAATCCCGGCCCTCGCAGCCCCCTACGGCCCTCGCCTCCCCCACAGCCCTCGCCTCCCCGGCCCCCGAGGCCCACCCGACGGCAGAGCAGGCCCCGTCGCCCGCGCCCCCTGCCTGGGCCCCCGCGCCCAAGTCCTGGGCCAGCCTCTTTCACAACTCTAAGCCCCTGCCAGGCGGGCCTCAGGCCTACGTGGAGGTCAAAAACGCACCGCCCACCGTGGTGGCGGCTCCACCTGTGGCTCAGACGCCGGAGGTGGTGGGAGATGTCAGAGAAGGCCCCGTTCACGTGTCTGAGGATGCGATGGCCCCCAAGCTTGCAGGTAACGTACCCCCACAGTACTGACAGACGTTGGCTTGCCTATATTTATTTTATTTTCTATTTTGTATGCGATTCAGAAATGGCAGTGTTTGTTTTGATTGGTCGTGTTAAAAGCTGGACACGGTGGCATGTTCGTGGGTCTGTCCGCACTGAACACTTCTGGCTGATTGCTTTCAGCACTCTGTCTCCAAGACTCGGGGGAAATGATTGGTTTGCGGTCCGCTTAACTTGAAATGCACCCCTTTTAAGAAAATGCACAAATGGATACTGGAGAAACAGTTTGTGATCTGTATGGCTGCCACCAAATTTCACTTTGAACCCAAGAAACGTATTCTGTTTAGTGTCACAATTTTGAGGAGGATGTGGTCACTGGTTGATACAGTAGTAGTGCATTTCAAAATTGCCTCACGTTTAGTCCTCTGCGTGTGGTGAGGTTGAGTCGCCACATGGGGGAAGCATTGAGCCGTACTGTGAATTTCTAAATTCCAAAATATTTAACTATTATGAAGTTTGCTGAACTGGAAAATTAACTGCACATTATACATACGATACTCTATTTCTTTGAACAATTGAAAAGGGGTTAATAATTAGCACAAAAAAAATAAAAAAGATGAAAATTCACCCTGATAGTCCAAAGTTCCTAATACTTACACAAACAAATGAATATCCAATTGTTTGTTTTTACTTGTTTGAATGAACTGCTCAGACTTTGATTACTGACATCAGGTCAGCTTGAAGACCTGCACTGCATTGGGGTAGGTTTTCCCGCTGAACACCAGGTGGCGCTAAAGCTTGAGTAATAAGAACAGATTTTTGGTAGGTTCATTTTCTCTGTCCAGGTCTCTGCTCTGATTGGCTGGGAATTCACTGCTCTGGCCGAGGTGGCACCCCGTGCGGGGGCTGTTTCGCCACGGCTGTGATGGCATCAAAGGGCACTAGTGTCTCCAGCCTAATAGCATTAGAGCTTGAAGTCCGTCGCCTCGGTCTCACGGACATGTGATTAAGACCGGGGGGAAAAAAGCTGTTTTGCCTCTGTGACGTGTGAGCACTAATTAAGTCCATTACCACAGCAACGCCTGATTGATCTGCCTCTCTCTCTCTCTCTCTCTCTCTCTCTCTCTCTCTCTCTTCTCTCTCTCTCTCTCTCTCTCTCTCTCTCTCTCTCTCTCTCTCTCTCTCTCTCTCTCTCTCTCTCTCTCTCTCTCTCTCTCTCTCTCTCTCTCTCTCTCTCTCTCTCTCTCTCTCCCTTCTCCTCTCTCTCTCCCTCTCCCTCTCCCTCTCCTCTTCCCCCTGTCCCCTATTACGCGTATTATCAAACAGCCCGTGAAGCTGCAGAGTGTGCCTTCCAAATTGCTCGGCTGTTATGAAATGCTCCCCTCATTTCCTTCTCCCTCTTGTTTCTGTGAGAGATGCTCCAGGTGTTTTGAATCAGAGCCTCGTAAACAGAGGCTCCGAGAGAGCGGGACAGACGCAGAGTGCGGTCCTCGCCTGAGGATGTTGACTTTCTGATTTTGGCACGGGGCTGTTCTTCATTCTGCCTTTCAGGTCCTCTCCTCTGCAGTTTGGATTCATTGGGGTTTTTCCGCACACGTTGCAGTTGGCAAATCCCGTAGCGCTGGGGTAATTGGTAAATGGAGAGGGTGGGATGGGCACCTTTAAATGTTTAAAGGGGCCGTGAAGAAAGCAACCTAATCTAATGGAAGCTCATTTGTGTTCTGCAAATGGGTGACACACAGGCGACACACACACACACACACACACATAGGTGGCACATACTCATAGGTGACACATACAGGTGATTTGACTTTCGTGTGACGCACCCTCCTTCCGCAGTGGTCTGTAAAGCTTAACCCTGCTCCATTAATGCTGAATGGTAGCGCTGTTTCTGATTTGCAGGTCTTAGCAGACTGCAACAAGCCAAACAGCCATATTTACTTGGGCTAGTATTCTGTGTGATCTTAAACCATTTTTCCCATCCCAAAGGAGGTTGATTTTGAGCGCAGCTGATCATTCCATCAAAGTGTAGGTTGGGATGGACGAGAGCGTCCGTCTCAATCGCAAAACGAGAAGAACCTTGTTCTGCTGCATCGCCCGGAGTTAATCATAAATAACGTTGAGCAGAGTCCTGGGTTTCTCAAGCCCTTCTGGAGATAGGCATTCGCAGCTTTGTGACAGTCTTCACAGGCTTTCGCATTCTTTATGGAGAGAATAAGCGAACTCTTTAAGTTTGTTGGCTATTAAGTGCCGGGGCCCTTGAGATAAAGGTGGAATTTTAAAGTGCAGCTCTTTGCTTTGGGTCGTTCATCATGCAGCCTTTTGTGTCTGTACAGTGTAAAAGAGGGCTGATTTACACGTGCCTGGCTTCCCACTGCCATTTTTGCTTTCAGCAGGAAGGACCCCTGACAACAAACCGTAAGCTATTTATAGTTTATTGGCTTGCGTCTGCACTGGAGGCAAACAGCCTGGGCTGGTTCTAATATAGAAAGCGCCTCTTAACTGCAGTACAAGTGCATACACCGTATCTGGAGCGTGACACCCGGTTTGAGGAAGGATCCAAATTTGATTAGGGATGGACAGTACTGGGTTGCATTGTGTTCATTATGTTATTTGGGGTTGCCGTTGTTTTCTCTACTCGTCCTTACGAGGCCTCCTCCCCAAGTAATAACGAGCTGAAATTTGAATCCGTTCCATCGGATCATCTTTCAATTGCTCAACGAATTGCTGTGCAGTGTCATGATTACTGTGTTGGTTTTTATTTATTTATTCATTTTGTCCTCAGAATTGATCGAGAACGTGAAGCTGATTCACAAGCCGGTGTCCTTGCAGCCAAGAGGACTGATCAATAAAGGAAATTGGTGCTACATCAACGCTGTATCCTTTTGCCCCTGCCTGTTCTGACATCAGATGTTTCCAGTGATCCAGCTCAAAACAAAACGATCCTGTCAAGTTACTGGAAGGTGGGGGTAACTGTTTTAGGTTTAGAGGAAGAATGGTCGTCCTGTATCTGTGATTTTAAGATGATTAATCAGGTTTTCCTGTGAAAATGTTGTACAGACACGCGTTCAGTGTTTAGGTAGCAGGGGAAGTCTCAAAGATGGGGAAACACCCTGCTGCGTGTTCCTTGGTCCTCCTTGAGATAATTGTCAACCTTGACCCCTGACCTTTGCCCTAAGACACTTCAGGCTCTGGTTGCTTGCCCCCCTATGTACCACCTGATGAAGTCCATTCCTGTGTTGAGCGAGTCACAGCGACCGAGCTCTTCTACGCCCATGATCGATAACTTGTGAGTACCATCACTCTGCTATGGGTTTCAGAGGACAGTGACTGTCAGAGGACTGTGTTCACAGGGAGTGTGTGCATGTGTGTGGTGGGGGAGGGGGGACGCGGGTGTAGCTGGCTACTACAGCAGCAGTTAATGTCATGGATGTTGGAAATTCAGAGATAAGAGAATAAGGTGTGATCAGAGAACGCAAAAAAAAAAAAAGAATATCTGTGCTGCGATGACTTGGGGTGTTCTTTACACACAGACGGGAAGTGCAAAAACTGTGTTGTAACACCTCGTTCTACTAACTAGTGCCAAATGATAGAGATTCAGGTGATTCACTGCCTCTTCACGCCATCATAAATGCATGTATGCTAAGCCATCATAGAGATGTCTAGTGTTAAAGGTGGCTCTGGGCTATCTGAGTTGCTTTCACGCTGAAATTCAGATGGCTCTAACAATGCAGCAAGCCAGAAAAGGCACCATTCTCTGCAATTTGAATTTGTAATTAAAGTTTCTCATTTTGTGCGGGGCATTCAGTACTTTTCGCGCTTTCTTCAGCGCAGTCCCACCTGTGAAAATGGGTTGTCTACAGTTCCAGTCCCTTTCATTCAATTTTTGAAGTGACATTCGATTTTTCTCCCTCTCCAGTGTTCGACTTGTCAACGAGTTCAGCAACATGCCTGTCCCGTCAAAGGCCAAACAACAAGGTGAGCCCTTTCGTTAACAGAATCTTTTTCCAAATCCTGACTTGAATGTATTTAAGATCTGCAGTCAGTATGAAACTGAACCAAACTCTTTGCCCACCCACTTTGGACAGCTGCTGGAGAGAAAATAATGAAAGACATCCGACCAGGAGTATCGTTCGAACCCAACTACATTTACAGACTTTTGACTGTCATCAAGTCCAGTCTATCTGAGAAGGTAAACCACGTCACAGCTCTCGTAAGTTCGCAAAGTGATTTTTCTGCTTGTGTTCCCGTGTCGTCAGGATGAGCTGTTTCTATGCTACATGTTGTCATGCCAACTTCTTCCCAGATCACCTCCGGATAATGCACTGTGTGGCATTCGCTCATATCGCAATATGAAGCGTGAGTGCTTTAGTGTCGTTCCGTCTCTGCCGGTGTTCTAGAACATTGCTTGTCTCTCCATTCCTGTGCTGGAACTCTGCTGATCTGAGACGCGCTGACCCGTCTTGCCTTATTTCCGCCTTGTTTGACTTTGCATTCCTCTGACTCGTCCAGTCTTCATCAGCACACCTAAGAGAAAGGGCTGCTTTTGTGTGTAGATTCAGAGTCTCCTGCTTGCTAAACACTTGCGGTGAAGGGCATGCCGGCCGAATGAGTCAGCGTGCCTTTCCGCTGACCGGAGAGACTGACGAGTCAGATTTACCCAATTGAAATGAGCGTTTACTGAGGAGAGTAGTTCTGCACATATTCAGTCTTAATGAGGCCACCCAAGGGAGCTTGGGTGTAAATCATCAGGTTGAGCCAGTCTGACGGTCTGGTCACTAAACTCAGGTACGATAGTAGTTTCACCCTGAGCCTGTCCAGCTTTATTGAGCATGTTTTCCTGTTTAAAATGTCTAACAGCGCTTATTCCTGACTAGGAAGCATTGTCATGTTCACGCATGGCTTGTCCTAGGAAGCAAATATTTACCTCCCATGCTGTACACAGGATTAGTGTACAATTCTAAGTGTTTGCAGCAATCTTTCTACTCTCTCCAAAAACAGAAATAATGAGTGCATGTGCCCCTGGACACCTTTTCTGCACATTGTTAGCAATGAGCAAATGATCAGATTTGGCAAGCAAGCACACTTATGCATTTGCAAAAGGGTTGCAGTTGCCTGAACTAGGGTTTGAGGTCAATTCCATTTCAGTTCATTAAAATCAAATGCAGGAATTGAATTCCAGGGAGTCCTTATAGAACAGTATGGGAATTTTTGTCAACTCAAATTGATATGGACTTGACCCCAGCCCGCCCGGGACAGCGCAAAGCCCCAGCGGATCAGTAGAACTGCAGCCTCTGCACTTGCCCTCGGGTCCGTGGAGCCACTCCCTAACCTTGGCTCAGAGCCACACCCTAATCTGGATTGGGAGCTACGCCCTCAGGCTCGTGCTGATTTTCGGTGAATAATGTTCCTGGGTTCCTGGTCCCAGGTCCAACAACCCTATCAACCAATTAAACACGGGACAGCTTTATGACACCACCAACGTAACCAGTTTGTAAATTGCTAGTTGCACATAAACCGTTCGCATGCAGCTTGCTAGCTAATCTGATCCTTAATATACAACCGCCGATTTCTCTTAAAAATAATTGAATTCGCCTCCCAGGTGGTGTAGTGGTAGAACGTCTGACGCTGCCCACTGTGACCGGGGTTCGATTCCACCAGGTCGCGCCAGTTTCAGCTCTGGCCAGGAGTGCCGCTAGGG
Organism: Aldrovandia affinis; assembly: GCA_029706075.1. Classification (NCBI taxonomy): domain Eukaryota; kingdom Metazoa; phylum Chordata; class Actinopteri; order Notacanthiformes; family Halosauridae; genus Aldrovandia; species Aldrovandia affinis. The sequence goes on from JAINUG010000003.1 coordinate 10,309,629, forward strand.
GGTGGAAATTGGCTGTCCGTCCCAGGGTGGTGGGAGGGAAGCCGATACAAGCCCGCTCCGTATAGGAGTGGCCCTGTGTGCATACTGGAGTTATGGTGACGGCTTGGCGGTTCCGGCTCAGAAGAGGCGGTGCTTCATGCATGTCGCTGCCGGTTTCAGTACTACAGCAGCAAGTTCTCAATGTGAGGGAGGGGATAATTGACATGAAAAGGGGGGTATAATTGGCTACTAAATTGGGAGAAAAATGGCAGGGGGAAAAGCAGAAAGAGAAAATATTGATGTCAAAAAGATGTCCCGTGTTTGACTGGTGTGCTAATCTGGGCCTGGAGCCGTGCCCTAATATAATCTAGGCTCGGCGCAAAACCCTAATCTTGCCTCTGACCTTCTGCTCTCAGGGCCGACAAGAGGATGCCGAGGAGTACTTGGGCTTCATCCTCAATGGACTGCATGAGGAAATGCTTGCACTGAAGAAGCTCCTCTCTCCACAGGAAGAGAGTAAGTGTTCCTGAAACATGCCACAAGGGCATTTGGCATTGTACCCATTTTGGTTCTTCGTTTGTAATTATTACAAATATTCTTGGACTGTGTTGCCACACACAGGAGCGAAAACAAAGACAAAAGGTGTCTCCCTCCTTTTTTTGTGCCCTTGAAGATGAGCCAGCAGTTCCCCAAAAATATTGACCGTGCATGCCACTAAACAGTGACTTATCGTTTGTGCAATCAATCATTGTTTTTTTTTTATCGCACCGTATGTAATCAGATTGTCACTGACATCGTTCCGATTGATCCACCTAAAACACACCAAGGGTACAATGTACTTCAGAAGTAGTCTGAATTGTATTTTCCTCTGAACAAGGTATTCACAGGACGGACTCCCCCACACCGTTGGGAGTTGTGTTGTGCACATTTCATTGACCTCCCCGTGATCCTTTTGTGTCTGCCCAGCAGAGGTCTCCACCCTAAACGGGCCCGAACCCCAGCCTGGAGCGGACGAGGACTCGGCTGAGAAAGAGGAGGAGGGCAGCGATGACGAGTGGGAACAGGTCGGCCCCCGAAACAAGACCTCCGTGACCCGACAGGCAGACTTCGTCCGCACCCCCATCACTGACATATTTGGAGGTCACATCAGGTAGGTTGTGGTTGGCACGGTCACTAGTTGGTGGGAAGCCACGAGCCCCAACTTGGGCGCAGTAATGGGAGGGCGAGGCCTCTCGAACCTCAAGTCGACGGAGCCCAGCGTGCGTTGTGGGTGACTTGACTGATTTCAACCAGCCAATCGTAGCGTTTTGCTAGTGAGTGATTGACGGGACATGGAAGCCATGCCTATTATGGAGGTGTTTGAATCCGTGCAACTCCCTTAGTTTCTGGGGGCTGCTTGAATTATGTTAGCATTTTTTTTTATGGCTAAAGAATCAGCAAGTTAAAAAAAAAAATGAGAAAAAACAGACTTTGTAAATTGTGTACGCATGAGGGTGCTTTGAGACAGCTGACATCATATGTACCTGAAACCACAAAGCCATGGGCGAATCCCCAGTTTTTCTCTCTCTCTCTCTCTCCCAGAGCTTATTTTCATTATTAGAGCTGCAGAACTGCGGCACCAGCGGTGACCGTACCCTTCTTTATATTGGCCCTGGGTCCGGTGCCTCGCGTGGCACAAGAGCCGGGAGAGCATAGTGCCGCCTTTATCTGAGCCCTGTGGCCGGCTGCTCCTCGACCTCTCGAGCCCAGCAGCTGCTGCCGTTACGGCCGGCAAGTGCCACCAGCTGTCTGCGGGGCTTTCTCCTCTTCAAAATCAAACACACACCCCTCTGCAGGGTCACGTGCGGCCAGCTGGCCAGGCACGAGGCAAGAACAAAAAACCTGAGCAGAAATATTGTCTAGAAATTCAACACCTTTGAAGTTCCAGCATCCCACACCCCCCCCCTCTATCAAACACTCGCACAGACATATGCGTACACACACACACACACACACACACACACACACACACACACACACACACACGTTTCCAGTGGGCATTTTTGAAATGAGAACTACATGAAAGATGTTCAAGGGACTCCCTTGGAGGACAAGACTATTGAAACATTCGGTCCACATCTGCAGTCTGCGATAATGGGTTTCTCTGGAGATAGTTTGAACAGTTGAAGATTTTTTTTTTTTTTTTTACAATTTTAAATAATCATTTTGACCTTTCAACCTGGCCAACCAGGAATTCTTTTTAAACACTTTTGATCCTTCAAAGCTGTCTTTATTTTCAATGAAGGGCAACATTTTGAGAAGGAATAGCGCGTGGAAAATGTGCAATGAATTTAAGCGGTCGTCTTTAAGCATGTCATTTAAGCAGGTCATCTCTGTTTTTTAAAACAAAGTAGGACGCGGATTTCACTTTAATCTGTTTGAGCAACGTCGGCTGTCGGCCAGTTTGGTTCGAGTGCGATTGCAATGGCTCGAAAAAGCTGCTTTGGTCGTAAATGTTAAGACACATACCACTTCAAGATTGCAGCAGAGCAGTCTAATGCTTGCGGAACTGGGCTTGTAAATCGTGTTTTTCAGGTACAAACCCCCCCAGTGGGTCACTGCCATTGTACCCTTAGACAAGGTACTTAACCTGTGAATGTCCAACTGTATAAATGGATACTATGTAAAAATTAAAAGGAAACTGTGCAGGTTGCTCTAATTACGGCTGTCTGCTAAGCATGTTGTAATATCACACTGCCCACAGACGGACCAGTGAGACTTAAGTTGACCTTTGTTAATGGGTGTTTTAGTTACACTGCATTGCCCCCACCACAGACCTTCTAGTAATGTTAAAGGAAGGGTGAGGCCACTGTTGCTAGCTCATCGCTCGTGTGTGTTGCAAGCGGGCGTGCTGTCTGCCTGCCCCTGTCTCAGTGGTCCACGAAACCTCTTTCTCCTAGTTCTAGTGACGGCATATAGTGGCCAGCTCATCACCCACGTGTTTGGGAAGGGTGTAAAAGGTGTTGACCCCAGTGTGTCTGTTTGCCCCCGGTACCAGGTCAGTGGTGTACCAGCACAGCTCCAAGGAGTCAGCCACTCTGCAGCCCTTCTTCACCCTGCAGCTGGACATCCAGTCAGAGAAGACCCGCACCGTCCAGGAGGCCCTGGAGGCCCTCGTGGCGCGAGAGTCTGTTCAGGGCTACACCACCAAAACCAAGCAGGAGGTAAGTGGGCAACCGGAAACCCTCTACCACAGGGGTGCCCATATTTGGTCCTGGAGATCTACCTGGTGTGTAGGCCCAGCCCTACCCTACCCTACCTCAGCCTGGCACTAACACACCTGATTGGAATAGTCATCGTCTCTCTGAGCAGTTGATTAATGAAATCGTGTGTGTTAGTGCTGGGCTGGAACAAAAGCCTGCACACCCAGTAGATCTCCAGGACCAAACTTGGGCACCCCTGCTCTACCACAACCCTGCATCAGTGTGGGGTGAGCTCTCTTGTGTGTGTTCCATGTTGCGTGGGTTGTATTGTCCCTGGGGTTTTTGTGGGGGAGGGGGGTTTCCGAAGAAATTTGTTTTTGTTTTGTCTGTAAAGGCATAAATTGTTCATTATGTTTAGATGTCCTCTTGCATATTGTTAAAAAAATAAAAATAAATTCTTTTTTTAATTTTATTTTTTAAACATTGTGTTTTAGCCACCACCCAGAACAGTTTGATCAAAGATGAGATGCGACGTGACAGATTTCCTTTTGCCATTTGATAAGTTTAAATAAAGAGAGAAGCTGTAAATGTTAGTGGCTACGTTTTGAGATTTTCAAAATAATCTGAACCTCCAGACAATGTGGGTCTCTTGTTTGTGTATCAGTTGTCTTTTTGTCCCTCAATGGAAGTGTTTGCAGTGCTCAGTACACAGACAACGGCTCCCCCGTCCCCTCCAAGGGCCTCTTGTTTGGGTAAAGCAGTCAGTGGCGTCTGATAGATTGTCTTCTCTCAGGGTTACATTGCTTGTAAACCCCTGAAGAGAACTGTTTGTCGATGTGGACACTGCATTGCATTGTTTACAGAGCTTGTACTCCATGACCGCGCTGAGGAAAACACAACCAGTGTTTTGAGACGAAAATCTATCCGCGGCGGCCGACTTAAATTCGCAGTCGACCTGGCATTCTGAAAACCAGAAGAACATCTGCAGAGCAGCTGTACAATAGGGCAGTCAGCACACGGTTGTTTTTATGACGCCTGTCCTCCATTTCACGGGAAGATGGCCATCACGCAGAGGCCGAAACCCTACCGATAGGTCTCAGCTTTGTTTTGTTGCCGTTATGTTCTCATTCGCAATCACAGTTCGAACTGTCCTCTTGTTTAAAAAACTGTCGCAGGTTCATCGGAGTGGCCTGTAATGTTAACGGTGGGGATTTGTGGATGTGGGGTCAGAGTGCAATGGGATGTTTGAGGGTGCCTTTTTCACGCTTGCCTCATTTGGGTCTTCCTCTCCACCTTGGTTGGTTTCAGATTGAGATCAGCCGGAGAGTCACTCTGGAGGAGCTCCCACCCGTCCTGGTCCTTCACCTCAAGAGATTTGTATTCGAGAAGACTGGAGGGTGCCAGAAGTTAATCAAGAACATTGATTACCCCGTAGACCTGGAAATCAGCAAAGGTATGATTCGCCAAGGGTCAGGTCTTATGTGGCGTCCTGGTTTTGCATCTCAGAAGTAATAAACTAACCTGTATCGAATAGGTTAGTTTTTTATTTTAGACATGCAAAACCAGCACCTGTTCTTGCCCTCAAATGCCCTTACACCTTTCTAAACCGCAACCGAGTTGCTTTAGTCATAAACGTACAGCAATGCACATTCAGACTGAAAGAGTCAGTCAGTCACTGCTATTGGGTTGTGTGGAGAGCACCCAGGATGTGTGCTGTGGCCAACTCTGCAACGGGGACTAACAACACACATTTGCCTTTGTGCCAATGCTCTCAAACAGAGTTATGTCACAGGCATTTTAAAGCTGTTAAAGCTGCCAAGATCCATCGCCATGTTTACCAGAGGCTACCCCCTGAATTAGTATGTTGGTAGTAACGAGCCATTCATTAACGTGGAACGTGCCGGCACACTTACTCGTACGTCATGCCATGAGTTGCTGCCAGGGATGTAAGATGGGTGTGAGTCCATGACTAACAAGGCAGGTTCCTCTTCATATAGGAAGGACATTGCTGAGTTTGAAAAATATTTTCTGTTCACTGAGAGAGGAACACAAGAATGAACATTCCTCTGTGTAGAGGTACATTTTACAATGAATGGATCTATTTTAAGTGCCTTTAACCTGAGTAAACAAATATTTGTTATGCATTTATATCGTATTTATAGTGACCGACATGGAGTCTCTGCCCTCCACAGTAACGCACACGTACCACACCATCCTATGCCGATGGCATTCCAGGAAAGATTAAAGTGCTGCGAAGGTTGTTCCTCTGAAAAATATATTACTAGCTCAGCTAATGTTATTTTTGCATTCTTAGGGGCTTGAAATCAGTCTGAAAGTTCACTGCAGAAATTGGAACAGGTTCTAAGTTTTTGTGTAGGTTTTGTGCACATTCCAAGAAGTGGGATTTACTTTAGAGTATAACCCACTATGTAAGTCCATGATGTAAACCTACACAGTGTAGTTCAGTCATCTTATGCAAGTGTCGTCCCCCTCTCATTTTGCCCTACGGAGGGTAGAGGGTAGTGTACTTTGGACCCATACTCTCCATGAAAACAGTTGAGCGTTCCTCGCATCTCCACACCTCATCAGCCTCCGTGTTTACACCACTATCCTGTTTACTCTTCTCTGGTCACGGGCCGCCCACCCCTGCAAATATTTGTAGAGAGAACCCACCCCCGTGACCCACTGTCCACACCCCCCACATGCCCCCCACCGGTGCAGTTTATTTTCCTTGCCAAATGGGTTGTACGCCGTGTAAAAGCACGGTTTGATTCCCGGGTAACTACCCAAATCCAATGTCAGTGGAGGACTACCTTGTATTGAATATCAATCTACCTTGTAACGAGCATTCCTTAAAAACTTCCTCCAATAATGGTCCTCGGACTATTGGTGCCTGACGGTCCTCATGGTCAGAGCTGGTCCAGCCTGTTTGCTTTACTGCTTTGTTTAAAGTAGGCTACACATTAGATTGTTTAGAGGAGGGAACTACTTGGATTACAATACGGCATAAAATCTGGATTTGATTTAACGTGCAAAAAATATTGTTTAATTGTCTTCTTTTTTCTTTTTTTACGTGAAAGTGGTGGGTTTGTTTTTAGTTGTGTGTATATTCCTTTGATATTTTGGTTTCTTTTCAGATCTCCTGTCTCCAGGGGTGAGGAGTAAAATTTTCAAAGGCCAAAGAACCTACAGGCTCTTTGCAGGTACGTCATTTTAAAATGTTCATAAATATCACATGTCCCCCTCTAATTTCCCCAAACCTTCAGACACATGATGTTTCACAGTCCTGGCGACACGGATTCAAAAGCGAGCCATGCCACCAAATTTGCCGTGGCGGGCCGTTAATGATATAATAAAGTAGTGGGTAGAGGTGGTGCGTGCGTGCGTGTATGTGTGTATGTGTGTGTGTGTGTGTGTGTCCAGTGTGTGTGTAGTTTGACTCTCGATGTGTGCACTGCTCCTGTCACCCTCGCTCCCATCCGCCAAGTATTAGCTGTATTTATTAGCCACGTCATTGTAATCTTCACTTGGCTCCAGCGTCTGGAACCTCCTTAAGCCCTTCTGCCTGTGAGATGAATTGTGTTCTCTACACACCAACAAGATGATCAATCCAAGTGCTCGGGTGGACTTTTCCTTTCCACGTGTCAGTCCCAAGCGAAAGGGAAGCGCACGGATTGCGTCGCTGAAGTGCCCTTCGTTTGATTTACTTTGGCACGCACGCTGTCGCTGTTAATAGGAACGCTGTCGCTGTTAATAGGAAGGCCGTGACGACGTAAGCGCTGCTTTCTAGACGTCTGAAGTCGCTGATAATGGAGCCCCGCTGCAATACCTCCATAGGTGTCAGGTGGGGACTCCGTAGGTGTCCCACGCACGAGTCCAAGATGTGCAGCTATGAATGGGTGAAAGTGAGGCATAAATTGGCGCTCACCCCCGTCCCCCTGGATGGCACGCTGTTGGTCACCTCTCCCACTGGGGGGCGTTTCCCCAAAGTTCTGCCGATAGGGTGGCTCGGTCAGTCAAGGCTCCCGCCATGAGCGGTGTATATGAGCGGTGTGGTTCTCTGTGGCTCAGTAGGTAGAGCACAGCGTTAGCAACACTTAGGTTGTGGGTTCAATCCCCACTGGGGCCACATATACTGAAAAATGTATGCATTCACTACTGTACGTCGCTTTGGATAAAAGCGTCTGCTAAATGGCATATATTATATGCAGGATTGGCTGTGTACACCGTCATAGATTAGACGGCGGTTAACGTTTTGTAAAGGGACACAAGAACAGACTTCAACTGTCATTCCTGAGCTTAAAAAGAAAAGCTTTTATTTCAGATCATCTGAATTACTGGGCTAATTGTATAATTTAAGAGCAGGAGTCGACTTAATCCAGAAACTGATACGGCTCTCCCGGCCCTCGCTGCTCACCAGGCACCTACAAGTGACCGATCGTCATTAGAGAGTGATGCGCTCCCTTGTTTGCTGTGGGTTGCAGTATGACTGGTCGCGCATTCGAGCACTGCATGCACTTTATCACTGAGCACGTGCACATGACATCCTATCGACACAACAGCAAACTACTGTCCAGTGGAGAGATTGCAAAATTGTTGAAAAGGAGGGAATCTCTCACCCCATGAGGAATGGGCCGATGTTGACCCCATCAACTGTGCCTCCGAATGTTTATTCACCATGCAGCTCTGAAAGAATCTGAAAAGAATATCAGCTCGCTCCCCTTGGCCCCCGCTGGGGTCAGAGAATGTGGGCCTTTGTTCACCTCCTGGAGTTTGGAGGTAAATTAGCATCACTGGTTTATTTTAGTTTCAGAGGAAAATACACTTTCTCAGTGTTGCCAGCACAGTTACCCTTGGCAACAGTAGCTACAACTATTCTGTGTTAACACAAAAAAAAAGTGTGTTAGGCGTTGTGTGAAAGGCCGGCTTTTGTTTTGCCATTTTCACATCTGGTCCTAAAAGACACACGCATTGGGGAAAAAATACCCATAAGTTTTACTTGACCATCCGTTACATGCAAGATCGTTTCTTCGCTGTAAATGCTTGAGATTCCCGAAACCTCCCATCCTATTCTTGTTTGCTTTCCTCAGCAAATTGGAAAAGTTTCAAGGCACGTTAAACACCGTGCGGCAGATCACGAGGATATTTAAAGCCACGGATCACCGTCGTTTGTTTTTATCGTTTCCTCCTTCCTTTTACGTTACACTAATCGTCCAGTGACTGCAGCAGATGTCTTTGAAAGACCTGTGGTACGCATGTCGCGTGGCTAGTTTATAGTTTCAAATTTTTACAAATCTATACCTTGAGCAAAGACCCCCTGGAGCTCTTTGCTCTTTTCAAATGAATTGTGTCATGCAGATCTGCGGGGTGACAAATGTTGTTGCTGTCCAATATCCTGTGTGTCCTTATACACAGATACCGTTTCTCTTTGGTGCCCATGTTTTGGATTTAGAGTTCATTCAGAACACATGTGGACAGCGTGGCATATCAGATCCGTTACGATGGGGTGTGATGTCATGATTTTATGCGGGGGGTTTTTGTGTCCTTGAATTAGTTTTTTTAAATTGTGATTTGTATGAGAAAGTGGGTAATTCTCCTAATATATGATCATTTCGGGGAAGTCAGATTCATATTCTCTATGTGATTACTGTAAGTAATGGTGATGTGGAAAAGGGATACGTTTTGATCTATGAGCTGCTTTTGGGGTCTGAAATGAAAGCGCTTGCTCAGTCTGAAACAAGCAGGCGTGACTGAGTTATTGTGTTGTGCGCTTTTCGAATGTCTCTCCCGTTGGCTTGAATGAAGACCATGAGGAGTGCAACTGTTTTGACATTGTGCCCACATTTCTCTGTCACAGCTGAGTACTGCCAGAAAGAAATAGCCACTTAGCCAGCATTCAGTTAAGTGGGTACGGGCAAAAGCGTAGGTCTTGTAAACTGTAGAGCAGTTTAAACAATTACATTGGGCAGTCGTCTCTCGAACTCTGCTGTGGTCTGTGGCTCTCAAAGACGAAACGCAAAGAAACGTCTCTGAACGACCAAACAAAATAAGACAAAGGAGAAACTGACATGGATAAACCACAAAGAATAATTGAACAACTTTAAGATGTTGGGTGAATTGGCAGTGGAGCATTTTCTAGTGTTTTTTTACATTTTTTTAAAGAAGTTGCTTATTGTGCAGTCGATCCTGTAGAACTGGCCCCAGTCAGGTTAAACGTTATGCTTTTTTTACACAGTGTTCTCGCAGTATAAAAAACTGTTGATACTTTGTGTGCTGACTGCAGGCCCTCCCGGCCCAACATCAACACCGCACGGCAGGGCTCCCAACACTTCCCCCAGCACGGCCAGATATACCCATCTGTCCAGGGCACAACGAGCACTAGAGCACTGAGTCGCTGGGCCTGAGAGCAGGGGGTGGATCTTGGGCCACTCCAGCCCCACTGTCCCATGCCAGGGCCAGCCTGAACCAGAAATTCTGCTGGGGCTGCGGTCGAATGGGTTTTCTGTCATTCAAGCAATCGGTCAGCCATTTACCGTGAATGTGTTTGTGTTAGTGCTTTTTTAATATTGTGTTGCGGTTGTCTTGTCACAAAGCACTGAACGGGAACAGGGTTTAAGTTTTCCAGACAGAATTTTGGGGGGTGGAGTGGAAAACCCAGAATCGATTGGAGGTGGGGAATGGTTCACGCCCCAGATAAAGGGTGATTGAGAGTCACTCTCTGAAAGCGGTGAAATGGCATAGGAACAGTATGAAAGAAACTGATAAGGGGGGGTGGGGTCCTCCTTGCCCTGCGATCTGTAAACCACTGACATTCTCAGAGATGGAAGGAAGTGAAATTAATTCAATAAAAAACTATTGAACTTAAACGAACAATTTTATTTAACACCATATGTTATTCACAGAGAAAAGTTAAAGTGCACACACAGTAAACGGCAGCATATCTTTCCAGCTAGTCTACTACTCCTCACCTTTTCCATTAAGAAAATATATTAAACCAAAGCAAAAAAAAAAAAAAAAAAAAAAAAAAAAGGTGGGGATAAAAAAATAATTATTTAGTATTTAGTCTTATGTAGGTCTTTCTAATCGGCCATTATCGGTGCGATCATCAGCTAATGCAGATAATCTCAAAATGCAAGCTGTTGGCCGGCCAATATACCGGTCGACTGCTAGGTGTCAGGACCACTACTGTAGAGGGTCTCGCACTGCAGCGCTGGGGCTGGGTAGCCCTCCCTTTGCTCTCTGCAGAGAAATGTAACCATGGCACGCTCGTCGCTCTAAAACAGGGTTTCCTCTGCTTGGTTTCTAACTCGCGTTTCCATCCCGTTTCTCCCGCAGTTGTTTATCACCATGGGAACAGTGCTACCGGCGGCCATTACACCACGGATGTCTTCCATATCGGTCTGAACGGCTGGCTGCGCATCGACGACCAGGCGGTGAAGGTCATCAACCAGTACCAGGTGGTGAAGCAGATGGCAGAGCGCACTGCCTACCTGCTGTACTACCGTCGCGTCGACCTGCTGTAGAGACGACACTAACCGACTTGTCAACAAGGAACACTGCCCAACTTCGCTTGCAAGGTTTCCCTCTTCCTGCCCTAATCCTCCACCCCTTACCCTCCCCAACCTCAGCCCCAACCAATCCCCTCACTCCCCGCCTGCTTTTCCAGTGAGCCAGCTTTCCCAACGACGCCTTTATCCTTATCTTTTTGTAAGAAGAAAAAAAGACAAAAAAAATGTTGCTAAAGACTTTGAACTGGGTTGGCTTCCTCTTGTCTGTGCAGTGCTGCTGGGTTTTTAAACACTGAAAGAAAAGACAGTCAGACAGGGGGACCGATGGACTCGTTTCTGTGCCCCTCAGCCTCAATCAAACTGGGAACATTGTGTTAACTTCAGAGGGGTGGACTACCAGAGGAGGCTAACAGTTGTGGGACTGCTGGAAAGTTTCTTTTTTTTGGTTGTTTTTTGTTGTTTAATTTCTTTCTTTTTTTTCTTCTTTTTTTTTAAACAAAATAGTAGAGAAAATCAAGAACTGTTTTGCCTTTTAGCAAGGGGAGTTGTCGGTCTGATTAATTCACAGCAGTTTATGCCTGTTCAGAATTGCCCTAGTGCATACGAGCCCTGCACCAGCACATGGAGAAGAAAAGAAAAAAAAATTAATAATAATTGTCTGTAGATCTTAACGTACAAATCTTTGTTTCCTAACTCCGGAGATGACTCTTCTCTTCCTCACGGCCACCTCTTCTTCCTCCTTTTCCTCTTATCACTTCCTCACTTGACCTTCCTGATGCTTTTATATCTACGTAACACTTGAGCCATCGATACGTCGAGAAAGGAGAGAGGTGCCGTTGTGTGCTGAAACAAAAATGGCTTTTTTGAAGAAAAAAACTAAATCCACAGCTTGATGACTCGGTGTAGAGTTAGACTAAATAATAAAAATTAAAAAACAATTTTAATGCGCTTTAGGATGTAAAGAGAAATGGCTTATGTGCACGCAAAATATAAAAAAAGGAAAAATTGATCAAAGAACTGTGGACGTGCAGATGTGCACGTTTTTGCAGTAAAAAAAAGAGATCTGAAGCCGGGTGATGGTCACTTTATCCCACTCTCTTGGAGCTGTGGTAATGCTTTCTGTGTACACAAGCTGGAGAAAAACCAATGAAGTTTGAGATTCATTACAAATGTCTGCCTTCAATTATTTTATACCTCTTCTCTATCCCCCATCATGTACCAGTTGCCACCTACACACTGGCCGTCTGTGATGTTAATGGTTAATTGACCCCACCCCCTCATTTACTCTGAAGGCGGCCGCCATTTAGGCTCATGATTGTCTATCCACCTGACCCAGTGTCATTACCGTCTGCCTGTTGAACGTTGGGTCAGTTTTGGCAGTGACTTAACTTGTACCATTGGCACGTTTGAGAGCGACAGATGCGACTCCTGAGTGACATAGATTGGGGGGTAGCCCCCACGGCCTCGTGCAAGACGGCGTGATGAATGCCTGTGAGGAACGCACAGAACGATAAAGAGATCATGTTTGCTTTTGTCTCCCACGCGATGCTTATTATTGATTGTGTTGATTTGAATTATAAAGTTAAACCCGAAATGGTAAATGAGAAGTTTTCTGCTTACTTGTCGTTTTTTTCTGTTTGTTTTTCTTGTTGCAAATAACCTTTCCCTTAACGTTTTACCTGGATCCAAATTGGTATAATAATAAAAAAAATACCCAAGGTAAAGCACAATAATTAATAAAATTGTACAAGTACTTTGCTTGATCATCTTTTAATTTATTTTCTCCTCCCGCCACCCCCTCCCCACGTTTGTAACACCAAATGATCAGTGTTAACACGCAAATCTTAAACGGTGATTGTACGTATAATACAATGCTGGAACAGTAATGGCATGTTGAAAAAGAGAAAACAAATTCACAAAACGTAGTTTCTTTAAAAAAACTAACATAATTACCATAAGTACTTGTCAGCATTTATCCCTTTACAGATTATATATTTTTTTGAATTACATTGACTGTTTTTCTCATTGCATTATGGGTTACTCTGTTGTATCACATTAAAATGTTTGTGTGTCGCTGATGGGCAACACAATGATTGCAAGACCTCACACTGGGCCAATGAATAAAGCGAGGTACACAAACTTCTGGGAACGGGCTGTTTGTGAATCGGCTCTCATATCATCCTGTCTCTAAGTGGAGGTAATTATGGGATTTTCAAGGTAGTTGTCCAGATTTTGCAGCTAGAAGAATTGCCAAACAAATTGAACATGGTTGCATATGTTCAAGCTCATTTTGGAGTGTGTGTTTTGCCCACTGCGGTTAGCCAAGGCACAGACTACATAACAAATTGGGTAAACTTCCTTAGCATTTTATTAGGTTTCATAGGCTGTAATCAAACAATGAATATTGAAAATTAATCCTCCAGTTGTGTAATGGAATCCATGCAGCTGCCTTGAGGAGCCTCTTGTTGAGCAGTCATTAACAAACATCCCATTCAGAACCCGAGTAACCTCAATTAGCCATTTAACGATGAGTTATTACACGTCTTTGCACTTCTATTCACATTGTGGTTCTAATGGATATTGACGTGTTTGATATATTCATGTGTCAAAATGTTCGTTAACACGAGTACAAAAGCTGCTAATGGCTCCAAGTTCACAATGGCTAAATGAGTGTTTGCGGTACTTTTGAATTTGTGGTAAGAACTTTTATTGACAGCCTACTAATTTTAAGTTTGCTCAAATTTGCAGGATTCTCCCACTGAAGTAATTACAAGGCAAGGCATGTAGTACATTTAGCTGATGATTTTTGCCTTCCTACTTGAGAGAAGAAACACAGAATCGGAAGTACCCAAATTGAATGAAACTACAATTAACTGACAAAGGTTCTCTATTATGAAATTGAAAATCTACTTTTCTATTTATTTTTTAATTCTATATCTATATACTTTAAATATTCTAAATTGGCCAAGAAAGCACAGGGAAACCAAAATATTGAATGCTTGTCATTTACGGTCATGGCATTGTATTGTTTCTTAATATTTGTCATTAAACACCTTTGTTTCCCGTTATCCTCAATCTTTAGCCGCGACACCTCTACAATGTAAATGGAAAAATCTAATTAAAGGTAGTTTGCAGATGTGATGTGTCATGATGGGGGGAGAAACCAGTTTAGTGTATTCAGGTATTAAACTGGGTAATTTTGTTTACCCTGGTGTACAGCATACTGTGAACCTTATCTGTGTACCAGGTGGATATTCAATTTTCAATTTTTACAATCTTCAGTATTTTCAAGGAGTCTCTTCAGTGTTGTCCTCTTCCATTGTTATAATGCTAGTCTAATCCATCCAGTAAACATGACCATTTTTTAGGTTGCTGCTGAAGGCAATCATCATTGTCCTCTGCAAACGTGGTTCGGGCCCCGGCTGCACCAGTCTGGCTCTGGCCACGAGTCTCATTCTTGGCGGCGGTTGGCTGTCCACCCCTGTGGGAGTACCGGAGTTACGGTCGATGGCTTGGCGAGTTCCGTCTCAGAGGGGGCGGTCCATCGCCTTTGTCACTGCCAGTCCCAGAGCTACGGCAGCGAGCTCACAGTACGAGGGGGCGGTAGTTGACATGAAGAGGGGGTATAATTGGCTACTAAATTTGAAAAAAAAGGGAAAAATCCCCAACAATTTTTTATTATATATATATATATATATATATATATATATATATATATACTACCGTTCAAAAATTTGGGGTCACCTTCCATCTGGACTATGGCTAATCTGGCACTCCTTCATTCTTCAGCAAGATAACGACCCGAAACACACCTTGAAGTTGTGCAAGAACTATCTGGTGAAGGAGGAATGTGAACAACAACTCAAACTAAAGACCTGGCCTGCCCAGTGTCCAGACCTCAATCCCATAGAACTTGTATGGGACAAACTGGAAAGGAAGAGTCAAAGCAAAGCAACCCACAAGTTTCTCTGGGAATTGCTGCAGGATAGCTGGGAAAACATGTCGGGTGATTTCCTGCTAAAACGTATTAACCGAATGGCCACTGTGAGGCTGTTATCACGCCAAAGAGTGACTATTTTGAGGAATCCAAGATTCAATTTTCAATATAATTTTCTTGAACATTTCTTTGATGTTCATTTTGTTCATTGTTACATGTGTTTTTTTGTCATTTTAAAGTATTTACACAAATGTATACAGTGTAAAGCATTGTCAATTATGAGATAAACCTAGTTTCCAGCAGGTGACCCCAAACTTTTGAACGGTAGTGTGTATATATATATATATATACACACACTGCCGATCCAAAACAAGTCACACACTCTAATACACTGCCCGTCCAAAAAAAAAGACACACTAATATTTCGTTGGACCGCCTTTAGCTTTGATTACAGCACGCATTCGCTGTGGCATCATTTCGACAAGCTTCTGCAATGGTACAACATATATTTCCGTCTAGAGTTGCATTAATTTTTCACCAAGATCTTGTATTGATAATGGGAGAGTCGGACCGCTGCGCAGTCTTCTCCAGCACATCCCAAAGATTCTCAATGGGGTTAAGATCTGGACTCTGTGGTGGCCAATCCATGTTTGAAAATTATGTCTCATGCTCCCTGAACCACTCTTTCACAATTTGAGCCCGATGAATTGTGGCATTGTCATCTTGGAATATGCCCGTGCCATCAGGGAAGAAAAAATCTATTGATGGAAAAACCTGGTCATTCAGTATATTCAGGTAGTCAGCTGACCTCATTCTTTGGGCACATAACGTTGCTGAACCTAGACCTGACCAACTGCAGCAACCCCAGATCATAACACTGCCCCCACAGGCTTGTACGGTAGGCACTAGGCATGATGGGTGCATCACTTCATCCTCCTCTCTTCTTACCCTGATGTGCCCATCACTCTGGAACAGGGTAAATCTGGACTCATCAGACCACACGACCTTCTTCCATTGCTCCAGAGTCCAATCTTTATGCTCCTAGCAAATTGAAGCCTTTTTTCCGATTAGCCTCACTGACAAGTGGTTTTCTTAAGGCTACACAGCTGTTTAGTCCCAACCCCTTGAGTTCCCTTCGCATTGTGCGTGTGGAAATGCTCTTACTTTCACTATTAAACATAGCCGTGAGTTCTACTGTTGATCTTTTACGATATGATTTCACCAAACGTTTAAGTGATCGCCGATCACGATCATTCAAGATTTTTTTCCAACCACATTTCTTCCTCGAAGATGATGGTTCACCACTATCCTTCCAGGTTTTAATAATGCGTTGGACAGTTCTTAACCCAATTTTAGTAGTTTCAGCAATCTCCTTAGTAGTTTTCGTTGCTTGATGCAGGCCAATAATTTGACCCTTCTGAAACAGATTAACATCTTTTCCACGACCACAGGATATGTCTTCTTCATTAGATTGTTTAACTAATGAGAAGCTACTCACTGCATCAGTTAGGGTTAAATAACTTGTTTCCAGCTAAAACATATTAATCACTGTAGTAATTATCCAATGGAAGGCTCTTACCTATTTGCTTAGTTAAATCCAGGTGGCGACTTTTTTTTTGGCCAGGCAGTGTATTTTGTTGGACCGCCTTTAGCTTTGATTATGGCACGCATTCGCCGTGGCATCGTTTCGATACTTCTGTAATGTCACAACATTTATTTCCGTCCAGAGTTGCATTAATTAGTCCAAGATCTTGTATTGATGATGGGAGAGTCGGACCGCTGCGCAAAGTCTTCTCCAGCACATCCCAAAGATTCTCAATGGGGTTAAGGTCTGGACTCTGTGGTGGCCAATCCATGTGTGAAAATTATGTCTCATGCTCCCTGAACCACTCTTTCACAATTTGAGCCCAATGAATTGTGGCATTGTCATCTTGGAATATGCCCGTGCCATCAGGGAAGAAAAAATCCATGGTCATTCAGTATATTCAGGTAGTCAGCTGACCTCATTCTTTCGGCACATAACGTTGCTGAACCTAGACCTGACCAACTATTATCCAATGGAAGGCTCCTATTTGCTTAGTTAAATCCAGGTGGTGACTTTTTTTTTGGCCAGGCAGTGTATATACAGTAGGATCCGTTTTTATTCACACTCTTGATAAAGATGAACAAAATGTATAAAATAAAAAGTAATGAGCTTTATTTTATGCTCACAAAATTATTCTTTAATAATGCATTGTCACGAACCACAACTGAACAGTTTACAAATCATTTTTTTCCTAGAAAAATCAAGAATCAGAAATATTCTCACCCTTTCTCAGTACTTTGTGGTTACTCCCTTGGCCTTTGTAACAGCAAGTAGTCGTCTTCTGTAGTGTTGTACGAGGTGAGGTGAGGTGAGGTGAGGTGAGGTGAGGTGGGGGTGGGGATCCTCAACCATTCCTCCATGCAGAATTGTTCTAGTTCTTTCGGATTCTTGGGTTGATGTTTGTGGGCTGCTTGGAGATCTTGAACTGTGACCCATGGGCTTCTTTTTGCCTCTCGAACCATCCGTCTCACTACACGTGGGGGCAAGATAGTCCTCTACCTGGCAGGTTAGCCACTGTTCCAGTAGCCTTAAACTTCCTAATAATTGACAGTGGAAACGGCATCTTTAACTTTTTAGTGATTTTTTTTTGTAGCCATCTCCTGACCTGTACAGGTCAATAACCTTTTGTCTGATGCTTTCAGGGAGTTCTTTGCCTTTCACTATGATTGCTGACCACAGTATTTCAAACGTGCTCCCTCCTTTTTTTTATATACTAGGGAAACAGGAAACCATTGTAGGCCACTATAGTTCCATAACCTTCCAATGAACTTCAAATAAGTTGTGAAGTTTATGAAGATTTGTTTTTGTTGGATTAAATTGAAAAGAATAGTTAGGGGTGTGAATAATTGTGATCCAGATGTTTTATGGGGAAAAAATATTAATAAAACACACTTTTTCTGAACAATTGTATAAAATATACCTCATTACTTATGTAGTTTATACGATCTCTTATTCATCTATCAAGGGTGTGAATAGAAATGGAGTACTGTATATATGCATGTATAAATAAAATAATAGCTAATTACCTAGTTATGTATATTAGTTGCTGAAAAGCGTAGTGGATTTCAACTGGATTGAAAGCTACGAAACCTCACCTGTGGAAAAACTGAAGGCCTTACTTGTATAACCAAAAGGTTTATTTTATACATTGTGGTAATCTGCAAGAAGAAACACTAATGGATTGCATGTATGTAGTAAGTAAGTAAGTAAGTAAATTTATTTATATAGCGCCTTTCATACAATTAAATGCAGCTCAAAGCGCTTTACAGCAGGTGCTTTTCAGGATCTCAAATCTGTACAATGAAGGGAGGTTAACATTGCCTCAACCACCACCAATGTGAAGCATCCACTTGGGTGATGCATGGCAGCCATTTTGTGCCAGTGTTCACTTCACATCCGCTAAGGTGGAGAGCAGCATCAACACTGCTGCCATCAGTCATGGGGAAGTCACGGGATGGTATGGCTGACCAATGAACAATGAACCTGGAAGACAAGACTAAGATGCTACTTGGTTCTCAATTAAATTATTGGTTACTAAGATGAATAATTGCTTGTGTATGTCATAATACATAATGTCTTACACAATGTCAAGTCTGTGTAGCTTAAGGATAGAATATCCTGGCTGCACAGATGAACCACATCCCATGTCGATTTCATTACTGTTGGAGTGCTGTGAATGGAGAGTGGTCCAAAAGTATCCACCAGTTATTGGAAAACCGTTTTCATTGACGTAAAACTTGTCACGCATGCTCACGCTTTTGCTTTGCGTCTCTTTTAAATCTGTGTTCGCAAAGGGGGTCTGTGTGAAAACCAGCTGGGTGCAATTCTTCAGAAGTAAGTTAAGTACCTCTCTGGAACACATCTGAAGCTGTAGAATTTTAATTTTGCACACATCCATCTGAATTAGGCCATCTGCCTTTATGTGATACAGGTCATTGGTAGACAAATCTCCAGATGGCCAGTGGAATCATTTTACTGAAAGAAGCCAGATGATGGGTTATTAATTTACCCTACTGCTTTTAAAATTCTAATTATGCTTTAGTGGTGTCATGAAGATCCATTATCTAATGTTCCCCCACATCGGAGTTTAATTGTTTTAATGTGGTCTGTGTCATACAGATAGAAACAAGTGGAATCGTTGCTGATAATATTCATAACAATAATCTTCATAACCCAAGCTATTCCAGTGTAAATGTGGTGAAAGACACTCTGGCCATTTTGAATGTGCTCATTGTGTCTGTCTGTTCTTGTTGAAAATTTTGTAGAGATGTACTGGCACAGAAATGTTTGGAGGGCCTTTTGGATGTATTAAAAAACTTTGAGGAATCGATCTCATTATAGTCCTGGCAACACGCTTCCTAAGTTTTTCTTTTCAAGGTTTTCTGGTGAGAAGTGTTGAGAAACAAAAAGCTGAAATGCCAGCTACACCTTTTGTTTTCTGCTTTTAAGTTTTGTTTATCACTGGTCAAACAAAAAGATTTGGGGGGTGAGAGACGTTGACTGTGCCATTGGAGTCAGTCATGAAATGTGCACTTTGTAAACCACATGAGACACACAAAAAAAAAAAAAGTAAACTGTGGAAGCCCCTACCCTGTGTTTTTGCACTATCATTTGGTTGAGAAGACGAGGTGAGCGGAAGGCCCAAGGCCCACCTCCTGTCTCCAGAGAGGACAGGCACAGCCAGGTTTCGAAGGAGTGACATAAATGGTGGACGGGTACTCAAGCGGCTCCAAGCTGTTTGTCCCAGAACAGATGTGACCCTGTTTCCATCCTTGGAGCGTTAACTTCTTACAAGCGTAGGATTAGTCTTTCCACATCATGATGCAGGGAAAAACCACCATCCCTCTCTTGCTCGTGGCTTGTACCTGGCGATATAAAACATGTTGCAGTTGTCCAAATAAGCTTCCACCCCTACCATTGTTGAGCAGTGGGAAGGCTTGTGGTTGAATCCTGTTCTTGAATGACTGACTACATTTGGCCGTGCCTTATACAGGCAGCAGCTTGTGAGGCTATAAAAGTGGGTGAGTTTGGCCTGATGTTTTTGTTCAGGATGCACCGGTGAGAGTTCTAGTCTATTTGGCAAAAATGACACAATTTATTTACTGTCTGCCAGTGTGGGTCGCGGTTCTTGTGCTCCAGGGTTTAAGTCAGGGGTGGCCGACCCTGGTCATAAGAGACGCTGAGTGTTCAGGGTTTCGTTTTCACTGGGATCTTAAAACAAATGATGAGACCGTTAACTCATCCCACCTGGTTTCTTGGGTCTGAATGAGTTGATTTCAAGGTGGAGAAAAAGCTAGCAGACCCTGTGGCTCTCCAGGACAATGGTTGGTCCCCTGGTTTAAGTATTAGTGATCGATAGTCATGGGAGAGTGCTGTTTTTTGAAAGCCAAAAATGGGCGGAGCTGCTATACACTATTGGTGACTCACTGATTTAAACCAATTATTATGTTTTGCTGTGGAGAACAAAGCCTTTTGATTTGTTCGAACAAGCCAGTGATTAACAGCACATTGTAGCTCCACCGATTATGGGGTTTGTAAAACCTCACTCTCCCATCACTAGTGGCCAGTGGGCAGGATGTCTGGGAGATGGATTAAATATCTTTCAGCAGGAAGAACACAGGGTGTTGTGGCCTGACTTCCATGTTTTGGTGACCAAGTCATCCCCCCCCCTCATATAAACAGACATTAATGATTTTTAAAAGGGTTTTGCAGTAACATCACAGGCAGCCATATATAACAAGTGCACATGGCAGGGTAGAGTATGTTTGTGGAGCTCAGAACCTCATTGAAACGTAACATTTTTTTAATCAATATTTTAATCCTCATTTTTCTATTCCTCTACTTGGAATGGACAATCACAATAGTGAGCTATTCCCATTGGTGGAAGGGCTAGAGCAGACTAATCCGATTGGCTGGCTGCCGCTTCTTTTCACTCCACAGTCCACCACTCCACAGCCGTTGCGGTGGTGGATTTCCATTCTCACGCAGCTGGGGCAGGCAGACAAAGAGGACAACGCTACGGCCTATTATACACCGCCCTGCAGACCAGCCGGCCGCAGCCTGCGCTGGCTGCTCTACGGTTTGAAACACGATATCTCTGTCTGCTCTGCTCTCCGTTATTTGAAGGCATTAATTGCTGCTCTGAGCAGTGCCACCTACGCTACACCTCCCCACAGGCTCGTCATTGCCTTCAGTACCCCAGTTTCATATTTCCAGCACTATTTTCCTTGGCGTGCTAAATTAGGACAAATTTCACCTCTGCTGGAGCTGCATTTAACTACTGTTGTTTGTACACTTGTCTACGATGTGTCTGGTTTTTAGTGACAGAGAGGTGAGATTTACCACCCTCTACTGGAGAGCACCCAGCCTTGGAAATCAGGCTGCATAAAACCCTGTGTTTGGAATGTTTGTCATTTAACCACCGCACTGCCACAGTTGTCAGCCTCATAACCTGAAAGTACTATGACCCTTGTCTCGACTCCAGATGCAGATCTTTGATAGACTGACTAATAACTTTGTTGGCCTAGGCTTCCTACCATTTGATTGTTGACAGCATATTTCTGATGGTGGATTTGATTGCCTGGGTGTGGTTTATAATTTCACTCACCCACTGTTTTGTGGGATTTGTCAGAAGTGGTATCTGACCATTGGTTTATTAGCAAAGCACATCCCTGGAAGTTGTACAGAGTTCTACCACATCAGAGTGAGAAATTAGTCAGACTCATAGTTATGAGAGTTGACACTGATGTGAGATAAGTCTGCCCACATTCCAGCGATGTGCTTTGCTAAAAAAAACAGTGGTCAGTTTGGCGGATACTACTGATGAGTCATGAACTTTGGTAGGTGGGGCTCCAGTTGGAGTCGGCGATCCAAGCCAACTCGACCACTAACTTGTAACGTAACGCTGGTTAAAATGTGGTAGATTGCAGGAAACTAACCTCTTAAACCATAATTTTGTGAGGACGAGAGATTCTGGGGTTGAGACTAACAACCATATAACATGCATAATGTAGCCACCACAGAAATATACCTCATGTTGTTAGCTTGGAGCGAAATATACCAGTGAAATATAGGCCAAATCGTATTCGAGGGCCCATCTCATCGCTCCGTCATGCGTCAATTCAAAAGAGCACAGGCGAGCACCTTTTTCCTCTTCAGTCCACCAGCTGAGCTGTGCACTCATTGCATCTAAGCAGTAAACTTCATGCACAGCTTACTCCAGGTCAGTACGCTGAAGCAGTGCTTTAGCAGGACAAGTCGGCTGAGAGCACCATCTGTTTGCTCTTTGTACATTTAATCTGATTCTCCCTGCCCCTATGTGATTTATATCTTATCTTTGGCCGGCACCACTGCAAATATTTCAGTGAGGCAATGTTTAGTCTTCAATTTCTTTACGAATTCAATATAAATATTTAAAACAGGCTTAATAATACCCAGAGGACCAAACACTTCTCTTGCCTGAACTTGAGGCAGGTTTTATTTTAATATTCTCACGTTAACCATGTATACTTTTTGGACTGCAATTCTAGTGACAGATCCACAATTAAACCACAAGCTTTGGTGTTTGGCCAACGATAGAATTAACAGGTGTGCATATGGTTCAACTCGATTTCTTTTGAATTTCTGAATACTGTGTGATTAGATATATCACATGATTGGGGGATGTGAGGTCAGCTGACAGGAAGGAAGCTATGCCTGGAGGTGCCATCTCCACTGTCACAAAAGATTCTCCATATCAAACTCTATGCTATTTAAACATACTTAAATTCTAAATCCGTCCCCAGAGCTCCTCGTCTCACCGAGAGCGACGGGACCCCTCATACCCAAACCAGGAGAGAATGCAGCGTGTGTGCAATCTCACTCATTAACAGCCCTTGCGGCTCCCAACAAAAAAGGATGGATTTGTACGTCAGCAGGCAACCACAGCTGCCGCAGCTGCAATCATGGTCATGGCAAATTCGTTCACTAATATCATCACTAACAAAGTCTATCCAACTAAATATTTTATCAATTGTAATACTTCCTATGTTGTTTACAGATTAGAATGTGAATGTGGATGTTTTTACGTGTGTCGAACCAAGAGAAAACAACGAGTAACAGAACACAAATATGCTATTCGTACATCCAATTGGCAATATCCCACGGAGAAGCACTATAAGGAAGCCAATCATAGCAGCGAAAATTCCCTTTAAAGTGTCCGGCGTTGAATTCGTCCCCAATTCAACTAGAGGCAATAGAGTGAAAATCCTATTACAGAGAGAGACATACTGAATGCATACGCTCCGAGCAACTGTTTTTCCCAGTGTTAATGAGGAGATAGATTTCTCGCTGTTCCTGTATTTGTTTTTGTAAATTGAAGCCTCACAACTGTTTAAGCAATTCAAAGCAAAGTATTGGTGTTTGTTATGCCCCTTATTGTTCTCTAGGACTTAGCATCTCGTTTTTGAGTGGCTGGCCATAATGCAATTGACTAATTAGTTATTATTGCGAATTGAATAAACCTGTCCAACCACAGCTTACATTTTACATTTGCATTTTAAGCATTTAGCAGACGCTCTTATCCAGAGCGACTTACAAGATGTGCATTAATACATGGTAGGAACAATCAGTTCGCGCGAGAGATCAGTGCAGTAATACAGTGATAGACATCGTTGTAGGCAGCTGTATACTGGTATGGAGCCAGGCCCTGGCTCAGAGAACAGGAGGTGCTCAGTCCAGGTGAAAGAAAAATCAACACACCCCAACAGCTGGGGGGAGAGCCTGGTCCTTTAGCCTCAAGGGCTGTTAATGAGTGAGACAGTTTCCTAGGTTACTGTTAGCCACCTAGCATGCTACACATGACGTACAATGGAGGGCAGCTAGTATTTCTGTGGCTAGGCTAGCTGCCTACCGCTACAATATATATAAACATAATACCTATATTAATATTTCCCCCATAATTCCGGGCCCCATGCGGCGTTTGGGCCCTAGGCCCAGGCCTTGTTGGCCTATGCGGACATCGTATCTAACAGTTTGTGTGTCTTGAAAGACCGTGCAATGAGCTCTTGCTGTTTATAATGTCCCAATTTCGTTTGATAATTTGTTTAATTTGTACTGCCTCGTGACTGTAAACTGTTTCGTTAGCAATTGCTCTCGTTCAATGGACTTAACTTTATTAGAAGTTTGGGTAAGACTTGGGTTATGACTCAAAACCTCTCTGGCGGAATCTGTGGCATATCCTGTGATTTAACTTCAAAATCTTGTTCCGAACAAGAGGCAAATACGTCCATACAAATAAAGTCCGAATGGTATGTTTTAAATCAACCACAGCGGGTGAAAGCTGTTGGCTTTAAGACTTGTGTTATGGTTTGTAGTTTTTCTGAATATAGAGGTGTGAAGATCACCATTCGATTCTTTGGTAATTTTTAAATCAATAAAATTAATCTCAGTCAATTAATATTCAACACTACATTTCAGATTGCAGTTGATATCATTGACAAATGCATGGAAATCAAGAAGTTATTTTTCAGAGCCTGACCATACTAAGATAACATCATCAATATATCTGCCCCACCATGTGATTTTGTCTAGAAAGAGGTTTGCAGTAGAATATATGAATCTCTCCTCCCATAGTCCAAAAACAAATTAGCATAATTTGGTGCAAAACAAGCACCCATGACTGTTGCAATAATTCGTCTTGAAACAAGAAAACATTGTTGTTAAGAGTCCATTCAGTACGTTCTAAAACAAAACCAGTAGGGGGCATATTTTCAGCTGGTCTTGAACTCAGAAAGTGGTGAAGTGCCTTAAGTCCTTCTGCATGCTCAATGTTCGTGTACAACAACTCCACATCCATTGTGACTAGAAAAGATGACCCAATGTTCTACAAAAATCAACAAACTTGGATGCAGGTTCAGTCATTGACTCATTGCCACTCATTTGGGGTATTTGGTCAAATGTAAAAAGATGGAATTTTGGGAGTCGCAACGTAGAAAATCATGTTCCTTGTGTGAAATCCTTTTTTCAAGTTTAGCCATTGCTAATAGATCTGTGAGTTCAGCTTTAATTCTCTCTAAGGGATTGGATGTCAAAGCTACATAGTACTTTGCCCCACATGACCACGGCACCTCCCTTGTCAACAGGTTTCAACTGTGTAAAGAATAAAGGCTTTGTAATCCACGTGCCTTGGAATCTTTATTTTTATATGAACTTCATCTCTCCTGTTTCCATAGAGCACCAGTGGTTAAAACTGTACTACACTATTGAAGCGTACGTAGTACCTGTTTTTTCTTTCTTTACATCTCATCTCATCTCATTGTCTAAGCTGCTTATTCCTGGTCAGGGTCGTGGGGGGGCTGGAGCCTATCCCAGCATGCATAGAGGCGAGAGGCAGGAATAAACCCTGGACAGGTCGCCAATCCATCACAGGGCACACACACCATTCACTCACACACTCATAAACGGGCAATTTAGACTCTCCAATTAGGCTAACGTGCATGTCTTTGGACTGTGGGAGGAAACCGGAGTACCCGGAGGAAACCCACGCGGACACGGGAGAACATGCAAACTCCACACAGAAAGGCCCCCGGCCTGGATTCGAACCCGAGACCTTCTTGCTGTGAGGTGACAGTGCTATCCACTGCACCACCGTGCCGCTGCCTTTCTTTACATTCACATGTTTTATGTTGTGTTCTAAAAATTGTTCTGAGAGTGATCCTAACGATGGCTATCATTATCGTTCTAATGTAACAGAGTTTGTTCTGCCTGCAGCGAGCTTCAAACCAAGGATCTCGATGCGACAAGGGAGCGATTTAGCCCGCTGAGCTAAAGACTCAAGTCCCTAACTCTGGGGACTAATCACACTCTTATCGACGTCACATTCTGTAGCAGATGCCCACATACCAGAGTTCACCCAATACATTCTCCCCCTTGAATCACCTGCAGCAGCAACCACAGCACGACCGCTTACCATCAGTTATAGCATCCGGGTCATGGCACCAATGTAACAGAGTTTGTTCTGCCTGCAGTGAGTTTCGAACTGAGGATCTCAACGTGACAAGAGAGCGATTTAGCCCGCTGAGCTAAAGACTCAAGTCCCTAACTCTGGGAACTAATCACACTCTCATCGACGTCACATTCTGTTGTGGAAGCTCACGTACCAGAGCTCACCCACTACACTAGCTCAATTTTATAGTTATCCTTGTAGTATGGACACATTCGATTTGGAATGCTTTCTATCATTTTATAGTTATCATTATAGCTATAGTTATCGTTCCTGCTGGCATCAGTCCTTAAGCCTTTTACCTAGGCTCCTCACTCTCGCCGTCTCGCAGTGCATCCTGTGTCTCTGTCTCTCTCTGGGCATCCCCGGGTCTCCCTGGCCCTTTCTCTGGGTCTTGCCTATATCATGCTTCTGCCCCCCTGCCCACCCTGATGGCAATGGTTTGATCCCAAACAGAATCCCCTGCATCCCCCAACATAAATTCGACAGAGCCCCTGATCTCCTTTATGTTCCACTCCAAATAAACTCCGGACCCACGCCTGGAAAGGCCTGCCTCGTTGTGTGGACCTACCCCAGGGCAGGGGGCACCCTCAGGGAGGCGCTGAGGTAAGTGGAAGCCCCCTCCCCCCACCCTCTCCAGGAGAGCAGCACCTGGACCGGGGCTCCGCTCTGCTTGGGTCATGGCTGACTTCCTGTGATCAAAGACCTCATTCACCCAGTCCCCCGATTGCATCATGAAAGTTGACTCCTGACCAGGAACATGCACGGAGGGATGTTTGCATTGTCTAACCTAATTTTTACAATTTTACTCAGGCTATGGATCAAGTTTAAGAGGAAGCTCCACCAGATTATATCAGTATGACGTCTGTTAGAGGGTTATTATGAGCCACTTTGAACAGCTCATCCATAACGCTGAAACCGCTATCCCTGGTATTTGGCATTCTAGAAATCAGAATTCGTAGAGTAGCACCCCCTAGTGGAAAAACAATGAAATGTTAATCGTTCAGAGATGCGTTGGTTAAATTACTCCTGACTGCCAAGTGCTCAGGCTATGCAAAATTGAATTTATCTCAGCCAGCATACATCAGTTCAATAAAATCATCTATTCATATGAAAAGGGGTTCATAATGGAGGTGATTAATGAGAAACTGCAGGGAAAATAGCTTAGTTCAGCCTGTCAGTGCTCATCAAAAATGGGTTTTCTGAGGGAATGTCTCTACAACCACAGAAATGACAAATCTGTTTATAGAATAGAAGAACTTTTGATGTGTTTTTCTTAGCGTGTCAGACTCTGTATCAAACCAAATACACTGGGACGCCCCCGCCCCCACACAAGGGCTTGCTATTGGAGGACTTTGAGCGGGTTTGTTTTCATAAGGGGTACCTTAAGTTACCTTTATTACCTTTGGGCTAGCAGCCCTGGGTGTACCTGAAATAATACAAGACCAGAATTTATTTAAGAAATGGGAGCAGAATCCAAAATAAATCGTAAGGGCTGGCAGAAATGGGCACCCTGCCTGGCAAATGGGGGCAGGGGGGTGTCTCTCTCGGACCTAACTCTGATTGTGGCATGGGGCTCTGTGTACAAGCTGTCAGTGCCCCAGAGATGTGGGACCCTGGGGGAGAAGGGTGTGTTTGAACTGTGCAGTTTTACTGTGGGTTTCTCTGGTGATAACAAACAGCCTTCCTCCCCTTCTCCAGCCACGTACCCTGCGGCCTCCTGAACCTTACCACTGGGGCTTAAAGGCTCTGCGGATTTGAGTTTCACATTGAGGAAGGAAATCTTGCGTAATTTGCATCTTAAAATGATTTAAAGTATCAAAATTCTCAATGTTGTTCAGTAAGTAATTTAAAAGCATGTTTAGGTAATCAGATGCCAAGTCACTGTAATTGTATACACCACATTAGGGTGTGCTGACAGATAGATGTGATACGTATTGGACAATGTTAAAGTACTTCTTGCCAGAGCGGTGCATGAAAAGGGCTCTGCTTATCAAAATGTAAAATGACATGTACTTTCCTTGTCATCTAAGAGACAGAAAGTCTTAAGAGACAGAAAATATACTTTTAACCTCCTAGAAACTGAAATCCCTCCTACACCTGCAACAGCAACAGCAACATAGTGGAACATATGAACTGAGGATTTGCACAGTGGTATAATATTTAACATCTTTCTCAATTTTCGAAATTTTTCTCCCCAGGTCAGGACTGCAGGCCTGTCCCGTCCACCATTCATTCAAAAGGGCAAGGGCACGCACACGCCCAGAACACAAGAGGCCGGCCGACTGCTTCTTTTCCACTCTGCGATCCATCAGCTGAGACGCCACAGCTCCTGCGCCCAGGGGACTGCAGCTGCGCAGGCAGATCGCAGGCCGTCAATAGCCTGCT
This sequence comes from Aldrovandia affinis, assembly GCA_029706075.1. NCBI lineage: Eukaryota > Metazoa > Chordata > Actinopteri > Notacanthiformes > Halosauridae > Aldrovandia > Aldrovandia affinis. The sequence goes on from JAINUG010000003.1 coordinate 10,337,689, forward strand.
GCTGGGCAATGAAGTGGGGGGACACCTAAGAACTGGTCATCGCTTTACCCAAGCTCCAGTCTGATACCTGCCCACTGAAGCCCTTTGTTTCTAGGTGATGATATGACCAATTATTCACCATCCTGTCAGAGCCCATGGTAGGCACTGGCACATATTCAAGTCCAGGCTAGATGTAGTACTAGATACTCTTTAGATTAGGACATGACGAGCCTAGATGGGCCAAACGGCCCGTTCTCATTATGTATTCTTGTATTCTTATATCAATACAGGCCGTAGGGTTCACCATCATACTATATACGAGTGCCTTAACTGGGTGATGCACTCCGCTGCAGCCTGATTTGTAATATAATCTTATACAGTTAATCAGTTCATGGTAGAATGAAACCTAATATTTCCAAGGTGGGTGTAATACATTTACATTTACATTTTAAGCATTTAGCAGACGCTCTTATCCAGAGCGACTTACAAGATGTGCATTAATACATGGTAGGAACAATCATAGTTAGACATCATTGCATCTGGCAGGCATCTGCGTACCATACCTGTAACACTGGGAAGGAAAAGGTTAATGGTTAATTATTTTTTATTTTTTGGGAGTATAGTGTTGAACAAGTAAACAGTGGTGAAGACAATTTAGCAGCTTTGCTGCATGTAATACATGCAGCAAAGCAACCTATTATGTTTCAGCCTCGTTTTCCTACACTTTTCAATTCAGTGGTAAAGCGTGATGGCTCCCTGGCTGAACTGAGATGCAGAGCTTGTCTTTTTTTCCCCTCTGCCTATCCCACACTGGGCACAGCTCTGGCTGAATCGCTGTGTTGTTATTTGGTTTGATCTCACAGCACTGTGAGATCAGCCTCCTCAGCTGCCATTGCATTGTGCAGACAAAGGCCAGGCCAATGTGAGAAAACATCATTACTCTTTCTGCAATGGGATCAATGAGTGAGACCGTGACACTGTGATGAGGAATCGGATGTAACCCTAGTGAGCAACGGATCTGTATATGACTATGAAAAGCCCTGATCCAGGAAACAGCCCCTCCCACCCATTGTGCCATGCTTATCTTTCACTGAAGTGTCATAGGCTTTTATGATTGCTTTGAAGATGGCAAACAATTTGAAGTTAACATTTTAGTTCTGGGAAACAATATGCCGATATGACAGTGTGGAGTGTGTGCGTGTGTGTGCCAGGTTGCAAGTGAAGAACACGTGTGTCTGCCTACTAATGCACAGTGGCTGGCTAATGCCAGTGAAGGGAGAGTGTGTGCGTTAGTCCGCCACTGTAGTGAGGGTGCATACCGGTTTCCCAGTCAGTCTGCTTCTGCAGGTAGAGCATGTGTGTGTATGTGCGTACTTGCCAGTTTTCCAGTACAGAAGATGTGTGCGCCAGTCTACCAATGAAGTGTGTGTGTGTGTGTGTTTGTATGCCAGTCTGCCAGTGCACAGTGTAACAGTCTGCCATTGCTCTGTGTGTGTGTGTGTGTGTGTGTGTGTGTGTGTGTGTATGTATATATGTGTTAGTCTGCTAATTCAGTGCATTAGTGTTTGTATGCTAGTTTACCAGTGCAGAGAGTATGCGTGTGTATGTGTGAGCCATTCTACCAGTATATAGATTTTGTGTGTCTGCAAGTTCAAAGAGTGTGTGAGTCTCAGTCTGTCGGTCCAGAGTGTGTGTGCATCAGTCGGTCAGTGCAGACTGTGTGTGTGCGTGTGTATGTCTGTAATATTCCATCTTGCATTGCAACACAAATGGGATTGTCCCTACCTGAAGGGTAAACACAGATGTGAATTCCTCATTAGGTTTATGATCCTCACCAATGCGACAGGGAACTTTGCCAAGGGTCCCGCTTAGAATGGTTTTATCTTATGAGTAATTAATTCCACGGCAGAGTGGTTGCTGAGTAAAGTGGTAGCTGGCTTGTTTGCTTATCTGAGCACATCTACTCCAAGACAAGCAGTTCTCAAGCATTCTCCATTCCTCCTTTCTCCTGGATTTATTACTGCTGACCTCACTCCTTTTCAACGTCTAAAGACTTTGTATACCCGCTTGCATAAAGGAAAACTTGAAGTTTCCTTTTCTTTTTGTTAATAGCCAGTCTAGGGGGGAACCCAGAATATTCCTTTTACAGAATCATTTCCCCCCATATTTATTTAAGTTTTAAGGAGTTTACAAAGTTATATGTTTGATTGCAGTTTATTTAGCCTTTAAAAATGAATTCCATGGAGCAGTTGGAGTGATCAAATAGAAGGTACCTATCTATCTATCTCTCTCTCTCTCTCTCTCTCTCTCTCTCTCTCTCTCTCTCTCTCTCTCTCTCTCTATATATATATATATATATATATATATATATATATATATATATGCTTCTGTTATTGTGTTTTACGTAGCCTCTTACGTTTTGTCTCCACATCCTTTCGTCAGAGCCTGTGGGGCTAGCCAAAAACATCGCCCACTCAGTGGGGGAGTCAATGGGACGAGTTAAGAGTTAAGAGTTTTCTTCCTCTTCTTCACTTCTCTTCACTTCTCAGTCCTATATAAGGCTCAGTGGAGTCGTTATTGAATCAGTCAGGAGTCGCAGTTACTTTGTAGCCCGCACACGCCGCTGACAGTCAATAACTTGGATTAGCCACCACGAATCTGAAAAAGAAAAAGAACTTCACCGGCAAGGAGCAAATTGCTGAAGTACCGCAAATCACAGGAAGCTTGAGGATAATTTCCGGACAATCCACTGATTGTGGTAAGATGCCGTTTGGTGTCTAATTTAGGTACTGCCGTATTTATTTATTTATTGCAACTATTAAGTATTCAGAGTGATGTTAAAAGTAAAAAATCAAAGCACTGTAAGAGTTTCTACTTAAACGACTCATGTCATGACAGTTTTTAAAATTAGATACACTGTTCGTGTGTACTATCTGGATTGAGGTACTAAACAAATTTGAGATAACTGTTTAATATCAGCATGTATGGCGGATGATATTTCTCCTCTTCAAACAGTATTGATGTGCATTACAGCTTCGTGTGGAATGTATTGCAAGATGCTCCCCCCTCTTTTCACAAAACACAAAGGTGTTAACTTCCAATGCACAATTTTGAAAACTTTGGGGGGAAAAAAAATAGTTCGTTTTTTTATTGTAATTATTGTAATTTTAATGTAAATCCGATTTATACGAGTTATTTGCTGTAATCGTGTATACTTGCCAAAATGAGTGAATGATTAAATGACTCGCACCGCCACACAACGCCTCCGAAATGTGCCGGCTGTGCATGCAGAGTGAAATGATTTGACCACTGAGACGCTGGGACTTTAGCAGACTTAAGAGAGTGAGATGACGGCGCTGAAAGTACATGCTTTCTTTGGCTCAGTAGACCTCGTGAGTATTTCACTAACTTTGCCAGCGGAACGCTGAGCTCATAGAGAGAGCGAGGGAGAGAGACGTGAACAGAACAGAAAATCTCCTTAAATGTTGCAGTGTAATATAATTATTGGTGCAATTTGAACGTGGTCCAACTCAGCGCAGTCCTATTATGACACGTCGTAAAGGTTGGCATGCAGTGGCATCACCACCCTTTCAGCAAATGTGTGTTTCTTTGCATGCTTTACATATAAAAGTTATTCGGTAACGGGGTTGTTCGAACTAAATCAGTTCTAATCGTGACATTCATCTGTCCTCCACGGGGATGCTGAAAAATGACATTCAGGATAAAAGCGCAATATCAGACGGGGTGGGCGGCGTGGTTTACCCTTGGTCTGCCTTTTGTTTGTCTTGCTGCTCTGTCTGTCACACTTGCATAAAATTCAGGACAACGACGAGAAAGCACAGAAGAGAGGGGGTGGAAGAAGGGCCCGGCGTGGTTGGCGTGGTGACAGTGTGTTGACACTGACCAGGTGTCAGACCTCAAGCCTGGCCTCCAGAGGGCGGGGTTAGAGCGAAAAAGAGTCGTTCCACCCCCCACCCCTGTGCGTTCTCCAGCACGCTGGTTCAGAAGCGACGCTGAGAAGCGTCTGACGTCCCAGCATCAGTGAGCAGTGACTGAAACCGTTTCCGCTATACGCGAGGTTTCCAGGCGATTCACGAATTCTCGTTTGCCTCACAGCGCAATTTCCTGTCACTGAAATTCTTTACAGGATCGTTCATCTGCAGGTCATCTAAAATAAATAAAGAATCAGGTCACTAACATGACAGCACTAATGAGACCAGCTATTTCCCAGGATAATTATGTTTAATTTGTGCCCACGAGCCATTTCCAGTCAAAAACATACAAAGTCCTTTGCAATCCAAGCCATTAATGGAAATAGATGAAGAAAGGTTTTGTATAATCTTTCTGTGGTCGTGTTTACAGATAGATCATATGTCCCAGGAGGGATTTAATCAAACCTAATGTCTGGTCAGCTATAAAACCACCAGTTAATGGATATTGTGACTTTCCTCGTGATGCTGTGCCTGGCATTTCTCATCCTTTTGTGCAATCAGCAGATTTAAAAAGGGTACAAAAGTCTTTCCATAATATGCCTCTCCCACAATAATTATTCTATCTACGCATACCGTATCGATACCGAAACAACATTGAATGGAATGATGCTCTAGTGGTAATCCTTAAAAAAGAGCACTAGAGTTGTTGTAAACATTCCTTTGCATTTGATGTCCGTGGAGTGAAATAATACTCAACGGAAATTGCGTAATTTTCAACTCATGGAAGTCTAGCTAACTGCTGTCAATGTTTCTACAGTCAGTTGAAGATTTGTAGCTTCAGAGATACCCTGCCACATAGCATATGGCAATCTGCAAGCAATTACATTTCACAAAGGGAACTGGACAAGTTTATTATGTTTTCGAGTGAGTTTTGGAAGCAAATAACTTCAGAATTTATTGTTGACATTGAATAGCTCCCCTGTGAATCTGAATCTAAACCACTGTCACATCCCCTTGGTGTTGATGTGTCTCTCAAATAGGGCTCCCTCTAGTGGTCAGAATGAAAAACGTTATTCTTAATGGGATGCAGCCTTTGGCAGTTGTTTACATTGCTTCCATCCCTGGTTTGCTTGCCATCAGTTTAATGTGGAGATATGTAATGTAAGTCCCCGTGCTCCTCTTTTAATGAATGAAAATGAGGAATAGAAAGAAGAAAGAGAGCAGAGAATCAGGACGCAGGATGAAGGAGGCAGCTTGTGGCCAGCGATGTTTGCTGTTCAGTTTTTGCTGGCTTGGCTCTGTGTGTGTGTGTGTGTGTGTGTGTGTGTGTGTGCGCACAAGCTTGTTCTAACTGAGCCGCCTGTCTGGATGTGTGCACACCACTGAAACCAGCTCTGTCAGTCCCAAGGCTTATAGAGTATGTTTTCCCACTGGCCCGTGTACACAGAGTTTAGGAGAGGAGTGCACACAGGCGACCCACTGTAGTCTGCAGCAAAGAGGAACAGGAGATGAACGCCACCATGCTCTGGCTCGCCACCCTCGCCCTGCTGGTCCTCGCTGCCCGCGACGGCATCGCCCTCTTCTTACCGGACTCCCCGGAGCTGCGTGAGCTTTTGGACAGGTACCACAATGAGACAGACCGCAACTCGACCGGGAATGCAGTGCACGGCCGGACCCGGAGAGCCATCACGTGGTCAGACCGGGAGGAGATCCTTCAGCTCCACAACAAACTGAGGGGCGGCGTGCACCCCTCCGCCTCCAACATGGAGTACATGGTGAGAGAGATGAACCTGACGGCCATTTCAGCAACCTCCGCTGTGACCGCAGAAACTCTTTAGCAGCCAGATGGTGTGCTCCTGCGTTTCTTCCACCCTCTCCCTCCCTCTAATGCAGGGGTGCCCAAGTTCGGTCCTGGAGATCTACTGGGTGTGCAGGCTTTTGTTCCAGCCCTTCACTAACACACCTGATTCCACTAATCAACTGCTCGTCAAGGCAATGAATGTTCAAATCAGGTGTGTTAGTTAAGGGCTGGAACAAAAGCCTGCACGGCCAGTAGATCTCCAGGATCGAACTTGGGCACCCCTGCTCTAATGGGTTCTAGATGCTGACCCGAATTTTCAATTGATGTATATTCGTTTATTTTTATTCATGGAGAGGCGTGCCCAAGGACTGACAGAACATCCATTGCCGGTGTTGTCCTTGGTCACACTCCGTAACGATGTCCTCGTAAGACGCATCAAATTAGAACATTTCAGATTCAAGGGTAGAGAGCCGGAGCTTTCAATGTCAAGAATATGGAGCTGACCATCTGGCTAGTCTATAGAATCTGCTCTGAATTCACCTTGGTGAGAGAGAGGCAGAGGAGAGTAAACTCTTGCATAAAGTCTTGCATCCCCTTCAATTACTACAACTCAGTTAGAAAGGGTTGTGGAGAATAAGGTTATTTAATGTGCTATTGCTGGTTCATCAGTGGCTGGCAGTAATGTGGATGATGCCTATCACTCCAAGGTAATCCACCAAAGCCTCCAGGTCTGAAACAAGCAACGTTTCTGTGGTGTTCAGGCTAGCAGTGTAGAATCAAGCATCTGGTTTAAAACACAAGCGCTGTCATCTTGCTACGATGACTCTGGCAAGCGCTTCATAGCTCTGTAATGGGAACCAGTGTGTTGATTTTACAATGCTACAATGCTACTCCTTCAACACCTTTTGGAAAGAATTAACTCATGCATGATGGTTGCCAAGAGCTTTTTTTTTTTTTTGGGGGTGTTTTAACTAGGGCCATAATTACACTGACTGCAGGTTGCCTGCAGTGAGCGCCAGACTGCAGAGGAGTCCAGGCTGGGCGAATGGAGGTGAAAGGAGCAGATTGAGGCAGCTGCAGAGTCAGACCCAGGGATTGATGTAGGGAGAGCTGGAGGCACCCGCAGCCCTGCAGGGTTCTGCCAGGCCCCAGTGAACAAGTAGAGGTTTCAGCCCGAGGCCAGTACCTGAGTGGCGCAGGAGGGGGATCATCAGGGTCCTGGAAAGTTACTGAGTGGGGAGAAGCACCAGATGGGTCGTCCCTCATCCAGACTCCCTTGGGGGCTGAGTCTTTGAGCGGGCCTGACAGGGACCGAGCCTGCTTCCCCCTGCAGTTTCCATTTTGGCACAGGTGTGGGATAGTAGTAAATTCATCTAAATTGAAACCCTGTTTGGGTTTGTAATTGAGCGAAGCCAGGCTTCATTCTCCTTCACTCTGCCTAGGCTGATTGTAAGGCAAATTGTGCGCCAGTGGGCGAGGATTCTAAAACGGTACAAAGCCTGTTTGTCTGTAAGAGAGTCAAGGCAAAGGCTGTATGTGTATCTGTAAGATAGTGGATGTGTGAGGATACATACCGTGGCAGTCCAAACTTTGGGCAGCAGTGTGGCACGGACCGGTGGTGAGGGGGACTATGGAAGGTTTGTATGTTGTATCTTTGAGCAGGCCACATAACTTGAATTGTTACCCTGGGAAAGGTCATTTTGCAAAGCAAATAAATAATTGTCCAGTCTGTGAGAAAAAGCATGTGGAATAGCTCTGTTCTGTGTGGAGAGTTAGCGGTCTCTCACAGCACTGCCGTGGATACAGGCGTGTGACGGGCATGTGCTCTGTGTGCGCAGGTGTGGGATGATGAACTGGAGCGGTCAGCCACGCACTGGGCGGAGGAGTGCATGTGGGAGCACGGGCCCCAGGACCTGCTTATGTCCATCGGACAGAACCTGGCCGTGCACTGGGGCAGGTGAGAGGGGGGACTCACACAACACTGTGCATACTACACACACATCACTCACACACCACTGTGCATACTACACACACATCACCCACACAACACTGTGCATACTACACTCACATCACTCACACAACACTGTGCATACTACACACACAGCACTCACACAACACTGTGCATACTACACACACACATCACTCACACAACACTGTGCATACTACACACACATCACTCACACAACACTGTGCATACTACACACACACCACTCACACACCACTGTGCATACTACACACACATCACTCACACAACACTGTGCATACTACACACACATCACTCACACAACACTGTGCATACTACACACACATCACTCACACAACACTGTGCATACTACACACACATCACTCACACAACACTGTGCATACTACACACACATCACTCACACAACACTGTGAATACTACACACACATCACTCACACAACACTGTGCATACTACACACACAGCACTCACACAACACTGTGCATTCTACACACGCACCACTGTGCATACACACATAGTACACACACACACACACAGCATACTCACTGCACATACTACATACACAACACTCACACAGCACTCGCAGAACACTGTGCATACTACACACACAACACACAACAGGCGTACTACACACACACAGCATACTCACTGCGCATACTACATACACAGCACACACACTGTGCATACAATATACACAACAACATACACATTGCTCAAAAACAGCACAGATTACATAGACAAACACTCCGCACAATGCATACCCTACACTCTTACACAGTACACTCAGATCCACAAACTGCACGCCCCACATATACTACACAAGCTACACTACACAAAAACACTACAATAACACACTGCACATAAACACAGCACACACGCTAGACTGCACAAGGCACAAGACATGCCACACTGCACTCAATCACGGCACACACACACATAGAAGACACAGCATGCTGTGTTCAAACACAGCACAATCTGTGCACACACTGCCAGCATAGTCACACAAACATATGCAGGTACACACGCACACAAGCCCAGAGTTGGCAGAGTTTCTGCACAGGGAATCACATACAATGCCCTTTATGCACTAAGCCTGCAGATGAAAGGAGGATGAGAGGGAGCCATGCTTCGCACGGTAAATGCGCTAAGCGCCGGAGCTCGATACAATGCCTCTTTGTGCAGGACAGCGAGTGTTCCCACAGCAGGTGCTGCTCCGGGAATCCACACCCCTTCCCACAACCCCAACCACCCCCCTCCTTTCCCCCGATGCCAGCCAAAGCGTGTGGGTTTTCAATACTGCACATAAAAAATAAAAATAAATGGTTAACAATAAATCTAATGAGTAATAATGAACAAATTAACAAATTAACTAAGTAATAATCAGGCTGTCGCAGATTGTTTGCCCTCTTATGCTGGCCGGATGTCCACTCTCTGGGATGAAAACAAACGGTGCGTCTGTTCCACAAGGCTATAATCAGATTAATCGGCATAAATGCTCTGGACCCGTTTCAAGCGGCACCGAAGGAGCTGACAGAACGGCTTCCCTGCCATTTGGCAGCCCCCGGGGCTGCCATACAGGACCACACTTTCTGTGTGCTGCAACTGATGCCTCCTATTCCCCCTGTTCAGGTATCGCTCCCCTGCTTACCACACCCAGGCCTGGTACGATGAGGTGAAGGACTACACCTACCCCTACCCACATGAGTGCAACCCCTGGTGCCCTGAACGCTGCTCCGGACCCATGTGCACACACTACACTCAGGTGAGTCATACCTGCTGTAGCCTGTAGGCACTGGGGCCCCAATGCTGTGACCATCCCCTCGGGGGAGGAGGGCGGAGGGCCGAAACGGCCTCCTAGGAAGTCCCAGAAAGTTAAAAATATGGCCTTTGGTAAACAATCCTTTGAGTCTCAGGTTAACCTTAACTCTCCTGAGAAACCTGCCAGGTTTACAGGGGGTCAGGTTTTAGGGTCAGCTAGCACTGGCTCACCTCTCTGCAGGACCCTCAGCCCAATGCGATTTGGCTGATGTGTTTCCCTTTTAGCACTGGTGTCTAATGTGGAGCACATGTGACCTGCATATGTTGCTGCCACAGGTAGTCAGGGCAACAGTAGGTTGGGACATGGCGCTTTCAACTGGAGTTGATTTTCGTTCCTCCGATGGAAACATGCTGGGCTCCCGAGTGGCCCGGTTGGTGGCGCTTTGCCTTGACGACGATAGTTCAATCCTGGGCTATGTCATCAGCCGACTATAACCGAGAGTCCCCAGCGGCTGCACACAAATGGCCTTGCTCCACTGATGTAGGGTTCCTTGGATTACCGCTGCATGAGCGCCTCCTAGCAACTCACCAGGCAACCTACAACCTACTGATTTACCAGTGGACATCAGTAAAAGATGTCCTGTTGTATGCTGTGTGGCTTGTTGTGTGGACAATAGTCACTGGTTCATAGGCAACACCAGTCACCCCCCCGACACGGATGTGGGCATCATAGCAGGGGCACGAGAGAAAGTACAACTAGCGATTCCAAATTGAGAGAAAGAGGGGGAAAAACATGCTGTCAGAGTGGAATCAATGCAGCTCACACAGACGCACAGTTTTCCAGCCAGTGTCTCATTGCCTTCCTATTTTATTATATACAGGTAACTTCCGAAATAAAGGCAACAGTTGAGAAAATTAGGGATCATTCAAACGGGTGCAGTACCGCAAGTGTCCGTCAGAGGGTGCCACGAGTGGTACTGGCAGATGGGCCTGGCCCTCCCCTTTCCAACAGGCCCTGCCCACCTGGGACTCTGCTAGCCCAGGACCGCTTGAGTGCCCCCCCACGGGTTACCAAAGTGTTGCCTTTATTTTGGCAGTTACCTGCATTTGCGACTGCATCCAGAGCACCTGTTTCACTGAGATTTGAACCTCCACCCCCCGCTCACAAGCCCGGCCCCCCCAGCCGGTGCTGCACATTGCCGGCACTTTGCAGACAGGGACAGAGAGGGAGTCCCAGAATGCCATCAGCGAGCCGTGTGTGAATATGAAAACAAAAACAACTATCCTCCCCTGCCCTCAGACTTTACATTGTGGCTGGGATGGGTTTGCAAAAACACTGCTCCCCCACCCTTCCCTCCCTCCCTGTCCTCCCTCCCCTCCAAAACCAGGTCATCACCATCTGGAAAGCGTTCCCAGGCTCTCCTCCTCCTCCTCCTCTGTGTTTGACCTGGATTCCTTTGTAGATGTGAGGAGCATGAAGGGAAGAAAGCCACACACACACACACACACACACACACACATGATGATCTCTCCTCTCTTGGTGTTATTTCCACATGACAGGGGCTGACGGTGGGGTTTCGGTTTTAGCCCCCGCCCCCCAAGTCTCCCAGGGTAAAATATTTCCTGGATCTCTTTACATCAGGTTGATTGCTAAAGGCTCCTGCGCTAACTTGTCTACTGTCCGGTCATTAGGGCCACAGCGGCGAGCCACTGTTTCAGAGAGACCGCCTGGAGCCGCTCTTCAGAGCTGGAAGAGGGGGGATTATCCCTTAGAGAGAGCATATTCATTTTATCTCTCTGTCCATTATCTGCTTCTCTCTTTCTGTGCATTCTCTACTATACGACAAAATGCAAGAGACTTACAGGGCAAGACTGTGACCTGTGAAGTTCAGTGTTTCCCAAACTATGATTATTATCCTAACTGCGATTGCATATGAAAATAAATAAATATGGTAAGTGTGTGTACTCCCACAGCTAAACCTGGCATGTGCTCAGTTCAAGTACAAGTAGTTCTGCAGCTTTGAACAACATGTTAGGAAATAAAACACTTTTTGTTTCTAGAATTTGCCATTCAGTACATCATTTAACCCAATTACAGTACCCCAGGAGACATCCCAGGTACCTCTAGGGGTTCTTAAACCCTGGTTTGGGATACTATGTTCTAAGTGAGCATTTTGGTTCTTTCTTTGCCACTGCGGTGGAATGGGGGCATAGTGGAACTCTGTACTTCTGAACTGTAAACTCCAGCTGCTACGCTAACTGTCTGTATGTCTGTCTGGCAAAATAATCCAGTCCATTGTTCTAGAAGGTTCTGTTTTTGCGGTACTCAAAGTAAAGTAGCTGCCTCACTGCAGACGGACACTGATGTGCATGCCTCATTGTTTCCAGCTTGTTTGGGCCACCACCAGCAGAGTGGGGTGTGCGGTGCACGTGTGCCCCAGGATGAACGTCTGGGGCGAAATCTGGCACAACTCTGTTTACCTCGTCTGCAACTATTCCCCAAAGTAAGAGAAATCCTTCTGACCTTTTTCTTCTCACCTCTGTCTGCCCCCCAAACCTGCTCCTATAACAGTCCTACATAGCTTTTGTAATTAGGCCTTTTTTGATTTCCCATAAACACTGACTTTTTTTGGACCCAGTGGGATTTTAATTTGAATTGTCTGTTTATGACGCAACTCATGAAATATTTAGGTCACAAATGTGGAATGGAAAGAAGTACGAAAAAACAATGATGAGACGTAAAAGAAATGCAAGGCCTGACCACCTCTAGCAGTTTAATTACCACTAGGGCAAAGGGCAATATTTTGAGCACCTGAACCTCCCACAGCCTATGGTCATGTGCAAAATGTAATTGATTTGTCCCGGGAGCACTGGTCAGTCAGGCTTGAGGACTGGCTAATTAACGAAAAACCTCTTCATTACTGACCCCTGTGATCCTCAACAGGGGGAACTGGATAGGAGAGGCCCCCTACCAACATGGCCGTCCTTGTTCAAAGTGCCCACCTAGCTATGGAGGGCGTTGCCGGGACAACCTCTGCTACAGAGGTATGGAGCCACTATGTGCAAATTTGTGCTTAATGTACTTTATGAAATGCAATCAGAAAATTCTGACTGAAAGTCAAGATTCATGGAGGTACAGTATGTGACCACTTTATTAGGTACACCTGTACACCTGCTCATTAATGTAATTATCTAATCAGCCCATCATGTGGCAGCAACTCAATGCATAAAAGCATGCAGACATGGTCAAGAGGTTCAGTTGTTGTTCAGACCAAAAATGGGGAAGAAATGTGATCTAAGTGACTTTTACCATGGAATGATTGTTGGTGACAGATGGGGTGGTATGTGAGTATCTCAGAAACTGCTGATCTCATGGGATTTTCACAACACAGTCTCTAGAGTTTACAGACAATGGTGCGAAAAACAAAAAACATCCTTGTTAATGAGAGAGGTCAGAGGAGAATGGCCAGACTGGTTCAAGCTGACAGGAAGGCGACAGTAACTCAAATAACCATGCATTACAACAGTGGTATGCAGAAGAGCATCTCTGAATGCACAACACGTTGAACCTTGAAGTGGATGGGCTACAGCAGCAGAAGACCACACCAGGTTCCACTCCTGTCAACTAAGAACAGCAGAGTGAGGCTACAGTGGGCACAGGCTCACCAAAACTGGACAGTTGAAGATTGGAAAAACGTTGCCTGGTCTGATGAATCTCGATTACTGCTGCAAAATGAAGATGGTAGGGACAGAATTCGGCGTAAACAACATGAATCCATGCATCCAATCTGCCTTGTGTCAATTGTTCAGGCTGGTGGTGGTGGTGTAATGGTGTGGGGAATTTTCTTGGGACACCTTAGGCCCCTTAATACCAATTTAGCATCGTTTAAATGCCACAGCCTACCTGAGTCTTGTTGCTGACCATGTGCATCCCTTTATGGCCACAGTCTACCCATCTTCCAGCAGGATAACGCACCATGTCACAAAGTACATGTGATCTCAAGCTGGTTCCACGAACATGACAATGAATTCAGTGTACTCCAATGGCCTCCACAGTCACCAGATCTCAGTCCAATAGAGCACCTTTGGGATGATGTGGAACGGGAGATTCGCAACATGAATGTGCTGCCGACAAATCTGCAGCAACTGCGTGATGCTATCATGTCAACATGGACCAGAATCTCTGAGGAATGTTTCCAGGACCTTGTTGAATCCATGCCACAAAGAATTCAGGCTGGGGGTAAAGGGGGGTCCTACTAGATACTAGAAAGGTGTATCGAATAAAGTGACCACTGAGTGTATTGTACTGTATGTTGAACTGAGTTTTGTGCATGGTATATTTTTATTTTCTTATATCATGCATAACTATATTGTCCTGCCATATGTGAGGGTGATATATCTGGAATATAATATATATAATGTAAATTATGATATTTGCTTTATTTGTTTTTTGTTGTGCTTATGTGAAATAACAGAAAGATAATATAACACATCAGACATGGCATTAAACATACACATTTAAAGGAACAACCTTTGTTGCAGCACACCAGCGTGGAAAAGAAAACCGAAATGGATATAATAAATAGGCAACAGCAGATCAGTTTAGTGCACGGAGAAGAGAAACGACATCTGCACATATGAACACTAATGACCCCAGTATTTGAGATTCCCTGACCTGAGCACATCACAATATGCACACTATCCCTTATTGTACACAGCTGGAATATAGTCTATAAACTATATATATATAAACAATATATTAGACTGCTTCTAATAGTACTTCACTTTGTGTGTGTGTATGCATGTGTATACATACTGTCCATTAAAATTGAATGTGAATGTGTGCTCTATCATATTTTGATGATCACCTGTTCCTCCACACCACCCTGTCCTCAACACCCCCCACCCTCTCACAACCCAGGAGACTCACAGTCTCCACAGCGCCCCGAAACGGAGGACATGAACGAAGTGGAGCAGCCCCAGGTGCCAGTCAGACCCCCAACAACGACAACCAAACCTGCCCCCAAACCCAAGCCGGCTACACCCAAAAAGCCCACTGTACCCAAGAAGCCACCTACAACCAAGAGGCCAGCCACTCCCAAGCCAGCTGGCAGCACCTTCCTGGGTGAGTGGCTTGGACAGAACTGGTTTGCTGGGCGGCAGGGCCATCTTTGTGCCAGGCCCAGTTTACAACCCCCCGCCACACGCCCCGGAAAAAATATGTTTTGTGCTGCTGCCATTTATTAAAGCAGGCAAGATTACATACTGTTCACTGGTCACATATCGCAACTGCTTTGTTTGTAATCAGATTTTTTTCCCCCTTGTAGCTCAGAATATTAAGTGCGAGACCAGAATGCGAGACAAGTGCAGAGGAGCCACATGCAACAGGTCAGTCCCACTGAGCCCTCCTTGTCCGATTCCTCTTTACTCTAAACTGGGGAAAGATGTTGTTCACTCAGGGTGAATCTGAACTCTCTCCCGCAGATTCAACTGTCCTGCTAACTGTTTGAACAAGAAGACCAAAGTGTGGGGGACACTCTTTTACGATGTGGTAAGTCTCTACACATTGAGTTTGCGCTTTGCTGGCCCTGCTTGGGGTTTTAACAATGTGTTTGGCTATAATCTGCATTACACAAAGAAAGGGGAGAGCACTCTGTGTTTCTAATGATGCCCTGTTCCCTTGGCTTTTCAGCAATCAAGCATATGCCGTGCTGCAATGCATTATGGGGTGATCGATAACAATGGCGGTCTGGTGGACACCACAAGGAAAGACAGACTCCCGTTCTTTATCAAGGCAACAAAGAATGGAATCGAATCTTTCAGGTAGATGCACCACCTGCTTCATCACACTGGTTCTGTGCCTACTTCCTGGAAAAACTTCCTGTAATTGTGAAAAATAACTCAGCATTCTGGGTGGGGTATATGGATTCTTATAATAGATACAATTCTTATTGAATTTCAGAATGTTGAGGACACTGAAATATTGCTTCTGTTTTACTTCACAGTAAATACAAACCAGGGAATGCATTTGTGGTGGCAAGAGTGGAACGTAAGCCAAACCTCTTTCAGATACCTCTGAGCATGATCATGTTTCCTTCATACTGAAAGCTTTAGAGGGGATACACAGATGCATGTGATGTTGGTCTCTTTCTTCTACAGAACAGTCAGTGGATTGCTATGCCACGGTGGCTGAGATCTGCCCATTTAGGAAACCACAAGTGAATTGCCCAAGGTACCAGTCTTAAAATCCTGTTTGGTCACATACATGCAACAGAAGAAGAGTGATGTGTTGGCTCCAGCTGTTTTGAAAATCTATAAAAGCCTTTGCAGTCACAAAAAACACCCACAAAATTAGCCAGGCCACAGATGGGAGCCAAATGTTTCAAACCTCAATCACTGAAACAGCAGGATTTCTCAAAGGTGCAAGGTCAGCAACAAAAAAAACCCCACAAAAAGAAAACCACAAAAGGTCCTTTTTGGAGAGGTACGCAAATCGTTTCATCGCAAAATGCATGAGCGCAAAAACAAGACCAAGCTCCCTCTAATGAGACTAGAACATGTGCTGACATTTAGCTAAACATATTATGTGGCCACCATAGATGTTAGCAATGAGCTGCTAATGATCCTCCCTGAGGTTTTTGGAGCAGGAGGTGTCAGGAGTCACAGTCCCTCCTACGTGCGCCTCTACTCTCCCTCTCACCTCATTCCCTCTCTCAATCCCCAGAGTGTTCTGCCCTGCCAACTGTAAGAGCCAACCCTCCTATTGGGCCCCAGTGGTGGGGAACAACTTCTATGCAGACGTGAGTACCTACTTCCTGCTGACCTTGCTAACACTGAGAGAGTCCAAGCGTTTGGGGACAAAGAGATGATTCATGTTGTAGAATGACTGAGTATGGGATAGTATTTAAGAGCCCCGTGTGACATCTTGAACACGGACAGGCCTGCAGACCGGATGTGGGCGGGGCCCTGGCCACGATGGCCTTCATGGTGCGTGGCAATACCGCAGATCTTGTCCCGGTGGGGACCCCCGCTGGGTTTGTACCCGGCATGGGGCTGGTGTGCCCCTGTCTTGAGCCTGTCAGGAGGTGGCCTTGCTCTCCAGACAACACAGGGCTAAGTGGCTCTCCGGTTGCAACCCCCCCGTGCTACACCAGATGAGAAGAGAGACAAACCTAAATACCTCGCACTAAATCCTAGGGTGGTTGTGCAGTGGAAAACAGGATTTCAGAACCGATGTTTAAAAACTTGCTGCCCTCACATGAACCCATTGCCCTTAGCTGGTTACAGCTTCTCCCTGGAAAAGAGGCCCTATCCAGTTGGCTGCACTTCACAGAGCTCCCTGGAGACCTCCAACGGGCCCCAATTACTGCCATTGTTCTGGAATGGAAATCAGGTCAATTCCAGTGTTCGCACACAAGTTTTACTGTACAAGCAGCTAACAAAAATGTTACAAATTACAATTAAAAAGCAAGATAACTTTTTCTGATATAACATATTCACCTCAGGTAACTGCTAACCCCCTCACACCCCTGATCCTGGAGGGATGCAGTGCTTGCAGGCTTTCGTGCCAGCCAGCCAGTTAGCTCCCTGATCAGACTAATCATTGCCGTGAACCCATTTACCCCTTTCCCTTCTCCCTTGGTCTGAAAGTGTTAGTGTTTTAAAGAGAGCAGGAAATTCATGCTAGATCATAGCCCTCCGAGACTTGATTTGAGTAGGCCTTGACCCAAGGGCTTCATAGATGGGGGAGGAAAGGAAAGCTGGCGCCCTGCACCCAGAGGGATGCAGAGATATATGGGCCCTTAGGGTAGTTATAAGTGCTCAATCCGGACGTTCCTCCAGAACAGGGGTGTCAAACTCATTCCATCGTGGGCCGAGTGTATGCAGGTTTTTGTTGCAACCAATGCACTACACCAGGTGATTTCACTAATTCGCTTCCTTCCTCAACCAAGGAAGGGAACTAATTGAAATCACCTGGTGTTGTGCACTGGTTGCAACAAAAACCTGCATACACTCGGCCCACGATGGAATGAGTTTGACACCCCTGCTCCAGAACCATGCCCTGACCCTCCATTTGGATTGCTTTCTCCACTGGGTCAATTGTATTTCTTGGACCATAACAGCTGTGCATTAAAGCCAAAAGAATACATGTTAGGTCAAATATATGCTGTTTTAGCAAACCATCCTTTGCTGATATAGTTTAGTTTGGGGAAACGGCCACCTATTATTTAGTAAGGTCTTGTCTGGCAGGAGTTTTCATTCTGATCAATGATGTATAGTACAGTATAGTTCTGGGTCGCTGAAGATTGGTATTGAAGATTTTATTGAATCATCTGTGGACATAATTGCCTCCTACAAGGGGAGGACTTTCGCTTCGCGAACAGGGAAGCACTGTAAAGGATGTGGTTTCTATGATTTATTAACTGGAACTTGTAGAGTTCCCAAATAGTCTAATTTGGCACTGTGTGTGTGTGTGAGCTAAAGTGATAGTGACAAGCGAGAATGATGGGAATGCCAGAGCTGATCGGTGTGTTTGTGGAGACGAATACATGGCAGTGGCTGATTTAATGAAGCCACCCCCCTAACTGCCATCTACTCCACCAGAGCTCCAGTATTTGCCGGGCAGCCATCCACGCCGGGGTGATCAAAGTCACCGGGGGCTATGTGGATGTCCTGGCCCTGGACAAGAAGAAGAGCTACGTGGGAACTCTGAAGAATGGAATCCAGTCAGAGAGGTGCCAGTCGTCGTCCCTCCTTCTCCCTTCTCCCTCCTTCCCCTCCTCTTCCTCCCTGTCTGCTTCAGCTCAGTCATCGTGCCGTGTGGTCGAGACACATGCATTAGTGGCTTGAAGGGCTCTGCCCATGAGTAAAAAAAAACCGAGTGCAGCACGCCGATGAATTATTGCACCATTTATGTGTGGAGAGACCACACATCATCACTTTGCTTTCTTTTTACGCTGTTGGCAATGACTTTTCTACAGTGTGTGAAAAATGCAGTGTTGACAGAATAAGCTGGGAAATTAATGTGAAATCTAACGCAGAATTCCCCGCTGAACCAGAAACGTCCATTCTGGCATCGTGAACATCATTTTAGACACCTGGAATTTGCTACATGGTACATTAAAACCCAGGAAAAGTGCTTGGCTGGACATTCTGTGCCAAGCACTTTTGACATGAATCAGCCTGGTAAAGGCTATTGACTAGGAGGCTAGTCAATATTATGTAGTAATAGTATGGCTTGGTATGGCTACACCTTTTTCTGGGATTCCGGAGTTTTCCTTAAAAGAATTTGACAGTTTTGTTAATCTTGGATATTTGTGTGAAACAACACCGGTAAACTATTGATCATTTCCAGAGTGCTGGTCAGGAGGGGTGCCCTTTAACTAGGACACGGTGTTGCCATGGCAATGATGAGACTAACAGATGACACTTCGTTAGGGGAGGACTTAGTGACAACAAAGCTGCCTCTCTTGGAGTAATGGAATAACTTGTTGCTGCACAAACAGAAACCAGAGCTGCTTTACCCTTGGCTAATGATGGCCCAGCCTTGAGAAAAATCATGGGGTAAACCACCCATGAAGGCAAACAGTCATAAACAAGAAAACGATTGCGCCCTACAGTCCTCGGCCGCCTGTGGATGGAAATTCTGCCGGCGGCTGACTCATTGGCTCCCACTGGCATGCGATTATGGCCCCTCTGCTGCCAATGGGCTAGCTTTCATCCAAGCAGTTCTGAGAATGGCGGGGCATCAAGACTATCTTGATAATTAATTTATAACAAGTGACCAGGCCAAGAATATTAGTCAATACTGATTGCTGGAAAAGTCAGCTACTGCAAGAAGGGACCGCGACAACAATAACAAGGAGGCAGTTGCTTAAATGTGTCTTTCCAGATATGCTTGTGACAACTTTTCTATTAGGGAATATATTTACCAGAGAAAACCGCAGAAGGGGAAAAATGTAAACAGGCTGCTGCTATTTATTTCTCTTGGTTTAGTTTTTTTTCATTACAAGTGGATCAATGAGTTCTTAACGTCACTGACTAAACAGTCAAGCCAAATAGTTTGTCCATCTCTGGAAAATGATTGTTATTCTCTAATGAGTAAATTGATTGTGCATGTTGTTGCCCTTTTAAAACATAGAAACCAGATGGCTAGAGGGGTGTATTGGGGATCAAAACATATCATCATAGACGATGATGAAACTGACACAGTTCTGAAGTTAAATCTTTGGGCTTAATAGGACAAAGTTCCATAATAAGGCTGAAACCCCTGGTTTAGGAATATGGTCTGTATTTACATGTATTATCTTGGAAGCCCATAGTGAAAACAATTGCTGTGTGTGGGTTTTCTGTTAGTTGTATGAGAGGAACCACTTCAAGCTTTTCTATTTTCTTCTTCCTACAGTAAGAATAATCTGGATGGAGGCTCATTCCGTGTTTTTGTCGTGAGGGAGTGAGATGTCACAAACACAGGGCCTCCAATTCTCTGGCTCTGGGACACACAGGGTCTCCCCATCCGCTCTCCAAGGACAGGAAGTTCCCAAAAGTCAAGACCATGGCAGTTACTCAACCCCCCTAACACACCCACCCACAGAGAGGGTGGAGCTTCACCATGCTTCCCGGGCAGATTGATCAGTAGACAATAACCAATGACTTCGATCCTACAACGCAAAAATAATCGGAAAGGGACTTTTTTATGTCTCGTGTATAAATGTCAGTTGTTGATATTTTTAATGCCAATACAAGAACAACATATGCAAAATGCTGTACAGGATCAATGACGATTTTAACAGCAGTGCTGGTTATATCCGTCTTGAAATGTAGGTTCAAAAAATGAAATGTCTTATATATATAATTTGTTATATTTACAGAAGTAAATGATTGATCTCATGCACAGGAATGTATAATGATCACACTTGTGTGTTTAATCATTTTGTACAGATGTAATGTTATATATTTTATATTTTGAGTGTATTTTTAAACCGTTCTTTGCTTCAGTGTTTCTGGCTATATGTCTGTAACATATTTTTTTGATCTTTTTATTCCGTCGCAGAAACACCAACATATGGGTGACATTCCTGGTTACGTTTTAAAGGATTTCAGGGAGGGCAGGTAGTTGTTGACAAGACAGGGGAGAAAAGCGGACCTGTCCAAAATAAATATGGCACAGTTCTCATTAAGGTGCAAAAGTTTTGGGCAGTACACTGGAAACTCACTTAGCCAGAATAGTGCATAAAAGGAAATAACCATCCACAATACTGACCCTCATAGCGTATCTGATAGTGTGTCAATACTGACCCTCATAGTGTATCAATACTGGCCCTCATAGTCTGCTTTGGATTTTTTTACATTTATTTTTTCCTGTTATTCTCCCAATTTGGTAGCCAATTATTATATTTGTTTTGATTCCCCCTCGTCCACGAGCTTGCTGCCCATCACTACGGGGCAAGGTAAGGCATTTCCGAGGCCAGCGTTGATCCACCACCTGCGAGCTGGAACTTGCCCACCTACTTTCTAGAGAAAGTACTTTGCGCTTCTCAGCGAGCTCATGCCGGCTCACCCTCCCCCCCGGGGCAGACAGCCAATCGCCGATTGGGACTCCTGGCCAGGGCCAGTCTGGCACAATCGGGTTTCGAACCGCAGCTTCCATTCCCAAGCGAATGCTTAGACCGTTACGCTACCCGAGGGCACACTCTCTGCTTTAGTTTAAGCCCAAACTACTTCTGTTCAGCTCAACAGCGAATCATTTATAATGTACAGTAAATTCCCCATCCTCTCCCACACCACCTGCTCCTCCTCGTCTCCACATAACATTGAAGTGGATCCTAACCTAAACACAACTTTCAGGAAGCAGATTCTATAACGGTAAAGATCACAGCCTATTTGAAGACATTTTAACATCCACAAGTTTTTTTCTCCTGAAAAACATACCAGATTTAATTAAAGATCATGAACAGTCCAGCACACAATGTGTCTGCTAAGGGCTTCTTACTGGTGGGTTAAGCACCAGTTCATGTCCTTGGGAACGATTTGTAGAATACAGACCACATGAACAGCATGGATCCATTTAAACTACTCATACACAGCAATGTAATAAAAAGATACTTAACTGGGAGACACATAATACTAAGTAGCTAAGCTTTGGTAGAAATGGATGTTGAACTCTGAAAATGTTTGCTTAAATCTTCTCTTAAATTGTCTCTTCTCTTCTCTTGATGCTTTACTGCTTTGGCTTTTTGGTTGATCAGTTTTCACAAGACAAAAAAAAAAAAACGGTTTATATTTGAATATGTGGGAATCCAGAGTGCTGGAATCGCTCCATTAGATGTACTTTTTCTCTTTTTTCCCCCCTTCAGGTTGTGAGAGTTTTAGTGCCCGTCTAACGAGAGGGCATTTTCTTTTCATTTTAAAGCTCTTGCACATTTATCTATGATTGGCCTACAGATGTCACATTGGGCATCCAGACCAATCAGAAGAGAGCATATTGGTTTTCGTATTGCTGCTCTTTTTCAGTTACCTCAGATCTGTCCCTGTATTCTGTATGAACTATATGGGAATTCTGGAGGGAAATTATATTATTTGGTTATTTGTACAGCTTCAGAAATGTGTATTATGTAAATATTTTGAGTTGTCTTTTTTAAAGTATGGTCTCTGTTGTAAAAGTGCCTTACATAAATATTGTTTTTGTTTTTTTATAAGGCCAGCAGTTTGTCTTTTTTGGGCACAATTTTAAAATAAAGAAAATATAAAAGTAGATTGCTGTATGTCTTTATTATAATTTGACTTCATGAGTTATGATGAAATTAACATTCCTTAGTTAGGGCCCTGTATTTTCAGTGACCAGATATTGTAGCTTGTAATTCACTCCTCCGGTGGCAATTGAAGGTACCTGAATTGTAATCATTTACTAATTATGAATTATGTGCAGTTACAGTGGTTATGGCTCTTGACACACATCTGTTTTATTCATGATAACAAGTCAATAATGCATTAACTATCAGTAGCAGAATAACATTTGTCAGCTGTGTTGGGTTCTATAAATTGTTCATGTTAACGTCAACTCAACCTTCTTCAGGAATTATTTACAGAGCAGGAATACTGAACCAGAAATTTTACAGTGAAAAACGAAAAGTATACATAATATATATATATATATACACACACAAAAACAACAACAACTAAAAAAACAGACACAATAAACAGGGCAAAGGTACACCTTACAAAACAGTCAAATCAGGCAATATCCCCCCCAGTGACTACCTCCACGTTGGCTTATATAGCCTATGACCCTCCCAGGACACAAGTCGGGGTATACTATATTCAATTAAACAAACTACAACATTAGTACAATGTAATACGGCCATTTTCACGAATGTAAAAGACAATTTACCGAAACTATAACAAAAATAAACATTGGCAATATGATATACGACATTATAATATGCCATAAAAGCAACAAATTCCACATTCACAGTATATATCCCCTCTGCGGGATAGTGCCATATCCTCGCATCTTTAATTGGACAGAGCATGTGCGCGCGCATTTCAGATGTAGACATCACAAACCGTTTCAGCATCGAAAGTCAGTTTCATTTCCTATTATTTTAGTTACCAACAAACAAAACATACTAAAAGTCTCATTCCTCTACGAAAACAACCCCCCAGTATTAAATGAACTACAGTATGCAAGGAATAAATCATAATTCACCGTCAAAACAAAACAATACAATGTGCGAGCTAACGCGATATAAATGGACGTACACTTTTCGTACACATGGAAAACCAGAACAAATATTTCCCCGCTCCCAATGAACTAGTCGAGTCCTAATAGCAGAAAAACCAAGGAACAGGTAAGTCTATTTCATGTTATTAAGGGGGATAATTATCTTAACATGCATTGTGAATAAACACTCACCACAGTGCAAAAGCATGCTATTCATTGTTGATGCGAGGAGCGCGTGTTCTCGCAAGTCTGACATCTGCTAGCTGGCCAACTTGCTTCTCCGTAATGGGTTAATGAAAAGTAGCTACAAGTAATTCTAGCCGCATGCCATGTAGCTTGTAGAAGTGTTGACAGTCTTTCCCTAAGGGGAGAATGAAGCCTCATGATTTCACAATTCTGATGAGAGAAGTCCCATAATTTTGGATGGTGGTTCAAAGGAGCCAAATGATTAAAAACCTGTAAAAGCTCAGGAGCAATTGCCCAGGGCTTACAAATCTTGTCCACCTGGTCCTGTTTCTGCACACAAATTGAGATTCAGTCTGCCTAGATGGTTTCAAACAGTTTATGTCCAGTTTTATTTTATGCTGTTTAATGGAATTGACTATAATCTCCCTTGGATAGCCCGTTAAGGTCATGGTATGCTGACAAGATTAGCATTCCTCTATTGTTTCAAGACAACCCAAGTGGTATAAACACATGCTTGCCTTCTAACCACAATATGAAAGAGCTGACCTGTTGGCATCAAATAGGATGTAATTGCACTGTAATCCCCTTGTATCTCATAAGGTTTGATTTACTTTATTGAACTTCATTCCTGAGTATTTATTTTACATTTTCTCCCAATTTGGATTGCCCAGTGGCAATTGTAAGCTGGTCCCATCACTACATCCTCTGTCAGTTTTGCAGAGCAAACACTACCACTTGTCCTTGGGAAGCACGTGCAGCTTGCCACCACCTGTTTTCACTCTGCAGTCCAGCAGTTTAGCTGCATAGCCACTAAACCAGTAGCTAAACTTAACCTTCTCGTTTTTATTCAAGTATTTGAATGCTAGGATGTGACAGTTATTTTCTTTCCAGCACTTATCAATGCATCATTAAAATTAGCAAAACATCTGCAGTCATGCAAAGCTGTTTTGTTGTACAATGTGATGGCTGGTTGCCTAGACATTGTCATAGAACTAATCAGTTTAATTGCTTTTATCAAATGAAAAACAGTTGCCTGTGTATTGAAAATATGACGTGAATGAAATTGATGAATGCATTTATGTAAGTCACCCAATCTAATAATAATAACAAAAGATTGCAGTGTACAAGATGTCCTTTCAAGATTTCTTTGTTCATAATTTTAATAAGAATATGCATACCAAAAATTGTGCAATTTACTTTGTTTGAATGATTATATTTATACACAATTCATTCATTATATCTGAAGGGGTGTTTCAAATCAACATCTGAAATACTTTCAACTGAAGTAATGGCAAATATTGAACAGTATTATTGTGTAGTGAACCTGGGAAAGACTGCCCAGGTCAAATTATTATTTATTTTATTTTTTTCATTTTTTCATTTTTGAAAATATTCCCAGTTTTTCTCCCAATCTGGTTGCCAATTATACCCTCTTTTTATCTCAATTCACCCTCCCCCATGAGTCCGCCGCCTGTCCTCCGGGTCGAGACACTATTTCCGGGCCGATTATATCCGCCTCTTCCGAGACGGAATTCTACCACGGACGGACTTGTGCCGGCTCACCCTCCCCTCTCCCCCGGAGGCGGACATCCAAACGCCGCCTCCGATCGGGGCTGGCGACCAGGGCCGGTCTGGTAGAGACGCGGGTTTTGAACCGCGTCCCTGACAGGCAGCGCACACCACACCGGACCAGCCAAAGTGTGGTGCGTTAGACCGCTACGCTATCCTCCAGCCAAATTATTCTTTTTTAACTGCTTGTTCTTCATTCTTCCATTAAAAAAGGTAACAATTTATCCTTTACTTCAGCAATCTCTTTTGCTAAGTACTTTCACATCTATAGGTGAGTGCATACTATGTATATTATTGGCCTTTTAATTTGGTACTAAGTGCCTCAGAGTTTCCTCATCTTTGTCAGAAAACAAGGTGTTGTGATGGTGGTTGGTCCACACGGTGCTGCTTTTATTTGACATGGAAACTCCCATTAAATGGGTCCGTACATAAAAGACAACTCTACTAATCCCAATAATCCCAAAGTTCAGTTGCATACTCTTAACAAGAAGTTAAGTGTTTTCTCTCCCTCCCCCATGAACACAGTTCCAACAGCACAGCATAGTCCATAGTCCTGCAGTGCATTTAGTTTGAAGTGGTCCGGGCGCTTGACCCCCACATTGTCGATCTTTAAATTCCAACTTTTGGAAATGAGAAACTGAGAGAAATACAGAGCAAGAAAGACAGAAAGGGCACTATGGGGCATGAGTCAAGTAGAGTGCAGCACTCATGCTGCTAAACAAGCAGGCTTTGGAAATGGTCAAGACACATCCATCAGCCAGGGCGAGTCAGGGACGGGTCTCTCCCAGTGTTTGTGTGCTTTTCTCCTACTGGGGCCTCTTTAAGGCAGATGTGCCGTGATGCAGCAAGATCCCAACGAGCCACAGAACAACCAAGTGGTGCAGGGCAAACCTGGCTCAGGTGCAGGGTTGGCAGTGTAGTGTAATGGTTAGGGAGCTGGGCTTATAACTCAGAGGTTGCAGGTTCAGTTCCCAGGTGGGGCACTGCTGTTGTACCCTTGACAGGTACTTAACCTGAATTGCTTCAGTGAAATCTCCAGCTGTATAAATGGATTGTATGTAAAGAAATGTAAACTGTGTAAGTCGCTCTGGATAAGAGCGTCTGCTAAATGCCTAAAATGTAAATGTAATGTAATGTAATGCAGGGTTCCCCACAGCACGGCCAATGAGGCTGCATTGTGGCGATGATGGCTTCTTGGTGGTCTGTTGTGTGCGAGCTCGGACGTCCGACTCAGGCAGGTACTCAGGTGGAGAGGTTAAGATGCTCAAGAGGACCTGGGGTACAGTACAGGTCATTTAGCATGCATTGCAGAAGCCATCTGATCCAAAACTCCCCCAAAAACTCCTCTCCATGCAGCCTGCCCCACCAAACCACCAGTGCAAAAAAAAATGTTCCTGCTTCACTCAACCCCTGAATGTAAATATACATTTTGATTTCCTGTTTTCCATGTAGAATTGGAGACAGCATCGGGGGGGTGGGGGTGCGGGGTGAGGGAGTGTTTGGAGTGATTTGTGTTTGTAGAACAGAATTTTGGCTTTCCCGAACGACCGATGTATTACTTGCCCTTCACCAGCTTCTGATTTAGAGGAGCTCGGGCTGTGTAATTTTGGTCACAGTCACATGACCTCCCAGCTGTGGGCAGCACTCCGCTGTCCCGAGGCTGGACTGGTATAGTGCGTGGCTGTTGTTTCGACTGCTTGTCTCCTGCTGTTTCAGAGTTTGCGGAGGAAGGGAATTATTGAGTGCCCTTTGCTTGCGCCTTGTAATACAGTAATTGGTGCATACCAACAAACAGCTTGCCTTTCCTGTGAAACGTCAGCTGCCAAAACATCACAGTCTTGCGTTCATCGGCCAGCTGTTCCATCTGTAATAAGCCAGAGTGTGCATTACGCCCTTGTCCCCTCCGTTGGACATGTTTATTTGCCCCGCATTGAGCGCGGGGTAAGATTTTGCTGTGGGAGAGCAGCGCCAGTCAGTATTCCCTGCTCCCTGTTGAGGCCTTGAGAGATTCAGCAGCCCCGTGCATCTGACATAGGGAACCCCAGCAGGGCATTTCGACAGAGAAGGAGCTTCTATCATGACCAGCGTGATGTCACAGACTTGACCTGCAATGACATCAGAGCCCAAGAGGACAGACCCTTCTGTATTTCCTCAAGCAGATTCCCCAGGCTGACTGGCAATATTTCCAGTGGGCTTTTCTGGCTCCAAGTATCAGAGCTTTTCCAACTTGCTAGTGTGGGAAACATCCAAATAACTGTGGTGACAGCATGTTCTGCAATAGCAAGGGCTATCAGTGGCACTCTTCCCTCTGAATCAAATAAAATCCAATGCCCCAGCTCAGCACTGTGCTCTAGAACATTTTAAAAAACTGTCTGTGCACTTTGACCACCTAATCATCCCTCTACATCTGATTGGTTACACAATGCTTTCCCTACGCATTTTAATTCCCCAGGTCATCACTACAAATGAAAATTAAGTTCTCAGTTGACCTACTTGGTTCAATAAAGGTAAAAAAAAGCCACTTTAATTTATTTCTGGGGCTGCTGTGTGGTTTATCCTGTTAAGGCATGATCCTTGTGGATGTGTGGATAGGCCCCATGGTATGATATCAAATCTGGGCCATGCCTGTGGTCAGCAGCACTGGAGGGGGGTGCACAAATAGCCATAGCATCACCCAGGTTAGGAGGGATTTAAGTCGGTGGGATGGCCGTGTCTCAGTAGGTCAATACGGCCCCTTCTGGTCAATAACCCACAGTCAGCCTGCACAAGTTACACCTAAAGTGTTGTCCTTCTACTCAATTTCTGTGTAAGCTTAACTGGTAGACTGCAGATTGAAAAGAAGCAACGGCTTGATGGTACATTAGGGTGGTCCTTCGTGAGGGGTACATTTTCGAATTCATTTATTTTAAGCTCCAATTCCAACAACAACCCTCTCTCATCAACCTTGAAGTTTTATAATCCAAGATCAAGAAAACTCTCCTGGTGACCCTGTGGACAAGGACTGGTTCCAGAGCACCCTCATCAACCACAAGGTTCCTAGCCCTGGATCCATGCAGGTCCCCCCACGAGGAGTAAGGTTCCAGCCCTCGGTGGATGTCCAAAGCCATCTACGCACTTAAGGTGTGGATGTTCCGGAGCCAATTCAAGCTCACAGCGAGGGAGGAGAAGGGCCTGCAGCAAATCGTCAGTCGCCTGTACGCGAAAGCCTGGACACTGGCTCCGGAGGCCGCAGCTGCCCCTCGACACGACCTGCAACTGCTGAAGGATTTGACGACCTACATGGACAGCGTCAACTGGGACGTGGGCAAGGCAGCACCTGCTGCAAGGGCACCTGTCAGAGGAGGAGCTTGTCGCTCTGGCAGTCTTTGACCCACTGGTCACGGTGGAGGAGAAGAGGCAAATCCTCACCTCACTTCACAGCACGGTGGGAGATGAATCTCCAGCGAAGCGCCCAAAGCTGCCCAGCCAAGCCGTCTCTGGACTCCAACTGCAAGACATGGCATCGACCAACACGCGACGGTTCTTCCAGAAGCTGCGCCTGGAAGACGGCTTCCTCGACGCCGATCCCGCGACCTGGCTGGAGCGGGAAGACTTCCGGACAGTGGCGGCCTTCGTGCAGGGGATAGCGGTCATCAATGACCACGCGGAGCGAGGAGTTGCCCTCATCCAGGAATACAACCGAAAGCTAACTCAGGATGAGGAGCAACTGCAATTTCTCCTCCAAGTTGTCTCTCGTCATCGTGCGGAGTTCCCAGACTCCAGAAAGAAGACCGTGGCTGCTGGTGTGGCAGCCCAGCAGGAGCACTAAGTCGGACTATGTATTTGAGGTAGAAAGACATTTTGCTTAAGATTTTTGTTATAGTTTAATACATTTAACTGTGTAATGAGGTAACCATTTATAAAAAAACTCCATTGCACTGAATTGTCCACTCCATTGCACTGATTTGTCTTATGTTGTTGTTATTCATTATTCACTGTTTTGTCTTGTCTGCACTTGTGAAAAAATTATTTACAGTGTCGCACTTTTAATGCCACACTAAGTTCCTATTTGTATTCATTGCAAAGATGGCATTAAACGGTATCTGAATCTGAATCTGAATAAAACACTGTATGTTGTTGTGTGTTATAAGATAACATTTTGGGAATAAATGGCACTTGTTTTCAAGGATTGTTTTTATTCATTTTCATTTTTTATTTTCATTCTCATTTTAATCCTTATAAGCTCTATTTATTTCCAGATAAAAAGCGTCTCTCTGGGATCCTCAGGGTGAAACTTCAAGGTCGATGAGAGAGGGGTAAATGTTGTCAGATTGAGGACAAAATTCACCAGGAGAGTTTAATAGAGTGAATTCTGGGGGTTGGAGCTTAGACTTTCCGACTTTCAATTTTAAGGACCACCCTATGGTACATGTTTCGGAAGAGAACGCATGCTTATCTGTGCTCTCCCAAATTAACAGAGGAGATTGTATTGATGAGAACAAAACACACAAATTTGGCATACCAAACTGAGAGAAAATGGGGGTTAAAAAATTTGTAATTTCAAAAATAGCTGAAAAATGTTATGGTAAAAATTATTAAGGTAAAATATTTTCATTATTTTCGTTTATTTTATTTTTCAATAAAAATATATTAAGAAGAGAATATCCTTAGTTGTAATTCCATATGTGGTACACATGCAGTACCAGTCAAATGTTTAAGTACACCTTCCATCTGGATTGCGGCTAATCGGGCACTCCTTCATTCTTCAGCAAGATAACGACGCAAAGCATACCTTGAAGTTGTGCAAGAACTATCTGGTGAAGAAGGAACATGAAGGTCAACTCAAACTAATAACCTGGCCTGCCCAGTGTTCAGACCATAGGCGCCGACCTCAATGCACGGAGCCAAATTTACATTGATTTGATAGCAAATTTGTATGGGACGGGCAGAAACATAAACTATGGTTGACCTCAACATAGAATTTGTATGGGACAGACTGGACAGAAGAGTCAAAGCACAGCAACCCACAAGTGTCTCTGGGAATTGCTGGAGGAGAGCTGGGAAGACATATGTCGGGTGATTTCCTGCTGAAACGTATTAACCGAATGGCCCGTGTTTGTGAGGCTGTTATCACGGCAAAGGGTGGCTATTTTGAGGAATCCAAGATTCAATTTTCAATTCAATTTTCTTGAACATTGCTTTGATGTTCCTTTTGTTTATTGTTACTTGTGTTTTTTTGTCATTTTCAAGTGTTTACAGAAATGTATACAGTGTAAAACATTGTCAATTATGAGATAAACCTAGTTTCCAGCATGTGTACTCAAACTTTTGACTGGTACTGTACATCACACAGAACATACTTTGCGTGAAATGGCTCTTTCCCTTTGTTCAGATTTACAGCATATCGTGTCTCCACCAATTCTCTGGTCTCTTTAATGGGGGGATTTACTGACTTATCGTCACCGGATCTTGTGATCTGAGGTGATTCATAGCTAGCCACACCACTTCCTCTCGGCCTCTCTGATCTATGCCCTCTCTGGCATCGTTTCTTATCAGCAACTCATGCCCTAAACTTAAATGCTGAGCCAGTCAGGGGAAGCTTCCCTGGGTTCCAGGGAAACATGGGTAGTTATCAGGCTCCTGTTTTCTGACTGACATTTCACAGCACACCACCACTGCCCCAGCATTAGAGTAATAACCTACCCTGCTCCACACAGATCATTACTGACTCCCTGATGATCTTCCACAGTGTCCGATTGACGATCAATGCGTTGAATCCATGAAAGAGTGTATTTATTTTTGATTTAAAAGGACATCAAAGGACATCTCTTTGATTCATCAGATTTGCAGCCGACCCTAAGTATGCCTGTTGGAAACACTTCCAGAGAACTCAAGGCCATCCAAGAGGGGCTGATTGGATGAGCAGGTTTTTTGCAACGGTGCTAGAAAAAAAAGGAAACCTTCAAAACGATTTAAATCAATTAATTCAGCTGTTGTATCTCAGCTGGAAAAAAAAGTCAATTCTGTTCAGGTATGTGAGATGAGTTCCAGCTGTGCGGTAGTAGAGATGAATTTGGAATCACTGGACTATGAAGGGTTTGGGTTTATGGGGTGCTGGAAATTGGGAAACGGTTAAGGAAACGTGTGCAGTATTCCTCAGTTACTGGAGAGGACTGGAGTGTGCGCGATGCAAATCAGATCAGTTTTCAGAATTAAAAAGATATGAAAACTCATGGATTGATTGTACAGGATGTGATGGGGTGGGTGGAGCCTCCTTGTTTTGGAATGTTTTGCAAATAGTATTCAAATTTAAAAATGATGAATAATCATGTAATCATGGCTGCTACTGTTGAGATAGAGAGGAGGGTGCGCACGTTCAAGCTCTTATTGCCACCAGGAGGCAATATTTCCATGGCAGGAAAGAATGGTGGCAGTACAGTGAATTTTGCTGAGATCATAACATCTGTGGGCACCATAATGGCCAGAGATTTCTGCATTTTTATGGCTGAATAAGAAATGTGCTTGATAGTCATTGTACTGCTGCCAACAGTAGTATCTTGCGGTGCTGTGTGTGCATGGGTAGGAGGTGAGGAAGCTGGTGGGGGTCCTCCTGTTTGCTGGGGGCACTAGAGCCCCCACTGCATGACTCTGCCCCAGGCAAGCTGGACCCAAATGCTCCTGGTTCGAGTTCAGTCTTGACAAAGTCTACTGAGGACTATCCAATTGGCTATTCACTATTCAACACATACACAATTCACAATTGGCAGCACATTAGCAGGCCATTTTTTGGGAACACGCTGGGGGCTGGGTGGTGGTAAGATATAATCTGCAGGGTAAGGAGGGCTTTCTGGGGGGTGGGGGGGGTGGAGCGATGGCAGTAAATCACCAGAAATCTTAGAAAAATATAAACAGCACAGTAACCCAAAGCACTATAGGGTAGTTCACACTCCACTTCCCTCACAGAAAAGCAGGTCAGCCGTCTCACATGTGTGTCTCCAAATGTGAGACCTCTATAAAGCATGCATAGTTTAACCACTTAATTGATTTAAAAATACAATAACCACAGCTATTAAAGTATGCAAAACAGTGAATGCGTCCAAGCCACTAAAAACAAAGGATTCAGACTCTGGTTAATGTGGCTTGGGCTTTTTAAAAACAAAGTTCGAAGAAATTCAGACCATACTTATTTCAATTAGACTACGGGATCCTCTTTTATTTCATGTATTTTTTGGTCTCTAGAACTAAGGTTGAGTTCAGGCCAGGATCAAAACCATTCTGAATAAGGGGAATAAAAGACTGTCAACAAGAAGATTAAGTAGGAATGGTGTGAGTGGAGCTGATCCAGTCATGAACAACAGAATATATGGCATAACTGAGCTGGGAAGTGTACATTGTGATAAGGCAATAATACACTGGGAAAGTCAAGCTGGCACTTCCTTATCAACAGCCATTGTAACAGGAATGCCCTGGACAAAACTGGGACGTGCCAGAAGCCATTAATTTCCAATACGACACATACTTCCTTTGATCAAATTGAAGAGATGAACAATTAAAACATTGAAAAAATGCTTAGGGGTTGTTGCTTGAAGGATTGGGTGCAAAGCAAACCCTTTTTATTAAGTAATCAGGCGATCAACCTGTGAAGTACAACATTTTACTACAACTGTAGATCCAACCAGGCGCTATCCTAAAGTTTGCGTCGTCATGGGAGTTTTAGTTTGATATGAATTTAATCGTTTTACTTTTGCGGTGATTGCTCGATTCCTTTCCTCATCTCCAAATAATACAAAGAACAACATTGAACCAAGCATTTAAAGCAGGGGTGTACTAATTTTGGGCGGTGATTGCACTACACCAGGTGATTTCACTTTCCTTCTTCTCAAGGAAATGAAATCACCAAAGAACAACATTGAACCAAGCATTTAAAGCATTGAACCAAGCAACATTAAACTTTTGAGTAGTCTCTTCAATTTGATGAATGAAAGTTTGCGTCCCATTGAAAAGGAATGGCTTTGAAATGGAAATCCATCCAGGGATGCTGCTCAATCATCACTTACCAACATACACTCCTTTAGGATACCTAATACTGGGTAGAATAAAAATCAAAACCTCAAGATAAGAGGTGATGTGGGCAAGTGGACACTTAGGCCCGGATTCAATCAAAATGTATCCTTAACATAGACTTACAAATATATTTGGCTATTTTCCTTCTTTCACAGACAAAACAGTTTGGCAAGTTCATTTTGCTGAATGCTGTACTGTCAAACTGTTTATGAAGAAACAAAATAAACACTTACAATTAAATGAAAGTCAAAGTTAAGGACAAATGTTGAAAACAGGCCTTAGTCTCTCTGTTGAACAGGGATTCTCCCTACTGTGTATTTTCAGTTCTCAGTACTACGTGCACAGGGCTGATTTTCCCTCAGGAGGTCCCGAATGTATGTATTGACTTTTTACCCACTTCTGTAAGTACAGTTCCTGTGTTCTGTTCATTTAGACATTCCTGTGTGTAGGACAGCAAAGATCTAGGGTCCTGTTCTGTAAATCATCATGTGTGCTGAACCTGTGTGAAGAACACCACACAGAAAACTATGACCTTATTTGCCTAGGAAATTCCCTTATCCAGGGGGAATTGTATAGCTTTCATTTGACATATTTATCCAGTTATGGTGCTGTATATTTCACTGAAGTAATTCGGATCAGGCACTATCAGGAAACTTATCAGGGTTGGGGTCAATTTCATTCAAATTTCATCAATTCAGAGAAGTAGTTGAAATTAAATTCATGAATTGAAAAATTTTCTGTGAGGGTTTTTTTCAATTAATTGAATTTCAATTAATTTTCTGAATCAATGAATCAAAAGGGAATTGATTGACCACAACTCTGGTAACAATTTGAATACCACAATACTGCCAACATGTCAATCTCCAGGGTCCAACTGGGAGTGCTATGTAGTTCAAAGATATAGCATGAATTGCTGGGTAACATCTGCCTTGATGTCTAAGCCATGTATTAACTTCAGCCAGGGGGAAACAAGCCACCACACCACAAAAGTTTGTGACTGCATGTCTGAACACACAATTTCCTCCTACTTTAAAATAACCTGCCATAAAAACACTTGCCATTCTCAAAATTGCTCTTAACATCAAGTCCATCCCTGGTGTAAAAGCTCCCATGTGCACCTCGGTCAGTCCAAGAAAGACTGTGGTTCCCTGAGTTTAAGAGATTTGGAAATATTTCGATAGACGTGACGTTTCAGTCTCATTGGTCCCTGTCACACAATCACAACCGATTCAGAGAGGAAGGGAGAAGCTGCACGTGGCTATCCTAGGCTGTGGTGGAAAGGGTTAAGCCTGCTGGATCCTCTCTGGTGGTGTTTTGGCCATTTGATGATTTGATGGCTATTTTGAATAACTCTCTTGATGGATGCCCTGTCTTTTAGTGCTTCCAGATGTCAGGAGGCGCGGGCACAGTTGTGGCTTGTTCGGGCCAGGAGATGAATCCTGAGCGATTAGGCCTGGCCCTACGACCCGAGCAGGCAGGGGTAGCCAGCCCCTCCCTCAAGTGGCCTAACTCCTCAGGCCCTGGGATTGACATGTTTAGATAAGAAATTGGTCGCAAAAGAAGCTGCACACTGTGTATAGCAGGGTTACATAACCAACCACATTTTAGCATTTTTCAGTACGTCTAAACAACACAGACTTTCAGAAAGTTTCTTCACAGAGAACCCCTCACTGAAGAGACCCACTGTAGAGTTTGTCACGTGCATTCCATGAAGACACTTCTTCTGGCAGCTGCTTCATATACAATATTAAGCAGTTAAGAGTGCCAAAAAAGAAGGGTATATCTGTAGAGTTCGGTACACAGTGGCTACGGGGGGGGGGGGCACTGAACATAAACAGACAGAGTTTGAGCATACAGAACAGAGGAGCTGCGGTGGGTATGGTTGTTTGCGGAGGGTGCCCGGAGAAGGACGGTGCCAGTGTCTGCATACAGCTGTTTCCGTGTCATTTCAGTGGTTTTCTCTCTGCTTTGTGGCTGAGCACCTGAATGACAGCTGAGAAGAACAACCCCCACACTCTCACAAAGAGGCTGCATTTCCATCCTCTGGCACAAAGAGCGCACCAGCAGTGTTTGTGCGCCAGCCTGGTGCTTCAGCAAGAGCTAAAATGCTATGTTAGAGATGATGGGGAGACTGCCCTCATTGTGGCAGACTCCCTGTTTTGCGTCATAGGAACATGGATCATGGTATCAGACTGCACCTGGCTATAGGGCTAGGACCCAAACAAAGATTTCACACACGTGCTGTCTTGTAATTATTTCTCCGTTGCCTTGCATGAGGACACACAAGAGCCCGGCACTGATCTTGGCTCTAAACTTACACCGGTCTTCAGGCACAATTCTGTAAGCTCCTGTTTGAGTCACTGAGAAACCTCCATCAAACAGACCGAGCGGCTGGCTGACTGACGGCTCTCTTTATTGGGTTGGCGTGTGCTGTCAGGGGGGCTCTTCAGGTAATCCGTTGGCTCGGTGTGGTTCCAGTTATCCCTGCATGAGGCCTGGCTTGGTACAGCGGAGGACAACCTCCCAAGGGTGGGTGCTTTCCTCCGAAGCGTGTTTTCCGCTCACTGAACTGGATTTACTGGAAAAACAAAACTAGCATTTTTCATCTGGTGATCTCAGTAAAGCATTTTTATAAATGCTTTACTGTTCATGCTGAAGTTCCATAAGTCACTATGTAACTCCCCTCAAGATGCATAAGATCTCAATGATGCACATTTTCTTTCTGTGGCTGAATGTAGTAGTTTTCCTTCACCTTATGTAACTGCAATCTTTGGCATGCTTGGTGATGTAGCTCTCTCAGGGGTAAGGCCTCTCATAATAACTCATTTAAAATTCTGTATGAAAAGGATCATCTTGTCTGTTATAAATCCCTCCCCCCGCCATACCCTGCCTTACCTCCACAGTCTCAACTTTCTGTTGGGCCAAAACTGGGAGCTAAGGACAGCAGCTTAACAACAGTTTAATAAACGAGTCTCCCAATCCCCATTTTAAATCTTTACCTCCCAGATGTGTCCTCAGTTCAACTTGAGGAAGGCAAGCCTTGAAGAAAAGCCTTTTTATTACAACGTGGGTGCATTAGGTTTTGATTTACCCCTTATGATGTTAAAATTCTCAGCAGCAAAACGATTGAACCAAAGGGAACAGCAGGTTTTACAGGCGCACTGAGCACAGCCTGACACGTAGTCGGCCAGAAAGTGGACCGCTTCCAAACTCCAGCTACACAGTCTCCAATTCAACATGCATTAACTCCGTGGGCTGTGTTTGCATTTTGTCCGAATGATGCACTTGGGTGTCATCTATAAGATTATGAACAAAACATGACAGAACACATCCTAGCTTCCTATACTTTGTTTTCTTACTGCCTCTGCTTGATTCAGGTCAAACCCAGGTCTTCTAATCAGGTCTTGCATCGTTAAATCTAATGATTTCTCACCCTGCCACTCTGCCATGTTGCTTTGATGTTAAACACATCCTTTTAGATTTAGAGGTGTTTCCATCTGGGGAAAAAATGACCACCATGGGTCATTACAAGGGAAACCCAGTATAAAAAACCCAGGGAAAGTGTGGATGTGCAAAACATTTTTTTGTAAATTTGAACCTGGGTGTCAAAGTTTGTTCTTTTTTCCACAGTCTATACATTGAGAAAAAAAATCACTGTACACAATTTCAAGGCACCTAAGATCTAATTCCACAAATGTTGTTTCTCAAACATTATGTCATTTATGAAAGTTAGTCAAGGACAATATAAAAAATGCATGGATAGTTTCAGTTCTTTATATTGCAATGACATCATCAAGATATTCTTACATTTTAAACAAGACCGATAGTGATCCATAATTTAAGATAAGATCCTACTGCCTATTTTCCCAGACAGCAATGCATGGGTTTTGCTTTGTTGTTGACAAGAGAGAAAGACTGAAAACTGAAAAGGAAGTTTCTGTCTATTTTGTTTATTTCAACTTAATAATAATTCTTATATCTGCAAAAATATGTATACCATTGCATCTGTGCTACAATAAGGATGAAGGAAAAAAGTATGCATAACTGCACTTTCCTTAGCGATAATTAAAAAATGCTGACCACCGTGATGCATCAAACCATTCCTCACACAGGGTTTCAGTATTTTTCCAAAGTAGTGCATCAGCAGAGGGCACATACTGAAATTGGCAAGCTTGCTAATCGCAAAAATAATCAAAAACGGGTTGGACAATTATTAAAGTTAGCAAGCTCATAAGCTCATTAGACTTTGATCCGTATCCAGGAAACCTACCAGGGCCAGTGATTGTACCCTGTCCCAACCCAACCTCAAAGCGTATTCCCTCTCCTAACCACCATCTGACTGTAGATGCTGTTACTTATTAAGAATTAGGTCACATTGTAAAAGGGCATGAGATGAAAATACGCGAAACCTGAGCTCCTACTGTAATTGTCTCAAAGTTTAATTGGTTGTCTTGACGGCCAGAAGGTTAGATTAGATTAGATTAGATTCACTTTATTGTCATTGCCAGTGCAAACACAAAACAACGAAATTAAGGAGGGTCTAACCAGAAGTGCAAATAGCAGTTATGTACAACTATACAGTATGTGCAGGAGAGTAAGTGCAATAATAAATACACTCTAATATACACTATGCAAGGTATACAGAGTTGGATAAGTGGAATAAATAGGTATAAGTGGAATAAATGTGCAGGTAGTAAATAAGGTAGTACATAATATACACATGAGAGCATGAGATATATACATATATACATATACATACATATACATGAGATATTTACATGAGACTACCATTATTACAGTACTACTGATACTACTATGCTACAGGTGTGGATTATAAATACACTATGAGGTAGATACATGAGATATGTGAGTTATATACATGATTACAATAATACAATATTACAGATAGACTATGCTATGGATGTGGACTGTGCCCTGTGAGGTGGTGTGGAGTTCAGCAG
Source organism: Aldrovandia affinis (assembly GCA_029706075.1). NCBI lineage: Eukaryota > Metazoa > Chordata > Actinopteri > Notacanthiformes > Halosauridae > Aldrovandia > Aldrovandia affinis. The sequence goes on from JAINUG010000003.1 coordinate 10,375,623, forward strand.
TCTGACAGCTGAGGGGAAGAAGCTGTTCTTAGTCCTGTTGGTTCTGCCTGGGAGGCTGCGGTAGCGTGCCCCAGAGCGAGTGCCACGTAGGGGGATGAACAGTCCATGGTTGGGGTGAGAAGCGTCTCTGATGATGTTCCGTGCTCGCCGAGAGCACCGCTTCTTGTAGACTGAGTCTATGGAGGGGAGGGGGGCCCTGATGACCCGTTGGGCATTCTTCACCACCCTCTGCAGCGATTTCCGGTCTTTGGCGGAGGAGTTGCCATACCAGACCGAGATGCAGGTGTGAGGATGCTCTCGATGGTACAGCGGTAAAAGTTCATCAGCACCTGAGTGGAGAGGCGGAGTTTCGCCAGCTTCCTCAGGAAGAAGATGTGCTTGTGGGCCTTCTTGACAAGGGCTGAGGTGTTGGGGGTCCAGGCGAGATCCTCAGAGATGTGGACTCCCAGGAACTTAAAGCTGGTGACACGTTCAACCTCCTGGTCGTGGATGTTGACGGGGGTGTGCGTGCCTTTAACGTTCCTTCTGAAGTCCATGATGGTCTCTTTGGTCTTCTTGGTGTTGAGCTCCAAGTTGTTTTCGGCGCACCACTCTACCAGATGCTCTACCTCTTCTCTGTATGCCGTCTCGTCGTTGTTACTGATGAGCCTGACCACGGTGGTCTGCAAACTTGACGATGATGTTCGAGTTGTGCACAGGTTTGCAGTCGTGGGTGAAGAGGGAGTAGAGGAGGCGGCTCAGCACGCAGCCCTGCGGAAGGCCAGTGTTCAGGGTGAGTGATGGGGAGATGAGCCTGTCCAGTCTGACATGCTGGGGCCTGTTGGTTAAAAAGTCCAGTAACCAATTGCAGAGGGAGGGGTCAATGCCAAGGTCGTTGAGCTTGGTGATCAGTTTGGACAGGATGATGGTGTTAAATGCCGAGCTAAAGTCAATGAACAGGAGTCTGACGTAGGTGTTTCTCTGGTCCAGGTGGTAGAGCGCAGGGTGTAGCGCTGCAGAGATGGCGTCGTCTGTGCTCCTGTTCTGACGATAGGCAAACTGGTAGGGGTCGAGTGATGGTGGGATGCGTGACTTGAGATGAGCCAGGACCAGCCTCTCGAAGCACTTCATGATGGTCGATGTTAGTACCACGGGGCGGTAGTCATTAGGGCTCGTTGGGAAGGTGTGCTTAGGCACAGGCACAATGGAGGTGGATTTGAAGCACGTAGGGATCTTAGCTTGGGCCAGGGACAGGTTGAATATGTCTGTCAGGACCCCGGTCAGTTGCTCAGCACAGGCGCTGAGTACACGTCCGGGGATGCCGTCAGGGCCCGCGACCTTATGTGGGTTGGTTCTCTTCAGTGCAGCACGCACCTCTGTGGGGGAGAGGACATCGCTCGTGGTTGTTCCTGTCAAACCGAGCGTAGAAGTTGTTTAGCTCAGTCGGGAGGGAGGGGTCGGTGGACGGGGGGGAAGCGTGGGTGGGTTTAAAGTCAGTAATGGCCTGCAGGCCTTGCCACATGCGCCTGGGGTCAGATTCGCTGAAGTGCTCCTCAACCTTTAGCTTGTGGCCGTGCTTGGCCCTCTTGATGCCCCTTTTCAGATCAGCCCTGGCTAGACTATAGGCCCCCGCGTCCCCTGACCTGAAGGCGGTGTCGCGTGCCTTCAGCAGCTGGCGGACCTGTCCATCCATCCACGGCTTCTGATTAGGGAAGATTGTAATCCGTTTTGTGATGGTGGCATCATTGATGTTAGTTTTGATGCAGTTCACAACAGAAGAGGTGTAGGAGTCGATGTCTGTGTGGGAGTCCAGTGTGGCAGCTACAGCATGGTTATTCCAGTTGGTGTGAAGAAGCCGATGCTGTAGAATGGGCTCTGCCCCCTCAGGCCAGACTTTCACCGTCTTCACTGAGGGCTTGACTCGCCTGATGAGTGGCTGATATCTGGGTAGGAGGAACAGCGAGATGTGGTCCGACTGACCCAGGTGGGCGAGGGGTAGGGCCTTATATCCGTCTTTGATGTTGGTGTAGACGTGATCTAAGGTCTTATCTCCTCTTGTGGGACAGGACACGTGTTGGTAGAATTTGGGGAGAACAGTCTTTAGGCTGGAGTGGTTGAAATCTCCAGCGATGATGAAGACAGTCTCCGGGTGGCGTGTATGTTGTTTGCTAATGGCTGCATGCAGTTCTTTCATAGCTAGCTTAGCATTAGCATCCGGTGGTATGTAAGCTGCGGGTATGTAGGCTGCGTGGTATGTAAGCTGCGGTATGTTGAGCCTGTGACCACTGCACACCAGTGGGAATTGAACTTGTGTGTAATATTACTATTATATACAGGTAACTGCTGAAATAAAGGAAATACTTCAGTAAATAAATGATTTTGGCACCTTTGTTATGGTGTGGGGTGCATTTTAACCCCTTAGAGGGCAAGGTAAACACCAATAGATACAAAGCCATTCTGAGTGATCACCTTAATCCTATGGTGAAGCATTTCTATCCTGATGGAAGTGGTCTCTTACAGGATGGCAATTTCCCCATCCACAGGACACAAGTGGTCACTGAATGGTTTGATCATGAAAACGATGTAAACCATATGCCATCGCTGTCTCCGTCACCAGATCTCAACCCAATTGCTCCAGAGACAGCATTTTCCACTACCATCAACAAAACACCAAATTATGGAATTTCTCATAGAAGAATGGTGTTGCATCCCTCTAACAGTGGTCCAGACACTTGTGGAATATATGCCAAGGTGCACTGAAGCTGTTCTGGCAGCTCGTGGTGGCCCAATGCCCTGTTAAGACACTATGTTGGCGTTTCCTTTATTTTGGCAGTTACCTGTACATCCCCTATAAAAGTTTATTATTTTGCATATGTTCTATGTCCACAGACATTTTGTTGCTGGATCCTGACTGCTATCAGCCTTAAATCAATTTGTCACCTTGTGTTCGTGCTACCTTTTCCACAGACTCCCCAATGATCCCCACTTCTAGTCATAACAGCTTATTATTATTTTACAGTGTCATTGTTATAAATGACCCAAGAGTTGGCCCTTATTGGACCTGAGTCACCCAATCATTCTTAAAAGTTTCTTAACAGTTTTTAACAATTTTGTGGAAGCTAGATAGCTTGGAGCAGCCATTAGCCAATTCTTAGCTATGCAATTTAAGTTCTGGATTTATTCTTTATCAGCATCTTAACATGATTTTTATTTTCCTTCATTTTCTTTAACATCACACCATTTTCCAGGAGTTGCTCATATTTCTTTTCAGAGAATGGCTTAAATGTTTTTCTTTCTCTTTTATCATACCTTTTGGAAATGTCCCACTGTGAAACACAAGCTCATTGGCTCTATAAGATGGATTGATTGACAGCTTGATTAAAGCATTAACTAGGCTATGGCCGTGTTGATGCTCCTGTGGTAGCTGTTGTATAGTTTTGGAAGAGTGTGCACTGCAGTGTAGGAACTGCCTCTGATGATACACATACAATCCCCAGCTGTGTTTTGATTCATATCTGTGCTATCAGCCCTCCAGTCTTAATTTATGGACATTTATTGGCATGCTGTAAGAAGAAATTTCCACTCAACATGTTGTTTGTGCCATTAAAGTTATTCCAGCACTCTTTTGCCAGAGCTTTTATAAACGATGTCGTCTTTGTCACGCCAAGGGGCGTTTTGAATCCCAAGTTACGACAAGAAGTGTTTTTTGCCTCTTTTACTTTTTGTCACATAATTTAGCTTCACTACTGTAGCACATCTGTCCGTGTGCTGTTCTCTTTTACAGACTTGGCCTGATGTGGACCTGCTCATTTCAGATAACAATCCCTATCAGAAGGGACGCTGCTCTGTGAAGAGCACGGGGCTATTTTCCCATGTTAGTCACTAGGCTCTGTGACGCAGGCTGTCTCCAGCTGGCACTGAATGCACCCGCCAAGAAATGTCACTCTGTCTGCCCCGACAGTGCCCTGCTGTGTTTTTGTAAGGATTTTGATATATGCCTTACACTAGGCACTGAGCTCGGTTTTGGGGGGGTGGGGTGGGTTGGGGTGGGGGGATGCAGCGGGGTGCTTCCCCTTGTGCTTTCCATCACTCTAGATTCTGGGAAAGGTTTTGTTCCCAGACGGAAAGGGCGTGCTGGGTGCGAGGTGACTTTTCCAGGCTTGCGGGAGGTCTGCGCTTGACAGGGCGGCACACTGGGTCATTAACGTCAGAACCAACCGCTGAAACTGCTGGCTCGGGTAGAGAGTGACTGTGAGCTGTGATGGGAGGTCTTGCACCCTGATTCAGACCTGAAGGGCCATTTTATTTTGCTGGAAAACCAGTAATATTAATGACTATTTATAAAATACATACACTACCGGTCAAAAGTTTTAGAACAACCCCATTTTCCAGTTTTTACTGAAATTTAAGCAGTTTAAGTCCAGTGAGTAACCTGAAATGGTACAAAGGTAAGCGGTAAACTGCCAGAGGTATAAAAAAAAAGTTAGGTTACCAAAAACTGAAAAAGAATGTAAATTTCAGAGTTATAAAAAGGCCCTTTTCAGGGAACAAGTAATCGGTTAACGTGGGTTAACTGTCACTCTGTGCAAAACACCGACTCTGGATCCAGCAAAAGAGCCCCAGACCATCACGCTTCCTCCTCCATGTTTGACAGTTGGTGTCACACACTGAGGAAATCAATTAATTTTGATTAATCGGTCCATAAGATCTTCTTCCAGTCTTCAGTAGTCCACTGGCGGTGCTTCATGGGCCAGGCAAGACACTTTTTCTTATTTTGCCATCTTAGCAATGCCTTTCTTACTGCCACTCAACCTGTTAAACCTGCAGCTCAAAGTCTTTTCTTCACAGTTGAAACTGAGACTTCCTTACTTCGACCAGTGTTAAGCTGTGTTGAAGCTGTTGTCCTGTGAGCCGCCTATCACGTAAGCTGTTGACTCTCAGAAACTTGTCTTATGATTTTGTTGTGGCTTTGGGTCTGCCAGACCTCTTCCTGTCAGAGTTTCCTCCAGTTTCCAAGTGCCTTTTGATGGTGTAGGAAACTACTCACTGACAAAAAATGTACATTATTTTTCAGTTTTTGTTAACCTATAAACTTTTTTTTAAACCTCTGGCAGTTTACCGCTTACCTTTGTACCATTTCAGGTTATTCACTGGACTTAAATTTCAGTAAAAGCTGGAAAATGGGGGTGTTCTAAAACTTTTGACCAGTAGTGTATAACTAAACATGTAATAATTGTTGGTTGTTTCAACATCACCGAAGTAGCAACACTTTATAAACATTTAAAAAATTAAATACTATAATTAAACTATAATTTATTACACATTGACAACATGTATTTCACTCCTAGAGGAAGCGAGAACAGAACGTGCACTCCAAGGAGGAGCACTTTCCATCATCTTGCCCAAATATCTTATTAAACAAAAATATTTATTGATCCTTTACATAATTATGATCATCATAAGGGCAATGATCAAGAAAGAAACAAAAAAACAAAGATGAAGATAATTCTGCCAATAGACCGAGAAGTCATATATTCATGAACTCTTTTCTCACAGCATGTACCAAAACTATAATGTGACCACAATCTTCATAACATGTGAGGGGTAGACATTTTTGGTAACTTATAGAATATGGTGCAGATATAAATGCTAAACAAATAGTTAATAACAAGTTGTTAATAGCATTACAAACTGCATTGTTTTCAATTTTTTTTTAATCAAAGGACATTCCCTCTAATAAAACAAAGTCTTCACACAAATCACATTAATAACATGATTCATTTGACTTGTTGATTTTTGACTCGTTTTTGTCTCCCTCTGTCAGAATGATTTGTTTTAAATTTGAAATTGATTAACTTTCATGGATTGACTTCCATTAACTCTCCTCTTCTACTACCAGGAAAAAATAACTGCTGTATTCCCGTGACCTGGATGGATGCTGTTGAATCCAGGGCTGTCACGTTTGTAAAATCAGCATACACCTGTAAATGGGTACCGAGGAATGTGACGTTATGCTTTCCAACACTGCATATGGATTTTCTTCTGAGCAAATTGTCTCTTTTTTGTTTTATATAACTGAGTAATTGAGCTGCTGCTAAAACTGCTGGAGTCTGACAGTATGGCAAATTAAATCCACTCGTCTGTCGAAACCATAAATTATGTTTTGAGTAGCGGTTTATGGTGACGTCTGAGCACGCTCGTCAGGAACGCTGGCTGTTAGCTTTTAGAATTTGAGGAGTTGTAGCGGCTGACCGGTATTCCTTTGTCTTTCATCTCGAGGCAAGAGGAAAAACATGGGTCTGACGCGAGTGCCGAGCCGTCTCAAGCGGGACCTTGACGTGAATCAACACAGACCAGGATTGTCTCCTACGTCGGCCAAGAAAGCCACATCGGCACTCTCTGGGGTCCGTTCCCGGATACCCACGCCCCAGGGACAGGGACAGGGATCCACGTCACCCTCCATGAAACTGTGTCGCACCCCATTCCATTACGTCCCCGTTTCATGTCCCCTTCTGTTTATGGGCCCCTCTGTTTAAACGGAAAGTAAGCTTTCTTCCTCCCACACTCTGCATTTCTGAGAATGGCAGAGTGTGTTTGATTTACTCAGCACTTCTCTTCGTTTTAATAGTGTACTGTATCTTGCATAGTTGTATATATATATATATATATATTTATCTCGAGTGGCCATTTACTCTCAGAATGGGAACATAAATGCTCTCGCACACGAATGTTCATGGAAACTCCTCCCATGGCTTTGGCCTATAGGAACGCTGAACATGGGTCTCACCTCAACTCTCCTACTGCAACAACACACCCTTACTTCATTTATCAGGTAAATCATAACAGATGCCTTTCCTGCTGCAGGAAGTCATATATTTACCCCTATGTACTGTATTGAGTTTTTATTTTTTTTGTTGATGTTGGGGAGAGATGGGAGTGCAGGGCTGATGGGCTTGTTCCTGTCCATAAAGAGGCCCATATCTGTCCTTCAAATAAATATGTCACAGGCTTCACCTTGTACTTCCTCACACGTGGAACTGGCCCCAAAGGCTGTCTGTCGTACAGCGCCTGCCCAACCCCTCTGCTTGTTAAAAAAAACAACACCGAATGATTTCAAACCCAGAGGCCTCGGACAAGACGCATTATCCCTCTTAAATCAAAGCTGCTGTTTGCTAGGAAGCCCCACCAAAAAACGTCCAAATATTTACACTCCTCTTTTTGCATAGTGCAGGCACTGTGCTGGGAAAAAGCCTTTGTTGTGTCGGATCCATGAGGCGATAGCCGGCTCTGCCAGCTCACATATGCCCAGAATTGTATTTCCCTCCTCCAAATTCTTGACATTTAAGCAGGGCCATGGCATCGCGTTCTAAGGGGGTGTCCACACGGAACTGAGGGTATGTGTCGTTGGTTTGATGTAGGTGTGTTCACGGTTGGCTAATACGCTACTTAGGTAGCCACGTCCCGCTAATGAAATTCCAGATCCCACTCGAAACCGTCTCCTATTGGCTGACGCATTACGTCAGAGGGCACTTTGTCAAAAGTTCAACTCGGACAACAGAGCATTGTTTCAATGCAATACCATGCGTTGGTCTTTGGCATCCGTCAACGCAGTACTCTCATTGGAAACAATGGAGGAAGTACAAAAATACCAGTGTGAAACCCCCTCAACTCAGCCTCCATGACGCTGTATTCCTCATGCGGTGCGATTATGCCATTTGATGCTCTAATGCAATGCTTGCTAGTCCTGCATTGCTTCTGAGAGAAAGTGGGCCACAGTCCTACTAAATTCCTGCACAACCTGTGTGTTCGTCTTCCTTTATGGTGGGTGCTTTCACCAAAGCGCTGCAGTTGGCCATGCTAATAGCCATAGACTGGTGATCTGTTTGCGTTACCGGTGGACCTGGTCCAATGGAGGGGGCTGTGATAATGCAGTCGGTCAAATGTAATTGAGGCAAAATGGATCTAGTCATTAGAAAACCAACATGTGATTTGAAGGAGAAGTTATGGAGGCTTTTAACGTGCAGGAATCACTGGATCTTTTCACTGTGATTTATAGATCTTTCGACGTTTTGTTTTCATAATATACCATTTGGTGCCATTTCATAGCAAAACTAAACTTCAGTAAATTACATTTAGAAATTCTTATTTTGATACTGGATTCGTGCTTATTGTGAGGGTTTAGGCGTAGCCAGATTTCATGAAATAGTGCCTTCCTTCTCTTCCCAAAACAAATCCAGTCTTGACCCCTTCCTCTCACTTTGGCTTTGGCAAATGGGAGGTAAAACCACAGGATTAATTTGTGGGAAATTGAGTGGAAAAACACAGTTTTGTTCATGGACCCAGGCCTGATGTGGAGTATTACTGAGGTCTGGCTGGAGTTCCCATGTGATGAGATGCACATATACTCCCCAGTGCACCTCGCGGTCTCTGTCTGTCATCCTGCACACAGACACTTCCAGTCACAGCCCCACTGGGGCCTCTTCTGCAGGTGCAGAGACATTAACAGATTATCCCCCGTGGCTTTGTGCCACAATCATGCGTTATAACATTGAGTCATAGGTGAAGACTTGACGAATAGAGATGCGCATGTATACAGTGACCGCAAGATGGCTGAAGCTTGTGTCATTCCTGGAGGACAGCTTTACGCGGGTGTTGGGGCCACTTTACATTAAATGGAGCCTATACATATGTAGTACATGTGTTATTACACTGTATTACAGCAGTAAATGGTGTTACTGCTGTGTATGCAAACATTGTTACATAACACTTAAAACCGTAAAAATCTTTGCAGCTGTAAGCCAAGCATTGTTTTCCAACCTGACCATTCCATCGGATTGCAGCCAAAACGTTAACTCTCCACAATTGCATCAACAGTTATAAGCACAAGCTAAGACTGGCAACCATGATGAGCTATGACAGTGACAGTATGAGGCACCCCGCGGGTCACCTGATCCACATGCTCAAGTCTAACCACTTTACCACTTTACTCCTGCTCTATGTATCAGTCTGCTGTGTATGTGATGGAGAACCAGAGACTGGATCAGCGGTTCACATCTGTCCAGCATCCCCCCACATCAAAGGAAACGCTTGAGGAATCTGCCTGATCAAGATGTTTGCCTGCAGTTCAGAAGAGGATGAAAAATCGGTGGCATGCAATCCCTAATTCAATAACAATTTGTTATTTAAAAAAAAAAGCAGTTTAAAAAGTACCTAGGGTGGCACAATGAGAAAATAAACAGGGAAATTTTTTTGGGATGGGCATCTATTCATGATTCTGTCCAGGAAGTGTCATAGACTTATTGGGCCCCTTTTATCAAACGATTGCATGACCAAATTTGATCGTATAATGCGCATATGCTCATTTTCACAGTATTGGATCTGATTTATGAATATGAGCGTGAACATACCTACAGTACTCTAAGATCAAATATTTATGATGACTCCAGACCTAGTGTATGCACATTTCCTTATGATTGAAAAGCAGCATTGCAGGGCATTTGCTATTTTGACAGTCTAAGCCGAAGCAGTATAGTGGAGTACGTCATGTCATAACTACAAGAATAATATTGAAAAAATGTCCATTTACAATGGGGCCCAATTACTCATTGTAATATGAGTCCGGCAGCATGCACAGAAGACGAAGAGTAACCAGTGCTCTCATGCCCTCTCCACTGGACCAATCACAGCTGCCGTTCCCCCAAACACAGCCTCGCCCCCCTCGCCCTCGCTCTGCTTGGCCTCCACCGCACACAATGGTAGAGTTCCCAGTACAAACATCAGTGGGTTTGTTCAATGGTCTCTTGCGCTCAAGCAGGCGAACGATCCTCCTGGAATTCCCTCTGGGTAACCTCTGGTGGGACAGTGGCGGACTCAGGGTGCCAGCATGATCCTTTCTGCTCCATTGCACCCCACTGTCCCCAAAAGAAAGGAACGCGGCAAGGGGCGCTTTGAAGGGTATAAAAGGCGAACCCCACACTCCCCTCCCCGCTCTCTTCTCCATCCAGGAATGCGTATTAATGAGAGGACCCCGGCCTGCATTCTCCAGCCAGCAGTGTGGCCTGGCTCAGGATGATGGCTTAGTGATGATCAATGGCTAATCTCTGGGTGTTGATCCCGCAAATCGTCCTTTTCCAGGAACTGTCACGATGTGTGCGAAGCACTCTTGGCCTCAAAGACGGAACGCGTTTGAAGGGGGAGGCCCTGTTTTCATTCCTGATGTTGGTATCCTCAGTGCCTGCATTCACCTGCAGTTTTATCAGGGAAAGTACAAGCAGTGCCCCCTTTGTCAGTGCAGGTGGGGTAGTGGTGACCCGCATTGTATGATTGCTGATACTGAATATGAGGGGGGGGAACTTCCTCATAAACACTATTGAGGTCAGAGGAGAGAAAAGGAAGGGTGCCATTAAAAGTGACACTGTACATTTCAAATCTTCCATTGATTTTACAGTTTGCAATAAATGTAAACCACCTTTCCCAGTTTCCTCTGCTAGTGATTTATAAAATAATCAGCCGCACCTTTTATATTTTCGTCCCTGACCCATTTATGGAGGAGTACACTTCAGTCATTAAATTTCAGTAGCTGTACCTGGCCATTTATATATCCTGATGGAATTTCCACACATGCTGGCTTTAGGTCATACTGAAAAGAAATGAACAGGTGGTGTAAAAAATCTAAGGTAAACGAATAAACAAAAACAATAGATCATTTTTTGAAGCAAACACTTAACAAGGTGACTCATGCATAACAGGTTCACGCATACTCAAGACAACCAGTCTTTTTCAGGCTTCCTCAGACCATGCTGCGCGCATCTATGTGCAGGTAAAAGCCAAGTCTCTGTGATCTGTGTTTGCTTTGGTCATACTGTAACCCCAAGAGGAGACTGTTCTGCTGTTCTGGGCATGCATGCTCATAAAGCATCCGAGTAAATATGCTGATCTAGGATCAGTTTCACCTTTTGGCTCGTAATGGATAAGGTTAGGATATGGACAGCGGAAATCTGACCCCAGATCAACTTGTACCCTGGCTGATGGCTGGGTATGATTGCTCTACTTTATTCTGTGTTTCTCTGCCCTACTCCGTGTTAAAGCATAGGCGCTGCACTCCAGCTGGATTTACTGGCATCATTCTATGCTGGGAAACAATTATTTTTGTCCAATAAGAAAAGGATTTGTCATCAAATCAGAAATCAATTAATTTCACTGATGTAGCTGAACTGAACTCAAGGCCCAGTTCTGCATGTACTTTCCCATACTGGGGTGAGCTCTGGAAACTATTTTGCAGTCAGCTTTGAAGTCCAGGATTTGGACCAGGATTTGGTTTTCAATCAAACTTGTTTTCCAGCATATTTTTTAGATCAGGTGAGTCTATATTAGTGATGCACACAATGTTTAGGGGACTTCATCAATGGCATTAAATATTTCTTGATACAGTTAAAGAACATTTCTCAATGTCATGTCAGTGTATATGAACAGGGCATCATTAAGCTTTTGACACACAGGTGTAAGTGCAAACGATACATATAAATTATTTGCATTTATACATCTTGCATTATATCAAATTGCAAATACTGCACTGGTACTGCATCTTGACGAAACACAATGACACAGGATTCAGTGGCGAAGGAAACCGTGGTTGACGCAAGAGCAAGATTTGGCAACACATTTTTCTGAGGAACGTGTCTGTTGACAGCGCGGGTCAGTTGGGCCTAAATGAAAGCAGCCTGGATCCTGGTTCCTGTCACGTCCTGCTAATCCCCCTGTCTGTCATATTGTGGCGGCGTCTCCCTGAGGCGCCAGCGCTGTCCCATGGTGCTGGCCAAGTCCTTTGATTCCATCTTGGTGTCTGGGGTTTTGGGTGAGCTGGCCACCACCACAGGACCTCCCTCCTCCTTTGAATAGTCCCGTCTCCCCCGCCCTGTCGTCCCCCTGGAGGATTGCACCCGTCTCGCTAAGCCCTCCGCAGCATTCGTCAAGTGTTTACTTCAGCTGTTTGGGGGAGCAGGGTGATTTGTGCCCCTTCCTGCCTTTTATCTTTTTATCTTTTTATCTTTTATCTTTGGTTAAAAGGAAGAAAAGAAAGCCTACCCTTATAATTTACAGATGACCCGACTGTACAAATAATAGTGTCATATAAGTGCGGTCATATAAATGCTTTGTATATTCAGGGCGCAGACTTGACAACACACAATTTGTTAAAGGGACCCGATTCAAATCTTAAGTAAAAATAAATATCTTAACCCGCAAGAGCAGCGTAGACTGACAGGCTGACATGATAGTAGCGGCCTGGGATGGCGGGCCTGAGATGGTGGCTGTACTGACATTGGTCCAACCAGGCATAGAACCTCTGGCTTGTCCAAATGCTTAAAACTTTCCTGACCACTGACCTGGATCTGTCTCATTTGCCCTGAAGTCCAAGTCACAGGTGGAGCAGGTTGTAGGCAGAAATGGCACATATGGACTTTCAGCTTTCCAGTGGAAATGCCTTGCAGTTCTTCTCCGCTGACAGACGGTCATTTTGTGCTCACATAGACCTGTTTCTTGTAATCGAGACACACACGTTTGTCATCATTAGATTTTGAAAGATATTACTGCTAGCCTGTCCTATTTTTTAATTTTTTTACAATTTTAAGCATTTAGCAGACGCTCTTATCCAGAGCGACTTACAAGATGTGCATTAATACATGGTAGGAACAATCATAGTTAGCGCACGAGATCAGTGCAGGAACACAGCAATAGACATCATTGCAGGCATCTGTGTACCATACCTGTAACACCGGGAAGGAAAAGGTTAGTGAATTATTATTATTTCTTTTTTTTTATTTGGGGGAGTATAGTGTTGAACAAGTAAACAGTTTTGAAGACAATTTAGCTAGATGGACAGAGTTCAGTGGTAGTGGAGTCTGAAGAGGTGGGTTTTGAGTCTCTTGCGGAAGATTGCAAGTGACTCCGCGGTCCTGACCGATTGCGGAAGGTCGTTCCACCAGCGAGGGATCAGGACAGAGAAGAGGCGAGACCGCGAGGAGCGGCTGCCAGGCGCCCGGAGGGAAGGGACAGTCAGTTTACCCGAGGAGGCGGAGCGGAGGGGTCTGGGAGGTGTGTAGGGAGTGATGAGTGACTGGAGGTATGGGGGAGCAGTACCTCTGGCCGCTTGAAAAGCAAGCACCAGTGACTTGAATCTGATGCGTGCTGCGATGGGGAGCCAGGGCAGAGAGGAGAGTAGAGGGGTGACGTGGGTGAACTTCGGCTGGTTGAACACCAGACGAGCGGCAGCGTTCTGGACTAGTTGCAGTGGCTTGATGACGCAGGCCGGAAGGCCTGCCAGCAAGGAATTGCAGTAATCCAGTTGTGAGATCACCAGGGCCTGGATCAAGAGTTGAGTGGCCTCTTGAACGGTCGGATCCTCCGGATGTTGTGGAGGGAGAAACAGCAGGTCCAAGTGATCGCTGCAATATGGCTCGAGAAGCACAGCTGGTTGTCCAGGGTTACCCCAAGACTCCTGGTGGACTGGGACGGAGACACTATGGAGCCTTCCACGGTGATTGACGCATCAATCATCGGGGAGCCCTTCGCTGGGAGGAAGAGCAGCTCAGTCTTCCCCAGGTTCAGCTTCAGGTGGTGGGCGGACATCCAAGCGGAGATGTCAGCCAGGCATGCAGAGATCCGTGCCGGGACTTGGGTATCAGATGGAGAGAAGGAGAGGAACAGTTGTGTGTCATCAGCATAACAGTGATAGGAAAAACAGAGCCAAGTGACTTGGTGTACAGAGAAAATAGGACGGGGTCTAGCACCGAGCCCTGCGGGACTCCAGTAGAGAGGGTGTGGGGAGAGGAGAGGGATCCTCTCCAGGCCACCTGGTAGGACCGGTCAGCCAGGTAGGACTCGAACCATGTCAACGCAGATCCAGAGATTCCCATCTCGACGAGAGATGAGAGCAGGATCCGGTGGTCCACGGTGTCGAATGCCGCCGACAGGTCGAGGAGGAGTAGAGCGGAGCTAAGGGATTGGGACTTAGCCCCATGAAGAGCCTCAGTGACAGCAAGGAGAGCAGTCTCTGTGGAGTGGCCTGCTCTGAACCCAGATTGGTTGGGATCAAGCAGGTCGTTCTGTAAGAGATGAGCAGACAGTTGGTTATAGACAGCCCGCTCTAACGTTTTGGAAAGGAATGGGAGGAGAGAGACAGGTCGGTAGTTTGAAATAACAGCAGGATTCAGAGAGGGTTTTTTGAGGAGGGGGACAACATGAGCACATTTAAGGGAAGAGGGGACAGAGCCAGAGGAAAGAGAGGAGTTAATGACATTGGAGACAAAGGGGAGGATGTCCATAGCAATGGACTGGAAGAGGGGGGAAGGAATGGGATCAAGAGGGCAGGTGGTGGGACGGTGGGAGAGGACAAGTCAGGGAGGGGTGAGAAGGAGGACAGAGGGGTGAGAGGTTTAGGTAGCGGGATGGGTGAGGGAGAGGTTGGTGGGAAGGAGTTGCGAATGACATCAACCTTCTCGTGAAAGAAGGATGCAAAGTCATCCGCGGTTAGAGAGGAGGGAGGTGGGGGAGTAGCTTTTACTCTCCACTTAACACAGGCAATGATTGATGCCTCCTTAATAAGATTGTGAAGATCTGATTATGGGACCATCCCTTTGCTAATAAAATAACAAATCTATGTGTGTGCTCAGACTGTGTGTTTCTATCTTTAAAAGGACAAGCTATGTAAACTGAACTGGGCTTTCATTTGATGAACCACGATTTAAGAAATCTGCCATTGCACTGTCCCTACATTTGTTTGAGCGAGCTGATCTCACCAGATTAATTTAAATGGGTCTATTTGTATTTGGTTGGCATAAGTGGTACCTCAAGAATACTGTAAATCCTTTAAAAATAAAAATAAATCACGGAATCCGTGATTGAAAGCAATTCTTTCCCCCACAATTAGAAATGTCCCATCTGCACTGCACTGCACCTGAAGCAGTGTACACTCCCATGAGCCAGTGCACTATTTTACACCCTACAGGTAACAAAGTATGTACCTGATTATTTCCGCTTCGGCTGCTCGTCCCCCTTTATTGTACTGTTTTAAAACCTCTTGCTGAGCAGCCTATGTCTCTCCACAATTTTGTGCCGCAGACACACCGTTTTTCTGTTCCTTGACTTTAGACAGGGTTGTACAATCATCCTCGACTCACCAACTCAGACTTTTTTGGCGTCCACCTCATGCTTCCTTAGCGATTGTGCAACAGAGCATTGCACAATGGCAGACGTGGGAAATGGTGCTGGCCGACAGCGTGAAACCCCAAACGCATGTGTGACTCGCGACAGATGCGCACAGCTGTTCTGTGTTTGCTGCGAGACTGATGGATGCGCGAATGATTCTGGTTTTAGAAAATTCAACTATGTTTTTGCTCGCTGGCTATTCAATCACACCAAGGATCTCTTCAGTGGAGAACTGTGTCACAGGGCAGAGGGTATTTGGTCCCAGCAATGACAGTGTGGTGTAGTGGTTAAGGAACTGGACCCAACAGGTTGTGGTTTCAAATACTATGTGGGGCACTACTGTTGCAGCCTTGTATTTAATAGCTTCATTAAAAATCTAAATTGGATACACACGTTTGTTTTCATTATATATATATATATACTGTATATACAGGTAATTGCCAAAATAAAGGAAACACTTGAGTAAAAGAAGGGTTCTGGCGGCTTTGTTATGGTGTGGGGTGCATTTCCCTTGCATGGTTTAGGTCCATTCAACCCTTTAGAGGGCAAGGTAAATACAAAAAATAAAAAACCTGTCTGATTGATTACCTTCATCCTATGGTGAAATATTTATATCCTGATGGGAGTGGTCTCTTCCACGATGACAATGCCCCTTCCACAGGGCACGAGTGGTCACTGAATGGTTTGATGACCATGAAAACAACATGCTCATGTTTTCCACCACCATCAACAAAACACCAAATTATGGTGTTATGGAATTTTTCATTGAAGAATGGTGTTGCATCCCTCCAATAGAGTTCCAGACACTTATAGAATCTATACCAATGGTGCATTGAAGCTGTTCTGGCAGCTCGTGGTGGCCCAATGTCCCATTAAGACACTTTATGTTGGTGTTTCCTTTATTTTGGCAGTTACCTTTATGTATGCATGCATTGCATGTATGCATGTATGTATGTATGTATGTATGTATGTATGTATGTATGTATGTATGTATGTATATATATGCAAAACACAGCCGGCCATCTGGGTTCTTATTCATCTTCCTATTATTTAGGCTTTGATCTTGGGATGAAGTCAGAGAGGGAAAAACTGACTGCAGTCACTTCTCTCCACTGACATCCACCCACAATGGCACTAAGCTGGCGCAAATGGGAGAGACAACTACTGTCAAAAATCATCTCTGTGTGTTGCAAGGTAGAGCAAAACCAAAACAAGTCTTTATGCTCATGTAAATGTAGTGGCATTTGAGCGCTTGACTCAGGAGTGCCACCATTTGCTGATGCAGTGTACGGTACACCGTGGACACTGTTTCTGAGAATGGAGACTGATCAAGGAGCCACTCCTCATGAGCCTGCTGACATCCCTCTTTTGCTTTGCATGCGCACTGCCAAGTACAGATGGATCAATCTGTATTTGTGTTTCCCTTGTACACTGTTACAGTGAACCCTTACCAGCTGTCCAGGGTACCAGTGCAGCTTGTGACAGTGTTGCATGTTTGAATCCTGAGTGGGGTTTGCAACCAATGTGTTGCAGTGACTTGTAGATTAGGCTTGTAACCAGTAGGTTGTAGGTTTCAGTCCCGACGGGCTATGATTTGCCCCCCAAAAAAGGCACCTAAATGATGTGCTGTAATGTATTGAAGTTTGCCCTGAGATAAGGGCATCTTCGGATGAAGTAAACAATGCAATGTAGCCCTCACTATCACCCCCCCGATTTTGATTGTTGATTCACTCTCAGTCATTCCCCTTGCGCTCTCAGTCATTCCCCTGGTGCCCTATGACACACTCAGTCCAGTCTATGCGGAACACAGTTAGGTGGCCCGGTCTACGGTGTGCTAATGCTCTCAGTCGCGCTGCAGATGGACCTGTGGTCTGCCCATTGGGCCATCTGTAATCCTTGCAGGCGTGCACCGTCACCATGCATCATTAGCATGCGCGCACATGTTTAGATAAGAGATGCTCTGTTCCAGCCCACCCGCTGCTCCCCCATTTCCCCGAAACCCTCCCAGCAGCTCGGCGGAAATACTTGAGTTTACGCCTCCGCTTCACAGGCACCCTCCCCGGTCAGCTGAAATCGCTTCACCTGAAACTAAAACACACAGAGCCAATGTTTAAGGATCAGGGGAAATCGGGTTATGTCGGGGCAGGGCTGGGGACACCCGGGACCGGGTCAGCAAGGGCAGGCTGAAAGGCTCAGTCTGTGCCGTTCTGGCCGTGGGGTTTACTACGCCGCGTCAAAATGTGGATCAGTCACTCTTACTGCCCCTTTTTTTTCTCTCTCTCTCTTTCTCCTCCCGAACAGAGAATTTAAGGACAGACACAGAGAAGAGGAGAGCGGGCCAACTGTGTAGCACTGGCGCCGCCGAAGACGCAAGCTTGGGACGAGGAGCCACGCCGAAAAAGCTTTGCCTGGCATTTTGAAAAACGGCTTTCAGCGATAGACATCAGTCCTGTGCAACCCGAAAGGAAGAGGAGGACCATTTCCCTGAATGAACGCATCTTGGGGTGATTCTTGGCAAAAAAATCTAAGAAAGAAGGAATTTCTGACTAGTGAGGGACACCTCTATTATCCTTGTGCCTGCCGGAAAAAAACGAAAAAAAAACTTCTTGCCCTGTTGAGGCTTGATATTTGCCCTGTCTTTAAAAAAATAACAAATAAATAAAAATAATAATAATTTAATGTGCTTTGTTTTGGCCATGGCATCAAGGCCTGTAGTCTAGACGGCTTTTGTTACAGGCACATGCACTAATACAACCAGAGGTTTGACACATTCATAATGATGATGTTTCTGTATGAAACAGTGACATCGTGCCCTTGAGTCTCTACGGTTACCCACAATGCACTCCTCAAGGGTTTTAGTGGCCCCCAGATCCTCTGACATCACTGCAACAACAAATGGTTTGTTAGTGAAATTAATCATGTTAAACTATGTTATGTTAAAAGACGGCACGCATACCGCATTCATAATCTGTCAGTGAAATGGAGCCCCGATTTGCTCTGGAAGTCAGGCTGGTGATTACATTACATGAAGTTTGGCATGTATTTGGCATGGTGCTCCAGTGCTTTAAAGGAAAGGTGAAGTGATTGTACAATGGTGGGTACAGTGTGTGTTTTGGTGGGGGAGGTCATTGTTGCTTGGGGGGAGGGTTTTGGGGGAAGAGCTTACTGGTTTTCAATGGTTTTGTATATGGGAGAGTGCAAAGCTTCTATGAGGTTCCCTCAAAAAGATGAGGGGGTCATGTCCCCCCAACCCCTAGTAAACCACATCCACAACTCTTTTGAGCAGAAGGCTTAACCTAAAAGAAAAACATGTGTCCTGATCAGTTTAGATTACTCCTCTTGCTGTAGCAACAGTTGCTGCCGTTGAGTGTATGGGGAAATAGGAAATATGCTTTCGCTCTTATGGGTTTTAAAATAAACATGGAGGTCTGTGGAGGACTCATAGGCCCGGGGTCATTCATGAGGGATTCCTACCCCCCCAAACCCCCACATGAGTCACAATATCCGCTCTCCTGTGAGCCCCTCTCTCCCTTGTGACTAGCACCACTGTGCTCTTCTGCTTTACCTGACCCCTGACCAGTGGCTAGGCTGACAACCTGAGGAGGCACCTCCATACCAGACAGCCAGTGGAAAGTTGGGCACAGCAAAAACACACACACACACACACACACACACACACACACACACACACACACACACACACACACACACACACACACACACACACACACACACACACAAAAATGCTCTCACACATTGCATGCAATGAGATATCGGTACCACTTTTGTGCATGTGAACAATCTTGTGACCTACTTTTGTTAGCCAATTTAAATTGCTCAGGAAGACGGAATGCTTGCCATCTAGTTATGGTTCATTATCTGTACATCGCGAGGCGTTGTCTTGATTGTAAAATCTAATTTAAAAGACATCTTTTGGTCTTCTGGGAGGGATATGGCAAGGGATTCAATGTCTTAAATGAGATTTGTGTGCCCTCTGCTGGAAATATGAAAACACTGCAGTTTTTCAATATTGCCAGTTTTCCCAGCTTGACAGCTACTGCATTAATGACAGCCATATGTAGTTGGGAAATACTTTTTATTTCGTGTTTTTTAAAATATTTTTTTACATGAAGGTAAATCTTAACATGCAATCAAATTATTATTTTCCAAATGAAATGATTTTATTATCTTCACCGTACATGTATTCCAGTAGTAAACACCAAGAAGCTGCTCCTAAATTGGGCAGCAGAGTCTGTGTCACATTAGTGCAGGTTGGGCTTTTGGAACAGAACAGTGTCACACAATGTATCTATATACCAGAAGTGTATCTATATACCTAGTTGTCCCAAATGTCATAAATGGGCAGACTTTAATATTGTAGGGTAGAGGGCTCAACCCTGGTCATGGGGGCTCATCATGTACAGGTAGCTGTCAAAATAAAGGAAACCAACATAAAATATGAATGCGCCTTGGCATAGATTCTACAAGTGCCTGGAATGCAACACCATACTTCCATGAGGAATTCCATCATTTGGTGTTTTGATGATGCGGTGGTTTTGATGAGGCAATGTCATCATGGAAGAGACCCCCCACCAGGATAGAAATGCTTCCCCATAGGATGAAGGTGATCACTCAGAATGGCTTTGTATTTATTGTTGTTTACCTTGCCCTCTAAGTGGTTGAGTGGACCTCAACCATGCCAGGAAAGTGCACCCCACACATAACAGAGCTGCCAGAACCCATCATTTACTTGAGTGATTCCTTTATTTTGGCAGTTACCTGTATGCTGGTTTTGATTCCAGTTGAATTGAAAAAATCATAATTACTTACAGTAATCGGGATTGATTGAGATGAATAGTAGCCTCACTTGCCAGTCTCATAACTATGAGGCTGTTTAACTTCTCACTTGTGGTATAACTGCCCAACTTCAGGGGATGTGCTTTGCTAATAAACCAATGGGCAGTAACTATGACTGATGAATCTCACAATAGAGTGGGTGTGTGAAATAAACCACCCAAGCTAACAAAATCCACCATGAGCAATCTGCTGCCATCAAACAGAGAAAAGAAAAGATAACAAGATACTAGTCTATGCTACTGATCTTTATTTGACATCTCTACATTTAATCCACAATAAATTATTTGTGAAAAATAAATGTATACTGTTGGAGATTAGCCATTCAATTATTTGTTCTGGGCCCTGTTGAACAACTCATTAAGTTTAATCAAGAAAATGTAAAACATTTCTGGATTGCTAATTTGTCCACTTCAGAGCCGCCCATCTCACATTGAATATAAGATAACTGAAACATAAATATCTTCAGTTGCCATTCAATTATTTGTTCTGCTCAAATACACTTCCACCAGTGCATATCTGTAAGAATGATCTTACAGATATGCCTAGCCTAGATTTTCATGATGTAAAA
This sequence comes from Aldrovandia affinis, assembly GCA_029706075.1. Lineage (NCBI taxonomy): Eukaryota > Metazoa > Chordata > Actinopteri > Notacanthiformes > Halosauridae > Aldrovandia > Aldrovandia affinis. The sequence continues at coordinate 10,396,231 of JAINUG010000003.1, forward strand.
TCCAATCCAGCATTAAATGAACAACAACCTGGCTCTCACAATCTGGCGATCCAATCATCCCCTGGTTTAATTGGCTTAATTATCTCTCCCTCTCCATCTCAGCTGATATATGTGAGCATTCTGGTTGACAATGCATGCTGTGCATCATCCAGGTGGATAATAATATTCAGGTGAGTTTTCCTCCCCTGACTGTAAAGTGTTCTGAGGTGGTGAGACAAAAGGTGCCACATAAAGGCAATCCAAATGCCATCCATTAACTCAATCGCACCTAATTAAACAAGAGCTTGGGTGGGATGTAAAATGGCACACACGGTGGGCACACACTGCCGCAGTGGATCCAGGTAGCCTAAGGCTAGCTTGAACAGGGCAGGTGAGGGAGATGTGTGTCGGTTGCTGTTGGCGCTAGTTCAGGGGTGTCCAAACTTTTTCCACTGAGGGCCAAATACAGAAAAATATACGAAAGGCTGGGCCACTATTGGGGTGCTACGCGAAGAAAGCTGAGACCAGTTCGTTTTATTTTCGCGGAGTTTTTTCGTTTATTTCTGTCGACGGGGGTGCTACACGAAAATAATAATCGACGGGGGTGCGGAGTTTTCAATGAATACGGGTGGCTCCACTAGTGGTGAAACTAAGAATTACAACTCAGTCAAGTGCAAGTTTCATGCGGTTCCTTATATTGGAATGCGCCGCGGGCCAATTAAAAATGGACCGCGGGCCGCAGTTGGCCCGCGGGCCGTAGTTTGGACACCCCTGCGCTAGTTTATCCTCAGAACATGGTGAAATTGGACTGCCCCTGCAATTGCCGGGAATGTCATGAGAATGACGGGAAAGAGGCGGAGGCATGCGCCAAGAAAAGAAACCTGCCAACGTCTGTTTTTGCCGGCGGAGACGAGGAGAGGGGGTGGCAGGAGGGGGAGTGGTGTAACGGTCAGAGAGCTGGACTCTGGTGATAGCCCTGGGCTGGAATCGCAGGTGGGGAGCTGCTGTCACACCCTCCAGCAAGCCGCTTGGCCTCATTTACCCACTTAAAAATCCAGCCGAACAAATGGGTTACAAAATGTGGAATTGCTCACATTGTAAATTGCCCAGTATAAATATATGCAGGTATTGGATTGAGAAAGGGCATGGTGTGGCGAAAGAGAGAGGGTGGTGTTGAGGTGGGGGATGGAGGGTAGGGGACCTCTTCTATCCAATCTGGTGATGTCGTAGAACAGGCTACTCAGCAGAATGACCTCCTGATGGACGTTCTTCACCTGCTCAGTCCGAAGCTTGTTACGAAATATCCCTCAATTCAGGAGTAAGACAAGCTTGTCTCTGAAGGGCGACCTGCTAGCCACTGCTTTCCCTTCCGCAGTCCAGCGGTAGTGCTGCGCAGTCATTGCATCAGAGGAGTACACTGCATGATGAGATGCGGACAACTCTGCCGACTTTCCCCCCTGCATGACACTGGCCAATTATGCACTACCCTTCATGGTTTCTGGCCACAGTCCGCACTATCTGCTTAGAGCTCAAGTGTCAACAAGCCGAACGTTTGAGATATTTTTTGGGTGATTGCATGTGGCAGTGTGGTGTAATGGTTTGGGAACTGGGCTTGTAACGCAAAGGTTGCAGGTGCAATTTCCAGGTGGGACACTGCCATTGTACCCTTGATCAAGGTACTTAACCTGAATTGCTTCAGTAAATATTCAGCTGTATAAATGGATTGTATATAAAAAATGTTAACTGTGTAAGTTGCTCAGGATAAGAGCGTCTGCTAAATGCCCATAATGCAATATTTTTTCAAAAAAGCCAGTGCACGGTTGCTTACATTGAAATACGTAACATTTTAGGACCTGGGTGTTTGAGTGGGATCTCTGTATCTGGCATGCCAGGGTTCAATTCCAGACTGCAGCATCCAGCATGACCTTTGCAGGATGTGCCCCTCAACAGCCCCACGTCATTATTGTGTACACATCAGGACACCCCCTGACACTATAATCTCTCTTAAGCGACGTAAAAGACCTGCTCATGTTGCCCATGGGATCTTTTAAATGGGCAAATGTTTGTTCCAAAGATGCTGGATTGTAATCAGAGCGCAGATATTTCTCGTATTTTTGTGAGACCTCGGGAAGCTTTGATCGCATTGAAAGCATCGCTGGGTCATTTTGGGGGGCGTTTACACGCAATGGCTCATTTAATTATCATACAATTCTTTCAAGTGCGGGGAGGACGTATGGTTGTCATTTAGCTGTTAAAGGGAATTGAACACTATTTGAAAATCGAAATCCAGACACAGTAATTAAATGTGTGGCAATGAAATGGGGTCTCCCTGGTAAGTCTTTCCACTTTTAAGAAGTAACTGCATCTCAGAGTTTGCAGTCATTATCTCTCATTACGAACCCCAGGGGAAAGCCATTGCTGTTACACAATGTGGACACAGAACTATCAGAAGCATCTGTCTTTCAAAAATGCCCAGAGTCACTGTCTTATTTTACTGTGGTTTTCACAGAGATGTATTGCAGGTTGTTTTGAGATTGCGGTTTTATGACAAACGGTGCTCGGAGAGAGGGAATAAAACTCTTTTCTGATGCTTGTGGGTACAGCCCAATTTTTGACTCAGTGGCTAAACTGGGCCTAGAAGGGATATGTTGACCTTCTCTCATAGCAGCACAGTGACAATGAGATTCCACCGTCCCTCTTCCACTTTGGTGGCTGCTGGAATGCTGCTCTCTCTCTCTCTCTCTCTCTCTCTCTCTCTCTCTCAGTTTGAATAATGGCTGAATAATGAAGGTGGGAAGTGTCTAAAAAGTGTATAACCTGAAGTATAAGTGAATTCACTGACTCTTTAAGAAATTAAAACGCTCTACAGTACTGATATTTTTACCAAACGGTGTTACACTCATCAGTATCCACATGTCTTTGAAATGCGTTGATACAATACAATACAACAATATAATAAGCTCTTGCATAGCGTCCTTTGTGCAACATCCCAGGGTGGTAAAAGTACTACATAGAGGAATAGTTACACAAGAACAGCTAACCACCAGGAATTTTGGGAAGGTTTTGTGGTATATTTTTTGTAAACAAATGCACATGTTGTAAAAGGGAAGTACTCCCTATTACATTGGTGTCATATAGAATTTCTGTGATATGAACACAACTCAACTTTTGGTCGTAGATCGAAAAGGAAGCCACAAGAAGGGAAACGGGTAAATCCGATAGCTTGGATCCTCTCCCAAAACTGGCATACTTATAAATACATGTATGCATTATGAAAGAAAGAAAAGCTATTTTAAAGCAACTTGACCCAGTTTCTTTTAAGCGTTGCTTCCATGAAATCAGGCAATGGGTTAAATCCAATCTGAAAGCAATTAGTCACAAGAGCCACCCTCATGCCAGCTAATCAAGTCATGGTTCATCACGCTAGAGAGAAAGAGAGAGGGGGGGGGGGGGAAATATAGTTGTGGGTCAAGGCAAAAATAAGCCACTGTTGTCCCTAGGAACAGCACAGTGGTGGAAATGGTCTCATCCACAGCGGCGAGAGGACTTATCTAACTAAACTCAACTAAACGAAGTTGACAATGGGGACATTACAAAAGCATTGTTACAATGTTATTTAAAAAAACAAGCATCAGAGTGTTTATAGCCAAAGGCTAATTTCCAACACTTGTCTCCAATAAGCTACAAAAAGGAAAGTATGTATCAACAAATAAAAGCAAACAATACGAGATACTAGAAAAAGTGCATCTACTATGCCTATTCATATACCTGTACTTGGAAAGGAAATTCACTGTTCTCTAGTGCCCTTCCCCCTTGGTTATGCATGGACTGTCAGCCCTTGTATCTGAACCCCCCTTGTTGGGGATACACCCCGAAGGCCCCCCACACACACACTACTACCAGCACCTCCACCACCAGCCACCCTCCTGGAAGCAGCCATGTTATGTACAGCTGGATTTAATTTGTGTCACTTAGCTGAACACTTCCCCTGTCAGAAGCAAAAAAAACACATTCCCCATTATCAGGCATTGGCATTAGCAACCATTATTGTCCTGTTGAATAATATATATAATATATGCCATTTAGCAGACGCTTTTATCCAAAGCGACTTACAGTAGTGAATGTATACATTTTCAGTATATGTGGCCCCAGTGGGGATTGAACCCACAACCTAAGCATTGCCAACGCTGTGCTCTACCAACTGAGCCACAGAGAACCACGAAATACACCTGAAATTGTCTATGACTGATATTAACCCTTAATCTTGTCTGTATATTACATCTGAAGTATACCACGTAATCAGGCACTGACATTAGCATCAGCTTGTTTGCAGGCTACATCTGATGTACTGTAGGCTGTTCAACCGGAATGCTTTCAGGTGTTTGTGTGTGTATGTGTGTGTGTGTGTGTGTGTGTGTGTGTGTGTGTGTGTGTGTGTGTGTGTGGGGTGTGTATGCGTGTATGTATGTGTGTGCGTGTGCGTGCGTGCGTGCGTGTGCGTCTCTGTCTCTGTCGGTCAGTTGGACGTTCTCTGCCCACTGGTATTTGTAAGGATGAAGGCTCCTACTGAAGAGGCCCTTGCTGCCATTATAGCTGGCTGTGCCACAGTGTTTCCCTATGGCCTAGTTTACACAGAGGGAGCACAAGCTCCTCTTTGTCTATGACAGCAGTGGGGTGCATTCATGGCACCAGGGGTTCTGTCAATCAGAGTAATGCAAGAGAACCTGTTTTCCATTGAATTTGATCTTTATAGTTCTGGGACATGCTGCGGTGGTCGTATGTCAGGCTTGGCTCCCAGCAGGTACAACTGTAGCAGTGGTAGGAAAGTCTGGCTTCCTGGGTCACACAATGGGTGGAGAGACCACACGCTGTCAATCCCTGATTCCTATGAACCAATCAAAACATTTGTCCATAGCAATACACCATTGATTCATATTAGCACGTCATGGCCCCACACAAATTCCCCCCACCCATTTTGGGGTTCATGAATAAAATACAATACAAATTTAAGGTTTTCAGTCTTTTTCAGAAGATGGAAGAAGAAGAGATTCTTCTGTCCTGACTGAGTGGGCAAGGCCATTCCACCATTTAGGGATGAGGGCAGAGAAGAGGTGGGGATGTAAGGAGCGACCACCAGGTGTGCGGAGAGACGGCTGGCCAGAGGAGGCCGATTGGAGAGATCTGGAAGGGGTGCAAGACGTGAGCAACGACTGTAGGTAGGAGGGAGCATCCTCTAGTACAACTTTATAGAGACAAGCATGATACTTTACCTGGATTTTAATGGCGCATAAACGAAAACAGTGAAGCTGCAGATTAAACCAAGGAGATCTCATAAAGGGATATTCCACCCAAAAATCGAAATTTTATGATTTGCTTTTATTACTTTTGCCGTTCTCAATCTGTTCAGATAGTTTTGTTTTTAACATTATTTACCCTTCAGTGTGAGCTGTGAGCATCCAAATGCCAAATATAATGGAAGTCAATGGTCAGTCATATCTCACACAAATATCTTTGATTGGCCTCATGTGGTCACATAATACTTTTGGATGTGCCTGTGGAGCAGATAGACAATTACATCAATGATCATCAATATCATCAGCATATACTATATATACGTATATATTATTGGGGGCCAAACAGAATATACAATGAAACCTGATATAAGTCGTTTCTTGATATAGTTTCAATTGTTTGTCATTTCAACCTATATATATATATATCAAGAAACAACTTATATATATGACGTTTCATTATATATTCCCTGTCCCTATATATATATATATATATATATATATATTGTGGCAGCCCAAAGGGTTGCACCAGAAAATGGCTGCCTGGCCTCCAACACATGGCAGCCATTTTCACTAGAGATGCACCGATTGCGATTTTCTTGGCCGATTCCGATTTCCAATTTTTGATTAGTCTGACCTGCCGATACCGATTTTGGCGATTCGATTTTTCCTAAAAACAATAATTGACAACTTACACAAACATTTTTGTAACTTTGCTTTAATAGAAAATTAAGATTGACAATTCTGAGGTAGGTCAGAAGCATTAGGTAGGTCTCACTAAAACACATTTCAAAATAAAAAAAGTGTTCCAGGTTACTGGACAGAGCTTTTCTTTTTTTTGTGCAAATTAAATTCAATGATGAATAAAAGAGAATCCAACAACAGTGGCATGTAGCCTTTAAGTAATAAATAAAAAGAAACAAGAGTAGTTTAAATTTACTGACATGGTGACAGACCATTAGTCCGGAAATATTTTTTTAAAACACTAACGTTATATTCTGATGACAGATGACACAAGCCCTTTTTCCATTAAATAATTATATGGCTTCAACTTGATGTGCATCAGAAAGTTATTGCGACAATGCTAATGGAAAACAGGTTAGTTCGAACCTATGATGCGCTAGACTAATTTGTTTGCTAGAGGTGGATTAGAGTAGATCCCAATTCTATATAGTGCAATGGAAAACACTTGTAGCGATATAAGGGCGGATGTTTCAGTTGCGGAGCTTGTCAAAGGCATTGAAACAAGCCGCTCTTCAGCAGAATTTCGTTATTTGCGTGAGTCAGGTAGCCTAACGACTACGACTTTAACTAGCTTCAAAGCCTAGATAAAAATGTTTCAAACTAGGAGTAATTGGAAAAGAGGCGATGCTGCTGTTTCTGAGTTTGTTTGATAGTGGAAACGCACAGCTGGCACCTTCATGCACAACACAGTTAATACACCATTTGTGGTTTAGCTAGAAATCGTTAGATGAATTTATCATTAGGTCTAATAAGTTCGATTTGTATGAGTGAATAGCACTGTTTCATAACGTCACTCATTAGCGAACATAATGATTTCAGTGCAATTCAGTGCTTCAGCAGGGCATTATTACGTCAAGTGTATGCACTACCACCATGTTCTATTAATGGAAAATGGTTCAGAGGAACCGAACTAGCGCGAACGAAGTTAATTGTTAATTAACCCCGGTACCTACGGTACTGTAGAAAAACGACTACGTCACATTTTCAGAATTTGGGCATCGACTTGGTACCTGGGTGATGACTTTTCAAGTGTCTGATTAGGTTGGTCGTTCGAGCGTTTTCGAGGTTGTTCCTCCGCGGCTTATTTTCGATTGACATGTATGACAAACTGCAAGCTTTAAGTCGTCTTCACTGACTGTGAAAACGCCCATACTAAGGACATGTTGAGGCGTTTTCAGCGCTGCGCTCATCTGATCTGTTTGCATTGGCTCACGGGTGCGCGCACGTCACGTGAAAAAGTGGGGGCGAGGAGACAACCGGCGCACAGAATCGGCTATGTGGAGTGATCGGGATCAAATCACCGATTGAGGCCGATCAGCTGAAAATCGGCCATTTCCGGTCAGAGGCCGATCGATCGGTGCATCTCTAATTTTCACTACATTTCCCAGCATGCCACCGCAACACCTGAACGAAGTCAGGCATGGGGAGCTAACGACCAGCTGAAAGCCATTTTGAAGGCCTATTTAAAGGGCTGAATCCCATTGTTCTGTGATAGGAGTAGGAACGTGTTTGGGGAAGGAGTGCGGTGTGTTTGAGAGAGAGAGAGAGAGAGAGAGAGAGAGAGAGAAACCTGTGGAAGTCATTGACCAGCCAGGATTTGGAGAGCGTATTGGAGTGTGTTTGTTTGTGTTTGGATTGCTGCTTTGGATTTTGACGACGATTGGACAACGGAACTTGGACCTGGATTGTGGATTTGGATTACGGACATCGACAAAGAGACCAGGATTGTGGACTTTGTGTTTGTATTCCCAAAAGACCCCACCCTGCGTTTTGTGTTTGTTCGTTCAATAAACCATCATTTTGTTCATATTACTGCCTCCTCTGTGTTCTTACACTTGCCTACGCCCCCTGCAAGGTCCGTGAGTGTCGCCCAACCCTTGGGGACGCCACATATGGTGGAGAATGCGGGCAGAGGGCAGCACAGATAGGCAAGAGGAGGTAGTGCAGCAGGGTTTGTGTTTCGTTTGTGCAACGGACTCCACGATGGAAGAGATGCAGAGACTGAAGAGACGGGCAGCCATGGTGGAGGACCGATGGCGTGTCACCCTCCGTGAGGTCCAGCAGCTGAAGCAGAGTGCCCAGATTGAGCTGTGCAAGGCAAAGGTGGAGTTGAACACCTCAGAGGAGCGCCACCTGCTGGCAGTGATGAAGTTGCAAGAGGAGCACCACATGGACTCCCTGAGAGTGCTGGGAATCATGGGTGGGGAGCTGGAAAAGGAGAAGGCATCCCTGGCGATGAGATGAGGCGTGTAGAGTCCCACAACTTGGCGCTCAAAGAGCAGGTGAGAAACCTAACCCACAGGCTTGAGAATGAGCAGCGACAGTGTCTGGACATGCAGGAGTCCCAGGACCAGGCCACAGATGAGTATGCCAGGGCCTTGGGAGATGCACAGACCAGGCTCGCCCAGAAGGAGGCAGAGCTAAGGAAAGCAGCGGAGAACCATGCGTCCGAGGCGGAGCAACTCCGGTGCCGAGTGGAGCAGGAGAGCAGGGATACGCACCAGGTCGAGGCCAACGCCCTGCGGGAGCAGCTGGCCCAGCTGGAGAAGAGCGTGGAGCAAGAAAAGGCCCAGAACCAGGAGCTACAGACCAAGCAGGAGAAGCTCCTGGCCCAGAGAGATGACGTCAGCTCCCAGCTGCAGGAGGTGAACCGCGCCAACAGCCGGCTCCTGGAGCAGCTGACTGAACGGGGCCAAGAGAAGGACAAACTCCAGCAGGAGCTGGAGGCGACCAGGAAGACGGCGGACAAGCGCAAGGCCATGCTGGACGAGCTGGCCATCGGCGTGGCGCAGGAGAAGACGCGGCACAAGGAGGAGCTGAGCGACGCGTGGCTGCAGCACGAAGGAGGTGCTGGGCGTGGGCGCGCTACGAGAAGGAGCTGTGCGGCCTGCACGAGGACAAGAACCGCACCGAGGAGGAGATCCCTCACAGCTCCGCGACGAGAAGGCCCGCACTCGGGAGCTGGAGAGCCTACAGCAGACGGTGGAGGAGCTGCAGGCTCAAATCCAGTCCATGGAGGGCACCAAGGGATGGTTCGAGCGCGGACTCAAGAGGCGGAGGAGACGGCAGAGAAGAGTGCGCTGGAGCACCAGGAGCAGGTCCAGAAGCTGCAGCTGGAGCAGACCGCACAGCTTCAGGGAAAATGGCGGAGATAGAAGCCCAGCAGCGGGCCACAGAGAAATCCTTTCGCGAGGTGTTAAAAATCCAAACTGAGACTCTGCTGGATCTAAAAAATCAACTGGACGAGGTGAGTGAAGAGCTTGAGTGTGCAAAACGTGTGCCCGGTGTACAAGATTCTGCCACACAGGTGGAGCTCTCACAGCCAGTGGAGCCAGCAGGAGATGATGACCAGATAGCGGAATCTAAGTGGGAGCGATGGTCCTCAGTCCCACTCAGCTGGCCAGACCTTGAAAGGGAACTGGAGGAACAGCAGTTTGCGGAGGATGAGCTATGGTGGGACCATAGCGTTGAGGAAAGCCTCTTATCAATGGCTGAGGCCGGGTGGAGCACCCGACCCTCTCCTGAAATGGTGAGTACATCTCGGCCAATGAAGTCAAGAAGACAGAGAAGAGAATGGGAGTTTAGAAACTCTCACCAGAAGAGAAACCGGAAACCTAACAGAATGATGGTGAAATGGAATGACCCTAGGAAATGTCGATGGAAAGGTGATTTAAAGGAAAGAAGGACAAAGAAAGACAAAAACCAAATTAACAGTGTTGTGAAGAGCATGTTTTCCCCAGTTACCCCACCTGACCCCCTGAAAGGAAAAGGGACGTGGAAGAAAAGGCCAAGGAATGGACTATGGAGGAAAAGGCTGCACAGGGTTCGCTGGAGCAGCCATGGAAGGCTGGTGAGGACCAGAGCAAGACTGGTACTTGTCTGGTCCATGAAGCCCAGAGCCAGTACCCACATGTGGCCAGTTGGGGGCAGACACGGTGAGCAACTTTCGCCATTTCCTAACGGTTTGCAGATGTTTTTTCAGACTGTGAATGGAGAGGGAATCTGGCCATTTGACCCGGGTGGAACACTTCCTGAGTGGACCTGGAGAGGGGGACCCTCCTGGTGGCCGCTGGACATAGGCCGCTCAGCCCTCCCCGAGGTCAGAGCTGAGGAGGAGGGTGTGTGGCAGCCCAAAGGGTTGCACCAGAAAATGGCTGCCTGGCCTCCAACACATGGCAGCCATTTTCACTACATTTCCCAGCATGCCACCGCAACACCTGAACGAAGTCAGGCATGGGGAGCTAACGACCAGCTGAAAGCCATTTTGAAGGCCTATTTAAAGGGCTGAATCCCATTGTTCTGCGATAGGAGTAGGAACGTGTTTGGGGAAGGAGTGCGGTGTGTTTGGAGAGAGAGAGAGAGAGAGAGAGAGAAACCTGTGGAAGTCATTGACCAGCCAGGATTTGGAGAGCGTATTGGAGTGTGTTTGTTTGTGTTTGGATTGCTGCTTTGGATTTTGACGACGGATTGGACAACGGAACTTGGACCTGGATTGTGGATTTGGATTACGGACATCGACAAAGAGACAAGGATTGTGGACTTTGTGTTTGTATTCCCCAAAAGACCCCACCCTGCGTTTTGTGTTTGTTCGTTCAATAAACCATCATTTTTGTTCATATTACTGCCTCCTCTGTGTTCTTACACTTGCCTACGCCCCCTGCAAGGTCCGTGAGTGTCGCCCAACCCTTGGGGACGCCACAATATATACACACACACACTAAGTGGCCACTTTATTAGGTATACCTTTCTAGCACTGGGTAGGACCCCACTTTGCCCCCAGAACACACATGCACATGTCAGCAACAAGACAAGGTAGGCTGTGGCATTTACTGTAAACGATGTTCAATTGGTATTAAGGGAGCTAATGGATGCCAAGAAAACATTTCCCACACCATTACACCACCACCAGCCTGAACCATTACAAGGCAGGATGGATGCATGGATTTATGTTGTTTACATCAAATTCTGACCCTACCATCTGCATGTCGCAGCAGAAATCGAGATTCGTCAGACCAGGCAATGTTTTTACAATCTTCAACTGTCCAGTTTTGGTGAGCCTGTGCCCACTGTAGCCTCTTTTGGCTTGATTGGCTGATTAGATAATTGCATTAACGAGCAGGTGTACAGGCGTACCTAATAAAGTGGCCACTGAGTGTGTGTGTATATATATATATATATATATATTTATATATACATGACTTTGTGATTTTAACTGCACTCACAGCCCAATACTACTCAGGCAAACTGAAAGTGTTTATTGCAAGAGGACGCAAATTATCTGCAGATCAATGATCGGTTGAAAGGCGAGCAATAAAAAAGCAGAATGGGCAGAGATATTAGCTGCCGTGCTGTAACCGATTTGAGTCCCATTGGCCTCAGAGGAGTGTTACTACTGATTACACGGTGGGAAACTCCCCAAACACCCTATTTAATTAAAGCAGTTACAGGTCACTGCTATTGTATAAAACCTGGAACAAAAGTCTACCGCTGTTTCTTCTAATTTGACACTGTATGCTCCGTTTGAATTAAATCGCCTGCTGTGTTGTTTTAAATTGTGTCCTGTCACTGTCCAACGGCACCAGAATTGTCTGAAATGAGCCGTTGACTTAAAACACACTCCTTCAGGTTCAGAGGAAGGCCTACAGATAGAAGGAACTATGTCAGCAGGTGGTAATATATGGAAAGTGTTTGGAAATTGCACGCACAAAGATTGCATTTTAATAGGTAGGATGAAATTTGAAATTCTAAAATCGGCTGGATTGAATTAAGAGATTATATAACACATTTACCACCCGGGTGAGTTCTGCAGGAGAAGACGGGTCAATCTGCTGGTATCTCCTCTCCCTCTAATGTCGGCAGAAGAAGCCAGAGGCGGAATAACAGGCTCACGAGGATCATTACAGAATTAGAATGAGGTTTCATTTGAAAACTGCCTTCACTGCCAAGTAATGGCTTCACAAGATATGAGGGTCTATGTTCTGGTACAAATCGAAGGGAAGAAAAGTGTCTGCATTCCAACAGAGCAATACAGGAGCATTCAGAGCCCATTCGGAATGCAGCCAAAAACATCACGTGCTAAACAATTTTCAGCTCAGAAATGTGGGCTCGCACATTCTAAGGAATTTTAGGCTGTTTCCTCATGCTGTTTTGTTTTTTATACCAGTGTGAGGAAATAGCTCAACATTTGGAATGCCCAAGCACAAGACTGTCATCACTGCACGATTCTCTGTCAATTTGGGAGGGCTCAACAGACTAGTACGTGCATCCTCTGAAACGCATTCAGCCTTTAACACTCTGCAGTCCATGTGTTGAACTGCACAGACGTTGCACAGTAGCACTGCACAGAGATTGCACAGTAGCACAGCACTCTCCCATGAATGCTGTTTAGCTGGTCTTCAGGCCCGTGCTGTGGGCAACAGTGACCAGGCTTGTCTGAAGGTCTTAGAGCAGGGGGTGTCAAACTCAAGTCCTGGAGGGCCATAGTTTCTGCAGGCTTTTGTGCTTTCCTTTCAATCAGTAGGCAATTTAGGCTTTGGAAATCAGGTGTGTGGACTCTTTAGCCAAACATTGACTTAAATTGAGCACTTAAGTTTTGAAACACACCAAAAGCCAGCAGACACTGTAGCCCTCCAGAGCTGGAGTCTGACACCCTTGTCTTAGGGCCTTAAGAGAGGAAGCCGTCTGAATCTGTTCTAGCTGGGATGTTGCTTGTAACATTGCCTGGGTTTTGTTCCAAACCGTTAAACAGATTTTAGTAGCAATTCTTTTTTTGCATTCAGCCCAGCCATAGACATTGAGAGAATGTGTTTCTGGTTCTAATCCTGAACTTGCATCCAGAGAGCTGATGAAATAAATATTTTAATATGGAAAACCAGTATATTGAGATGATGCCTTGTTTAAATGTCTATTCTTTTTTAAGAAAGTGAATTCCCAGACATCTATAAAAATCAGATGTCTGGGTCGATGGCAGGGAAATAGGGTGAAATACAGACCGTGCACTGTGGACAAAACATCCATTACTGCCTTAACTTTACTGCACCTGCCATACACCCTTTACATTAACATTTGTCATTACGGAAATACATGGTAATGTAATGATAGTTGTATTGTAATGCAATTTTTAACATCCTTTAAGTTGCTTTCATATTTCCCTAACATCAACGTACAACACCCACCTGGGTGCGGCGTGGAAGCCATATTGTGCCAAAAAGCTTACAGTTTGGGAATTATAAGAAATTACATGCCAGAATGTCAGATGGACAACAATGTTTTGGGCAAATAATATCCATAATACTCAGATTAATAGGATTTCCTTAGTGTGGAAAGACTAGTTTCTAAATGTCAGACGAGATCAAAAGGCAGGCTCCCCAGAACTGTGGTTCTGACACAACAGGCTTTAGGTTCAGATAAATAATAAGAAAAGCCACTCAGTGCAAAAATGTGTCACAAATATAGTGCTTAAATATATTACAGTGTTTCCTTTTGGTGCAATCTTATAAGACCATCTACAGAATCAGCTGAAGGACGAAATAAATCAAAGACCCAATGAAAAAAAAAATGACACAACATACCCTCAACGGATACATTTCTCCAATAAAGGGATATAATTTACAATTTTATTCCAAGTGCTGTTCAATAAAATGGAACCTCAGATGAAATGATGTGCGGATATGCCTTATAAAAGCTGCAATTAATAGGAGTTATACCTTTTCTCAGCCACTAGAGGGAGGCATAGTACAGTGTATATATGTGAGTGCCTACTGCAAGCCTTTTTTTAATTATTACTAAAACAGATTTGAAGCCTTTTGGCTTAAGGAGAGAAAATTCACAATAAATGGGGATTGTCAGTATTATCTGAATAAGTTTTAATTGGTGGCAAAGGCCATGTCATATTGGGGGCCAAAGAAGGTGAGGTCAAACGAGTGCTACACTACCCTTGGGTTGAAGACCAGCCCTCCAGCAGGACTGAACTGAAACCCTAACTATCCTCATGATAGAATTTAGTTTCCACAGGTGCGCTGTAATAATTCAAACTGACTGTTTACCACAATAAGCGCTGATTCTTGAACATATACTGCCATATTTCAAAGTGAGAGTTTTTTAGTTATAGGAAGTTATAGTAGACGTGGGTGCAGTGGCATTGATTTTGGCCGTGTGTTCAATTGCATTACACTTTTGACTGTAATGCATGGCTGGACTATTAAGCAATCATAAATAAATAATGTCACCGGCACTTATTAAAAAAGCAGGAGTCTGCAGTACTTAACGGTGCATTTATAATTTTAAAGTCGAGGGAGTCAGATATATTTAACGTAAAACTAAATCATTTGGGTTCAACGGGTTGCTCTCACACACATCATACACGCACATCATACACACACACACACACACACACATCTTCAGTGCACACAGGTGTATTTTAGTAAAAATTGAGTTATTTCTGAAGTATAAGAAACAGATGGTGAATTCCCAAGTTGCTGGCGCTTGGTATCTTGGCGGCCAGTGTGCACTGGCTGACCGCTGGAAGAGGCGCACTTGCTTGCGGAGTCATTAGTGCTGAGCTCCGGAGTGTCACCCTGGAAGGAGTTCATCTGTCACCCCTTCCGACCTGAGAGAAGTTTCTAAAGTTGAAGTTTCTCTCCAGCTGGCCCAGACTGCTCCTGCCTCTGAACTGCGAGCATTGTTTTTTCTCTTCTTTTTGATTTACATTGGCCTGTCAAAGTCCATCATTACAGTCTGCAGCTGGGTGACAATAAAAGGGACAGCCCTGGCACTAACATCAAGAGCCACTGGGGATTTTGCAAGTTAGGGGAGTGTGTCATCCATGCGTGTGCAGGTGTGTGCGTAGGTGTGTGTGCATGTGCGTGTGTACACATTTGTGTGCATGGGCGGTGGGATTAATACATTTGTTTGAAAGTGCATTTTATCTCAGAGGGCCAAGGCCTACGTCCTAGTTCAGTGTTGGAGGTATGTACTTGTGTAGGGATAATACATGTCAATTCCCATGTCAACAATGTATGGCATAGTGTATGGGGTACATTATAGGGTGGTGTATGGTTAGTGTATGAGGTAGATTATGGGGTAGTGTATGGTTAGTGTGCAGGCTAGTGTATGTAGTGAATAAACTAAAGTTTTATTAAGCTACTAAAGGTGTAAATCAAAAGCATTGTAAATTGCCCCACATAAATAAATGCACATATTGGATTGGAAATAGAGAGTGACAAACAGGGAAGAGATGGAGTGAGTGAGTGAATATACAATACAATATGAAGAAGAGAGAGGGAGCAAACCCTGATAGATATAGCCTATGAGATGGGGGGTCTTTATGTCCAGGTCTAATGTCAGAATTATTCCCTACAGTAGGGCTTGTAGGTTCACTGTATCAACACACACAAGAGAAAAGACTAATGTATAGATGTAGATATGGTCTAGGATAGGGGGAGGAGTAGAGGAGGAGGACAGCCTGACCTTGACTTCTGAGCAGCTACCTGAGCTCACAGATATCCCGGCCGTGAGTCTGTGCCAGACAGCAGCACTGTGATAATGGAGAGGACTGATGGTACAAAAACTGCTCTGTGCTACTGATTTTGCAGTAAACATGTTGATTGGCTCTTTCATAGGGTTTCTATTTTCCCTGTCTTTATTTGTAAATTATGATTAAAGCCTGTGGTGCTTATTTGCACCCACCCACCCACCTATTGTTCAGTGAGTCCCTGGAGACACCGTTAGAACAACATTTACCATTTGGTTTGTTGCTACCATTCCACCTATGGTTTCAAAAATGGTATTGATCGAACAAACCAGCAATCACTGTTCAATCCGTCTGAAAATATCTAAATAGTTACATGTGTTCTGTAAAGAGTCCAATTTGGACACTTGAAAATTGAGTCAATCTTGCTCTTATGGGCACTAAATTAATGGATTTATATCCCAAATTAGATGCCTTTTTGCAGCATTCTTTTGGAAGTAGTGTGCTCCACTGTAGGGTGTAAGGCTTCAGTTTGGGTCGCGTGATCTCTCAGGCTTGCCCACATTGGATGTCACCTGCACAAATAATATTTTTAGCATAAGTAATTATTCCTATTTCACAAAAACATCTATTACACAAAAACATATAGTAGATAGATAGATATATTGTGCCATATTATATATTTAGAGTATGGCTAAATAAAGTATAGCCATACATTAATATTGACCATGGCAGGGAGAAAAACAGCTGAGATTAAATAAAGCTGAGAATCATTTGGTTTACAAAGTGGCTACCTGAGCACATTCTGTTCACAATATAATAAGATGTGTAGTGATAATTATGAATCTGATATTTTGAAAGAGGACGGGGTGCCTTCACACCTGACATCTGTCAGCGCTTTAGATTTCAGGAAGAAAAAAGAGACTTGCATGTCTGGACTGATATCAGCTCTACAATTCTCTCTGATTTCCAGCATCCTGAATCTCTATCCCCCCCAAACCGGCCCAACAAAGACCTGTGTGTTCTTCATTAAAAAAGAAAAAGTATAGTCTTTGTAGTTTTCTCCCCAAAAAAAGGGAAATAAAAAAGCAGCTCAAATTGGTTATAAAAGCCTGGCAGGCGTATGATTTAGAGGGCCAATAAAGAATGGAAAGGTGGCCATTCATCACAGAGGGGAGCTCACTAGGAGAGGGCCTGTCATGGACGCTGCCAAGTTCGAGAGGCAGTTCTGTGAGAGGCTAAAATCACCCCAAAAACCTAAAGCCCGATGGCCTTTTTTGGGGGGGGGACAAGGCGGGTCTGATACAGGGCCTGACCTCTCGGAAGCCTTGTGCCAGCTGCATCACAGTGCTAGGGGGGGAAAAGGAGAGAAGTGCGATGCATTATGGGTGGAAGTGGTCCACATGCACAACAAACAAGCAACTCAGTAACTCTTTTGTGGAAGAAAACTCCCTCTGGCAGTGATACGAAATCTGGCTCTGTGATGCTGCCGGGGTTAGCTTCTAACATTCATCAGGAAAGAAGAAAGATTGTGATAGCAGTCCTCCTGTCTAGAACTCTCCCTTTATAATGGGGGCTACTGTGTGGAATGAAATACAATACAATCTGTAAATCGCCCGTTCACTGTCAGAAAATATCATCCATATCCAATAATCTGGAGACAAGTGGCACATGACACAATATTTGAAAGGCAACATCTACTGGTGTGTCAAGGGCAAAAACACTTTTCACAGGAGATGTCCATGTCATATTTTTACCTGGTGATGTGATATGTTAATGTTTACTTCATGAAGTACCATTTTTGACAGATTTGACAGGCCAGAGTTCAGAACAGGCCCAGTGTGTTCATTATCTGCAATGTGAGATATGTAAACAGTCGTCTCTGATGGCTGGATCGTGTGTAGGGCCCAAATTTATACAGGTACAGTATACTATTCACAAGTATATTATACAATATCTATAAGGGCATTCTTAAATTGTGTTTTTGTAATATTTTCGTAATATGTAATAGTAATATGTTTAAATATCATGTGTCTTCATAATAATTGCACTTGGTGTTTCTGCAGTGAGTTTGGTGATAAACCAAAATAACGTTCCAAGTTGTCTTTGTGAAGGCAAATGTAATCTTAAGTAGGCATGTGTAACGAACACCCAACAATTTGAAATGGCCAAATCTGATATTAAATGGTCTCCCTCTATATAAACCAAATATAAACCAAACAACGGCATTATTGTTCTTTTCGCTTACTTGCTGTCACACTTTGGAATTAACTATGCCAAACCTTAAACAACATTTCTTCACGTTCAGGGCAACGCTTTGCTGCTGCAATTAGACGAAGAGTTTTCAGGTGCTTCAAATTGAAGACTCGCGCGAGGCTGTTCTGTCCCGTGCCACAGTAAAGTGAAACGGACGTTAGTGATTTTGTCGTCCTCGTATATATTTAAAAAAATATATGTTTTTGTTAATCAATTAACATTATGGCTTGGTGTAATATGAACAGACGAACAAACAACGCTGAAAGAAAGGGTATGACAGTCTCCAAATGTTCCATTCTAGGTTTCTTCTACGTATATTTCATATTAGCACAAACTGATTATCTACCATAGTACTGATAGTTACCTCCGCCTATGGCATAATATAAACTAACGTTAATTCCTTTTTTTTTTTAACTTTCTGTCAGGTTGGTTCCAAGTCGCATTCATAGATACAGAGCTTCTGGCGCTCCGAACGACAGCGGATACAGAGGAAGTTAGACCAACGAAGGAAAGGTTCGTAACGTTAACTACTCTAACGTTTCCAAAATAAACAGTTACAGAATATGAAGCCTGAGGTCCTAGTGTTACACTGCCTCATCACCCTAACGTGCTAACACCCTAGCTTGTAAACAGTTACTGATACTGTATTTATGATGATTAATATGCCAAAACAAATCCTCCATCACATGGATATTGGGGTAAGGTATCCTCACTTGCCAGAGTTGTTTTTGTGCACCAAAATACAACCAGTGTTGCCAGATGAGTGGATTTTATTCCCCCAAATATTGCTCAAAACCACCCATCTTCAGTTGACTCCTATACCTCCTTTTAAAACCCCCCATCTATCACTGACTACGTTTACATAGACAGAATGCTCTGATTATTGTTAACGCTCTGATTAAGATTAAGATGATTATATGCTCTACAAAAATATACATTTCCATAATATTCCTGTTTACATGCAAGAGACATGCAGTCCAATTATCGAGTGTTGATTTGTGGTGGCTGGCTACGCAAGACTAGGCCTACTTTTTGTCCATCACAGTTCCCAATTCCGTCATTTCCACCAAGGTAGGTTCCACGAACCAAAAGTTAAAATGAGGATATTACCATGTGTTAGTACTTATTGTTTTTTGCTGCTCTGCAAATTATGCAAAATTCTAAGGTTTACCGAGCACCTTTTGTTACTACTGTATTTGCAACCAGAAGATGGCAGCACGTCCACCTTACGCAGCTGGTTTCGGTCTTTGTGATCAGCGGCGAGACAGTATACACTTTGCTCCAGAAGTGTTGACCTCTGTTTGCGATGACCATTTTGCCCCCAAAACTAGCCAGCAGGCTATCAACAACACCTGATTGTCATAAGATCACATTCTGCATGCACATGCACAGTGTAGGTATACGTAATGAAATACTTTATGCCAAGAACTAAGGTGTTTACATGTGCTAATAATCCGACCATGATCCGAAAGATGGCAAAAACTCTTATTCTTTATGATTATACTTACTCCAATTTAAAGTTTAAATTGATTATGATAATCAGACTAAGGCATGGACATGACTCATTTTTTAATCAGAATATTGCCAAAGAGTAATATCGAATTATTACTGTGCATGTAAATGTGCTCACTGACTCATACTTTTTTGATCTAAAATTTCCCCTGTGAATCTTTAAAAATCCCCTACATTTTTGGGGTGGGTGGGGGGAGGGGAGGAATCCACCAGTCTGGCAATCCGGAATACAACTTCAAGAGGGTTTTTTTCTTTCAGGATTGAGTTTCTTGACATCTATTAGCACTGCTTGCCTGCCTGCCTGCCATCCAAAGGAAATGTACTTTACTCTCTGAAACATACACAACAGCAATTCATTGTTTCTTGACATGATGTCTGCCAGAACACAGTTTGCGGCCTGAAGCTGTTACGGTGATTACACCCATATGTAATACCCTTTAAAGTTGCAGGTCACAGTGTCACAGACATATGCTAAAATGGCAGGCCGGTTAACTCTTACAAACTTCAGTTCACTACATGAGAGAGGGAAGAAATTGCCTTTTGCACAAGGTCATGGACATTTTCCTCAGATTCTCCACTTTTCCCTCTGTCGGAAGTGGTAAGAATGTCTTTCTGTGCTGTCCTTAAGAGTCTTTCATGTGCCACTCAGTCTGTTTTAGCCATTTATTTAGTTAAACCCATAAGATATATAGCCTCCTAAATACTGTCCTGTGGATTATATATATATTTTTTCATTATCTTACTCTAACAATTTTGTATTCACCTTCAGACATGTTAATGTTTTTTAATTAATTAATTTGTTATTGATTTTTACATGCAACAAAGCCAGGTCATTTTATACAAACACAATCTTAAAACCTCACCACCCCAGTTCCCTCTCACTCCCTTCTATCCTCCCCAACCCAGGCAGATACAATCCTCTTCATCAGCAATTCATAAACTTCACCGCCACATATAAGCATCACGTTTTTTCCCTATAAGTATTTACACTATTAATATAGTCATTTATTCATAAGGCTATTGGTCCATAGGATGACAATTTAACAATATTTTGATACATATAATAAATAAACAACAATGAAATAAACAACAGTTAATAAGTCAATGAAGCATAATCAGCGTATTAGTAAATCCAAAAGAGCAAAATTATATCTCTAACATGTCAGTTGATTAAAATGCTATTCAAAACATCATTAGTAGTAGTCTAGGGACAGGTATTATATTTATCATTAACCATATTTGAGCTTATAGTGTAGTCTATTATTCATTAGCTAATGGACCGCTTTTTGAAATATACACCACCCACATATACATGTACAAATACACACACACACACACACACACACACATACAGTATATATATATATACATACACATGTACATACATACTATAATACTTAAGTTACACTTAGTTCATTAGCTAGTACACATTAGTCAGTGAAGCATAATAAACATATAAGTCAAACAAAAGCCCTAAGTTCTTTCTATACAGTTCTCATATTTCAGTTGGTAAAAGTAAAAGATTATACAAGCATGTATTTTTGAATCCATTCATTAAGAGGGCCCCATATATTTTTAAAGTGCATTGGTTTGCCATTGACGTTATACAGGTACATGATTTTCTCTGGACTAAAATATGAGAGTAATCCATTCCACCAATGACAGGGTGGTTGATCGGTAAGAATGCATTTCTTTGCTGTGATCATAGCTAGGTAATAGTATAAGCATCTCCACATCTCCTATGATGGTTACATGAGAGTGTGATGCAATTTGTCTTAGAAAGTTGTTCATGTATAAAGCCCCCACAAAAGCACTTTCTTGCACTCCCAAAATATGTGAATCCTATCACCTTTGACTGATTGACATTTGAGGCATTTAGGAGACCTAGTAGAATAGAATTGCTGTAGTTTATGTGGCGTATAATAGAATAATATTAAACTGAATCAATCGATGTCTAATGTTGGTCAATAACGTAATGTTGGTTTTTTAACAATGCTTTCCATTCTTTATCTGAGCATTTGGCATGAAGGTCCTTTTCCCATTTTAACTTATATCTTATATGATCATGGTCAATATCTTCATTGCATTGTATAATTTAGATATTAATCCTTTTGATGACCCACTATTATTTATGAATGTTCTTCCTATAGGAGTATCTATGACTTTTGGGAAGGTGTTTGTATTTTCTTTCATCCAGATTCTTATCTGTAATTATTTTTTAAAAATGTGATGTAGGCAACTGGTAAAACTGGTGGTGAAATTTGATAGCATCTCATCCATGCCAAGGTCATACCTCATTCCCTCCAGCTAATTGCAACCCTATCAATAATATTTTCTGGTAAGAAAGGTACTTTTAAAAAACATGTTTATAATACCCAGCATATTATGGCACATGCCAGCATGTCAATGTGTGCGAAATAAATGGGTTCTTAGTAATGCTGAACAGTGTTTCTGAGACCCTATACATGGAAATACTTTCAGAGGGATGGGCTGGATCAAGTATTGTTCTCAGGGTATCCATGCTGGGTTGAGGCCATTGGGGAAATAAAATAATACATTTTAAAATTATGCAATCCCCCTTTGCATAGTTGAGCTTGCAATTTAGAGATCTTTATTTTTACATGTTTATGTGACCATATGAACTTTGATTTTATTTATTTAGATGGACATTTTTGAGGGACATTTTACAGGAATAAATTGAAATAAGTGCAAACATTTGGGTAAAACATCAATCTTAATAAGATTCACTCTTCCTATTAGTGAAATTGGTAAGTCATTCCATTTATGCAAATCCATGACATGCTAACTTTG
This sequence comes from Aldrovandia affinis, assembly GCA_029706075.1. Taxonomy (NCBI): domain Eukaryota; kingdom Metazoa; phylum Chordata; class Actinopteri; order Notacanthiformes; family Halosauridae; genus Aldrovandia; species Aldrovandia affinis. The sequence goes on from JAINUG010000003.1 coordinate 10,418,293, forward strand.
AACAAGCTAAGGAGCACCATGCTATGCGACCTTCAAGGTATAGCTGGGAAACGTGGTTTACATACTCAACGCGTCACTTTAAAGTTGCTCGAGCCTGTCGAGTGAAAATGCACAACACCTTTGAGAGTTGAACACATACATAACTGCTAATAAAAAGGGAAACACATGCGCGCTGCTCAGAAGAATGATAAAAACTGCCTTCTGTGAACTATCCCTTAATTAAAACCACTTGTTCCCAAACTTGCACTTAATGTTTCCCATTAGTCATGTTTGAGGGATTACAGACATTTTCAATGAAAGTCAAGGCTTAAATGGAAAACACAGATGTGAGAACAATGCGGCTTGTTTTATTGCAATCATGACCATTTAGTAATTATGAAAAATTAACCAGATATGACAAGGTTTCCTAATTCCTTCCGCAGTTAAATCTGACTTCTTATGGAAAAATAACAGAATTTGTTGGAGGGTTGCTATGGTCAGGGTGAAGAGGTGGTTTGGTTCAATGTTTTTTTTTCTTCCTGTGAAGATGTTTTAAGGCCCTTTTTTTGGTCTATTGGCCAGATACAGATTTGAGCAATTACTTGTGCTATAACACAGCCTTTCATGCCAATGAGTAAAATATCAACATTTTCTTTTCTGTTTTTGTGTTTTTTAAGCTTTGTTGTACTTAAGAAAAATGATACACACTTTTCTGATGCATATACTTTAGAACAGAAAATGCTTCTGTCTAAGTGGAAATTGAGCCAGTGAAATATTATATATGATTATATATATTGAATGAACCAGAACCAGAAAAAAACGTCATCATTATCATCACTACCCAGAGCAAGTTGAGACACTTTTATACCGGCTGTGCTGACCTATGACATTCAAACACACACTATGCCAAAAGGCAATACCGTCTAAATTGTACAGCAACAAAACACAATTTTCTAATAAATAACACCTCCCCCCCCCCCATGGTGAATTGCATGCTTAATGCGAATTCAAAATGTCCTTTCAACTTCACTAGCTGCTCCGCCCCAGCTCTGGACTGTGGTCTGTCCCAAGCATTTCGAGACCCAAAGGTGAGGCGGGGAGACCGCACTCACCCTCTCTCTCCGTCATCTGGAACACTGCGCTCCCATATGCGGAACTTGGCAGGACATCAGTGAACACGCAGGGCATGCTTGTACATTAATTAGCCTACGTATGCGTATATATATATATATTTATATATATATACCGTGCTTAATGGTTCTTATATGTCTTGAATTATGTACCCTCAGTTTGACCTTTAGCGATGCTCAGGCTTTAAAACAAAAATCAGTCTCTCCTGAGACACGTAAGAAATACCCACAAGATTATGCATCAGTACGTTTACTTTTGCTACATTTAAAATTCAGGAGTGGATTATTCACCATGAAACAGTGAAGAAGACACTTATGCCTTCACTCCTTGAGAAAATGGTGAAACAAGTTGAGGATGCAACTACGATTCACTTTCAGTCTAAGCAGAATATGAAGGTAACGCACACAGTTGTACCATGTGCGTTGCAATAATGCACAATTTAAAACGCTGATAATAGTTTATGCTGTTACAGTACTTTTTCAGGATACCAGGGCTTGGCATTCAGAGTTGTGGACAAATAGATAAAGAAAATCCCTCTGCACCATGGAGTTGGGAACAAGGTATGAAACAAATTATTTTTGGTTTTCATGATTTGGACATATTTATGGGGCTTTGTGGTAGGAGCGGCCTGTTTAATGCTATTTGCAGAGAGAGCACACATTGTTCACATCAAGCGCACGAAGGCACACATACGAGCGCCGACCCTACGGTACAGTACATACCTTTTGTTTTAGTGAACAGCTTGGCATTTACAATCCACAGATAATTAATAATGTGGCCAGGCCTTAAAGTTGACAACTCTTTGGGTAGGAGCTCATCCTGCTTCCTGTGCTGTGAGAAGCCAAAGATAAAAGCCTGCACCCTGCAAATGACTAGTAATTGCCCTAATCCATCTATGCAGTGCTGAGAAGGAGAAAGAGAGACAGGGGGCACTGTGCTTGCAAAGGCTTTGGTGTGACAGAACACCAGCACACAGGCGTTCAGTGCCACTCACCACAAAGGCATCCTGCATTTTTTGTACACTGTACATTTGAATTACTTTCAAATATGCATTTGCAGGGTGAAGCAGACTGTGAGCTGGGCCTTCTGCCAGTCTTTTTCATTCAAACCAGCCACATTACACTTTGACCTTCACTTTGAGCAATTATTATAATGATTATTGTGATTATTATGATGATTATTATTAATATTGTTGTTTTTATTATTTGTCATTGTTGTTTTCTTGTTGTGTGTGTGTGTGTGTGTGCGCACCTACATGTGTATGTATATGAGTGCCTGTGTATTTTGTGCGCGCATGGGTGTCGTGTGTTTATGTGTGCGCACATACATGTGTAGGTATATGTGTTTGTGTGTTTGTGTGTGCACACATACATATGTGTGTGTTTGCGTGTGCACACGTACATATGTGTGTCTGTTGCATGTGTGCGCATGTGTATGCATGTGCGTGCGTGTGTTCATGTAAGTATATGTGTTTGGATACTGAATGTGGGCTGTGTGTCCTTGCGGTCCCAATCCCAGTGTCTCCTGGCATTTCCTCATTGTTGGCATGCAAATTGGTTTCTTTAGTTTGGCACGTTGGGGGTATGATAAGCTACGGAGAGAGGGAGAGAGGCAGCACCTCTGATGGTATTCTGTCAAGGTTGAGGGGGCCAAATGATATGAGATTATATTAGGACTCAGAATAGCAAGGCATGGGGTTTGGTGAGCCAGGCCGTGAGCTGGGCCCCCCCCTCCTCCCCTGATCCGAGAACGCTGCGTTACCACTGACTCCTGGGACCCAATTACAACACAGACACGGCTCCTCGGTGCGCCTTATCCCGACCAGCCAAATGTGAAATAAATAAAAAGAATGAACATGGGCTGGTTCTTTCTCCACTATACCCTTGCTCCCCAGCTCTTTGTTAAAACCCTATCTCTGCTGCTCTGTTGCCCCCCAGCTACATTAAATCCCATTAAATTCACCTTCATTAAAACAACCCTCTTCTCCTCGCTGCGGCCCTAATGCTAGGCCTCTCAAGGACATAGCTGTAATGAGGAGCGAGCAGATTTAACCTTGAAGAGTACAGATTTTCATTCCCAAATCAATAACTTATGCTTTATAAACCACGACTAGATCCAGGCTATAATTTCCAGGCATTAATTGTGCGGATTATGTTACTCCTTCAAAACTGTAATGCCGAAAAGGTGTTTAACTTTAAGCTGCAGTGTACATATTGCATTTAGTGAGTTTTTTTCTTTTTTTTTGGGCTGGTGCGCTGTGGGAATTGACAACCAGCACGTTTTCCATATCAGTGAGTCTGCATGTGTACAGTAGAGCTATGCAGACAGGGGAGTCTAGGAAAATGTGATTTAAAGGTGTTATTTTGCCTTGTGTATACATTTAGGTGACCACTGCAGTTTTTTTAAGTACAATGTCATATTTTATTTAATTGTATTCTCACTGATAAAATTTACAAGAATTTGTTGCAATTCAGACTTAAAAGCATGTGGGTAGGGTGGGGATTAAAAAAATGTCAGAAGCTTCAGAGAGGAATAATTTAAATGTTTTCATTGATGTAATTTGATTTTGACTGAGTTGGTGTTCTTGGCAGAAATGGATTGTGAATAGCTATTTTAGATTCTAGTTGGGGGTTGGTGATGGGGGTGGGGGTGGGGGTGACACTTTACAGTAACTGCACAGCTAAGGAATATACCTCTCTGTACTTAGAAGTGGCCTGATTGTGGCGTGATTGAACAAAAAGGATTAATTTGTCCTGCGGTGCTAATTTCTGTTCGACATGTTCATAATGTGAAATACTGGATCTTATCCTGGAGGGGAAGGGGGTGGGGGGAGGATTGTGGTGACTTCATTTCTTTAATCAAATCCCCTCTTAAATGGGCCTTATTAAATTACACAGCCTACAGTGTGGGAGTGGGACACCAGCAGCGGTTTCCACTTTTGAAAGGGTGTTTCATGGGATAATTAAATACAATTAATTTTTTTTTAAATGTTAAAAGGTACACCATATCAAAAGTTAGCAGAATTGGAAAGCTATTGCCGATATTTATGTCTCTCATTTTGACACCCTTCACTCTGGTGTTGAGTGTGCTGTATACTCTGAAAACAGCAGAGAGTGGAGTGTGGTGGTGAGTCTGTGAGAAGTTATATCGGGTTCTTGGCAGTGATGGAATTCAGAGGTTTCATGAACCCCATAATGGATGGAGCTACAATGACCTGTAAATTATTGACTTGTTTGAACCAATCAAAAGCTTTTTCTCTCCACAGCAAAATGCAATGATTGGTTCTGATTGCATGTATTGCTCTGCCAATTTTTGGTTTCATGAAACCTCATTCTCCCACTACTAGTTCTGGGTAGTACGCTGTCCCTGTTCACTCAAAACACATTCAGTGCACGTTCGGAACTCAATAAACAAGACTTCCTCATTTTGTATGTGTTCATGATTTTTCTCCACAATTTGGAATGCCTAATTACAACTGTAGACCTAGTCCCATTGCTGAAATGTTATCTGTCAGTTTGGTTTGTGGAGGACTAGCATACTCGTCCTCCAAACCGGGATGGGTCAGCCGCTTCTTTTCCACTCTGCAAGCTGCCAGCAATGCATCTTGTAACTGCTACTCAATGTTGGTTGTAAAACCCTTTACATTTTCATTTAAATCCTTGAGGTTATTACCAACCTACGATTGACATTTTTTTATGCAGTTGATCCAGGGTAGACAATGGTATGCTCAATCCTGTACAGATGGGGTTGGATTTTTTTCTTCTTCTTCGTTCATGAAAGCCCACACAGATGCCCAGTGTTCAGGGTGTATGAGGAGCTTTTGTGCTGCCGTATGAGCAGCCGGTTCCCGCAGCGGCCACTGTTTGATGGAGATGAGCTCCACCAGCCAGCCCATGGTTGGCTGTGAAAACCAAACCTGCCTGTCCCCGTGGAGGTCTTAAAATGGAGCGCAGAATGGAAACACGCTCCTTGTCCAGCTGCAGACACTTGGGGTGGTTGTAACTGTCATCGCAATGGTTACTTCATCATTTTGAGCTCCTGAACCACCAGGTGGCGCTGTAGGCCATAATGTAACCACACATGAATTTCAGATAAAGGATACGAGACATTGTTGTGCTCATAGACCGTATGTTCAGTATGTGAAGTAATGCATATCTACTTTGTTGTTTTCTCCTATTGTAGTAAACTTCCTAGCAACTACAATGAAAATGAGCTGCTTAGCTAACTCTGGCTAATATATTGCAGGTGCCAGAATGAGCTAAGCAGCTAATTTTCATTATTTAGTCATTATGCTACTCCTTAGTAATTCAATATAACTTAATATTTGAAACCATTAATAAACAAATAGTAAGTATATTGTAAGTAGTAGTAAGTAGTAAGGTTACATCTGGTTGTAGGAATGACCCTGTTGTCAGGATGTGAAATAACTAAATTCTGTTTGACTGTAAATATCAACACTGGTACCTGACCAGGTACCATTATTCAAAACCACAAATCTCAACAGACAGGAAGTAGGTCTACATTTCTAAAACCATGATTTCCAAATAATCTTATGCTCTGAAATTGCTACCTGCTCACTATTTGGTTAGCCACTTTAAATAACTAAGACATGCCTAATTAATAGACAGCAGTGCATTTACCACCTGTATTCTAACAGCATAATGAGACCCTTGGATATGCAGTAGGATGCGCACAAAACAAATTGTAAAGTAAAATTCAGGGGGAAAATTAATTTTACTGCTGAAAAAAATAGTTTATTTCAACAAGCTGAACAAGAAACATATTTCACACTGCCTTGGAGGCCCACCAGTTTAAGAGTAATTTTATTTCAAGCTTGGTCAGCCATTCTTATTTTCATAAATAGATCCTTAAAATATAGTGTGACCAAATAAATCAATTGGTGAGTACAGGTAAGCTCCACAGGTGTGCAGAAGTATACAGATTCACTCTGCTTTACTCTCCCCTGTGGAATGGAGTAGTCGTTCCTGTACAAACATTAGAGTGAGAGAGAGATCTGATTTCCCCCCTCAGTTGGCATAGCGGTGGACGTGCCAATATCAGCACTGTGACACTGCAGCCAGACGCCCTCTGTAAACACTGTGATTGCCCAGCAAATATTCTCTCTCAGTGGAGGGAATTCAGTCAGGATTTTTCCTTCCAGCATTGCAGGAATTCTTTGCATTGTTGTTACTGGAACTAAAGGTTTTGGAAGGGAAGGCTGTGGGAAGGGTTCGGGGGTGGGGTGGTGGGGGGATGTGCGTCTATAGATGAAGAGGGTGGCTCCGTTGGTATTTGGCACTCTTGCTGCTTGTGAAAGACTTAATTGAGCGTGTAAAGCAGCTAATTGGAAGAGTGATATATTCCTTAGGGCTGGTTGAGAAAAACCACTGTTGCACAGTTGCATTTGTGTTCCTTGGTGGAAAATGAGATTGACATTCCTCGCCCCACAGAATTTGGCCTTGACTTGTTGTTTCTGAGAATTGGGGGATGGCCATCCAGCTGCCCTGCCCCCACCATTCTCAGTGCCATCCCTGCCCAGAGGAAACATGCCACCAGCCCACTTGTTTGCTCTAAGGTGTCCTTGGCATTTCACATGATCTGTCCCTGGGTTTTAGACATCCTCCTGGTTTATTAATGTGCTCACAGGGGTTCCCAGTCATTCAGCGGGATATTGAGTTAGTGCGCTGCATGTTAAGTTTATTTGGAAGAGTGTGATTTTCTTTTATTATACCAGGTGTGTACATTAACCTTTTTTAATACTTGAGCCAAAAATGGTAATGTATCCATGTCTCCTCAGTATCAGTGCCCACATGAGAACTCGATATATTGGTAAACCGTGAGAACATTTTTTCAGATTTTTTCCCGTTTTTCTCACAATTTAGTGGACAATTATACCCTCTATTTATTTTGATTTGCCCCCACACAAATTTGTTGCTCATCTCTACGAGGCAAGCTAATTCTCAAAGGGCAGTGAACTCTGCTTCCTTCGACACGGAATTCACCCACCCACGTTCTGGAGTCACCCGTACGCGCTTCTCAGCGAATTCGTGCCAACTCACCCTCCCCCCTCTCCCTGGGGTGTACAGCCAAACACTACCCACCAGGGCCGGTCTGGTACAGTCGGGTTTTCGAACTGTGATAGGCAGCTCACACCTGTGAAGGACCAGCCAATACAGGTGCATTAGACCGCTATGCTATCGGAGGCCCCTGAGACCATTTTTAAGATGTGGACATCCTTTGCTCTTATGGTGATTGTGGACCTGTGTTTCTCACGCTGAAATTGATATATTGAATATTCCAATAAATAGAAACTTTTGTTTCAGAGAAGAGCATGAAACTTTATTTTTGTAATCCATATTATTTTCTGTTTGCCTGTACCTTGTAAATTTGGTTGTATGTTCCTCCCTTTCTTACTTTAACATACATTTCACAATCTGTGAGGCATTATTAACATTGCAAACTACTTTAATTATTTCACTGAGCAGACAATCTCGCTAAGTACAAGCACTGCGTCCCTTTAAAAAAAAGAATCAATGTTTATATTTTGTCTATAGTTTTTAAAACTAGATGCATTGATGGATTCATGGATTTGTCCCAGCCCTTGTGTACACCACAGGAGGCTCATCCATAGAGGACAGTCCTCCCCAAAAATGATTAAAAAAAATAAAAAAATCTATGAAAATAACAATGTAAAAAAAAAAAATTCTAAGCATCTAGGATACATAAAACCCCTATTGCTGTTCTTAAAGTCTCAGCAGCGCCCTCTAGTGCAATGGAAAAATGTAGCCGGAAGACGGTATGTCCTCATCTTTCCCAATCCTTCATAAGCCACCATTCAAATGCATTTTTTCCCCACCTTTTCTCCTGTCACGTCTCGTGTTCGTGTTCCCCGTAATTAGGTGTTTTCATTTATTCCATGTTTTCCTGGTTGTCTGGTCCGTGTTTTCACTTTCACTTACCTGTTCCCAGTCTTGTCATTGTATTATCGTTTTCACCTGTTCCTCATGTGTCTGATTGCAGTTAGCTGCATTCCTGTTAATTCCTGATTGTTTCTCGTTATGTCTGATGTAGTTAGCTGTTCGTTTCCCATGTTCATTTCCTGATTGTCTCGTTATTGTATTATCATTTTCACTTCATTCCTCATGTGTGATTGCAGTCAGCTGCATTCATGTTTATTCCTGATTGTTTCTCGTTATGTCTAAATGTATTTAAGCTGTGTGTTTTCCCATGTTCGTTGCCAGATTGTCTTGTGCTTTGCGTATGCTTACAGTACTCTCCAGTGTTTTCTCTGTTTCCCCGAGTTTTGTTTCATTGTGTTTGTGTTTGTGTTCGTGTTCGTGCTCCAGTGTTCGTCTTGATCTCAGTCTCGTTCCCGCTCCTCCCTGTGTTTCCTGGACTGATTTCACATTTTCGACCTTCGCCTGCCCACTGACTACGCCTTGCCTGCCCCTGATATCCCTGAAGCCCGAAACTAACTCTGCCTGTCCCCGACCATTCTTTGGATCCCTGCATTGCTCTGATTACCCCTGTTTGACCATTGCCTGTTGTTTATGCAATAAAAGATATTATTGCATTTCTGGGTCCGCGCCTGGTTTTCCGACACCGTTCCTGACAGTCCTATCTTTTACATGTCAAAAATGATTCTTAGGGAGGACATCATCTGTAAGGCTAATAGACTAATCAGCCATCGGAATAAAGTAATGACATACTGTACATCCAATTCAAGTAGAGAGGGGAGATGTTGATTAAGGTTATCATGCACAAGCTATGATATTCAGTTGTAGACGTGTAGGAGACGTGATGAGAGCTAGCTAATTAGCAATGGCCAGAATGGTAAACGCGGAGAAGGACGTGGTGAAGTTTTTATCGCAAACTCCATTGGAATATCATTGGAATACAGAGAGAAGACGAGGATTAAAACAGAAGCCACTTCCTAAAAACACATTCACTAAGAGAAATTAGAAGGTAGGAGTGTTCAATACTTGAACACTGATTGCACGCCGTACTTTAGATCACGAGTTTAAACATGTCCAGATTGCCTTCTAGTTGAAGTCGCTACGTAGGGAACTTTAAATGTTTAATACAGTCTATATAATGAGGTGCATTGCAGTTGTCCTTTATTTATTCTATAGCATGTTGCTATGTACGTAACTTTAGATGTCTAATATATTCTCTGTAGTAAAGTGCAGGGCAGGTTTCATTGATTAATTTAATTGTATGCTGCCCTAAGATTCGGTTTCTTTTAACGCATCCAGATTATTGGCCTTAGACAGCGTGCCTACTAGCTGAAGCCATTTAACTTGTAAACGGAATTTGTGAGATTTTGGAGAAGAAACAGCCCCCTGTGTCCCTCCCTCCCTCAGCTATCCAGCTGAAAAGGAGGTCACCCAGAGTCTCTAGTCCCTCACCAAGCCAGCAGAGCAGCTTCTGTTTGGAGAAGAATAGTTTGCAAGAGTACAATCCACTTCAGAACTTAGTGCTCCCTGTGTTTTATAGTTTTTTGTATGTGTTTTGTCTTTTACAGGTGACATTCTGGGATCATCAAGGACATATCCTATTTGTTGAATAAACATGCATTTTATGATGTAGTTAAACAATGCCTAAAGTTTGGACTTATTTACTTATTATTTGTTATAGAATTTTTTAAATCTCTCCTGTCCTCCCCAATTTTTTAACTCCCATTTTTTAACAGCTGCCACTGGTGTACACATACATGTACAGGAGATGAACTGCAAAAGACAGTTGACTGAGTGGCTAGGTTGAGTGGCAGTGGAAGGGGCCCTACCATTTAGCCTCCAGGGACACAGAGTGGTTTAAAGCAGTGGGGGCTTGATGTGGGAGTCCATGATTAATCATGAATGCTTGCACGTGGTTTCCACCAACAGTAGAGGTATTTGTGACCCCTGTGGTCAGAACTGACAGCACAGGGGAGGAGGCGTTTTGGGCTCTGCAGTCACTTGGTTGAGACAGGCCTCAGATCGGGCCTCCCAGCCTTGTACTGTGTTCGAAGCGCACCACGGACGGCCGTGCAAAAACCCTCTGTCCCATTGAAAGATTGGACTCGGGTTCTTTTGAGATATATATACAGTGCCTCTGATTACTTCAGAAAAAATCAGCTGTTCCTAGAGGTTTCCACTGCTGGGTAGTGCATTTCAGAGTAAATAATCCACCATAAGAAACAAGGAGCATCAAAAGAACTCCAGGATAATGTTGTAGAAAGACACATATCAGGAAATGGATATAGAAAGATTTCAAAGGCCTTAAATATCCCTTGGTGCACGGTCAAGACCATAATTAAGAAATGGAAAATTCAGATTTGAGATGTTTTAATTTCAGGCTGTAAGGCAACAAAAGGTGAACTTTTTGAGACAGGATGTAGACTTTAAAAGGGCACAGAGAATGGTGCAAAAAACTAAAAACATCCAGTGAGCGGCAGTTCTGTGGGCGAAAACGCCTCGTTAATGAGAGAGGTTAGAGGAGAATGGCCAGACTGATTCAAGCTGACAGGAAGGCGACAGTAACTCAGATAACCACGGGTTTCAACTGTGGTATGCAGAAGAGCATCTCTGAACGCACAACATGTCAAACCTTGAAATGGATGGAAGATCACACCGGGCTCCACTCCTATCAGCTAAGAACAGGAAAGTGAGGCTACAGTGGGCATAGGCTCACCAAAACTGGACAGTTGAAGATTTGAAAAACTTCGCCTGGTCTGATGAATCTTGATTTCTGCTGCGACATGCAGATGGTAGGGTCAGAATTTGGTGTAAACAACATGAATTCATGCATCCATCCTGCCTTGTGTCAATGGGTCAGGCTGGTGGTGGTGGTGTAATGGTGTGGGGAACGTTTTCTTGGCACACATTAGGCCCCTTAATACCAATTGAGCATTGTTTAAATGCCACAGCCTACCTGAGTCTTGTTGCTGACCATGTGCATCCCTTTATGGCCAGAGTCTACCCATCTTATAATGGCCACTTCCAGCAGGATAATCCGCCATGTCACAAAGCACACGTCATCTCAAGCTGGTTCCACGAACATGACAATGAGTTCAGTGTACTTCAATGGCCTCCATAGTCACCAGATCTCAGTCCCATAGAGCACTTTTGGGATGTGTTGAACGGGAGATTCGCAACATGAATGTGCAGCCGACAAATCTGCAGCAAGTGTGGCTGTTGGCTATCATGCCAACATGGACCAGAATCTCTGAGGAATGTTTCCAGCACCTTGTTGAATCCATGCCATGAAGAATTCAGGCTGTTCAGGGGGCAAAGGGGGGTCCTACCCAGTACTAGAAAGGTATACCTAATAAAGTGGCCACTGAGTGTATATATAATATTGTGATATCTTGAGGAGGGTATGTTACGTGCAAAGAAATGAAAGCCAAATGAGAGGTACTGGGGCAGAGTTCATGGAGGGCCTGCTTGAGTCTGGATGGCAGCGCGGTCTTGTTTGAATTAGTTTACAGGCGGTGAAAATGAAAGCACCCCACTGTGGTGCGAAGGGCCTCTCTCGTAGGGCTTTTCATCCCGTCCTCTCCTGAAAGCCATATTTATATCTTCCAGACCAGTAATTAATCACTCCATGGCTTTTTTGGTGGGTTGGTTGTAGTAGTACCGCAGGAGGGGGAGGGTGGAGGTGTGGCATGTGCATTTCATAGATCTCTTTGTCCTGCCAAAAGCCACAGAGCATAACCACAATTAAAACACTGATTTAATTTATTGCGACGAGGCACGAGACGTTGGTCTCCGTGGCGCAAGGTTCCAGAAGCTCCATTTTAATGCTCTGAAATGGAAATGGACACGTTTTTCCCCCCAACTTTTTAGTTTGTGACAGCCTGCCAGCCTGGTCAGTGAACTTTGTAAAACAAAAAGGATTTTGTCTCTTACATCCTCTCTGCCTTTGGTTTCTTTAGTGGCTGACTGGGAATATAAATGCATTTGGGCTGGCATAATGACTGCTATTCAGCTAGTTATGTGTTGGGATTCTGCACAGCATTGAAAATAAACCTTTGACTATGCAAGTAGAGATATTTCCCCCCAGTTCATTGCACAATTGGGCTCAGTTTAGATTTATTGGGGGGGTGACTGGAAATGCAAGTTCCCCAAAATAATAGGCTCATATTCTGTACCAGTGCATAAAGCATATTGATTGTGAATTTCCTCATTTCTTATATTGTTGGCGCACTTACCTGCAGTTATTGAATGTTACAGCATTGTTTGGCCATTTTAAAAGCTACTGAACTCACTTACCAAACAAACAAACGTTAAACACACCTGTTTAATGAGAAAACATTTCGCCTGTTTATTCAATTCTGGATATTTTGGGGGTAAAAACTACTTGCTACTTATTGTAAAAAATGTGAATTTCTCCAGACTGCCATTTTCTGCTGCTATTGCCAGTTACAATAATTGCTGTGGTTATTTTTCATTAACTGTGAGGTGAACTTTGCTTACATTAAAAGTCCCCTTTGTAGTTTATCCCCCACACAGCCAGGAGTATAAATGATCAGAATCCTTTTTAAATTTGATTCTTTTAGTTAGGCAGGCTAATCGCCTGTATGTTTAACTACCCAAGACTAAAACCTTGGATTTATATTCACTGGCCTTTGGGTAACTGGCTGCTACAGCTGTTACAGTAGACTCTGTTTTTATTCACAGTTTCACACCCTTGATAAAGATGAACAAAAGAGATTGTATATAATGAATAATGAGGTATATTTTATGCTCAAACCACAAATGTTCGGTTGGATTCAGTTCTGGAGACTGAGATGGTCACGTCAGGATATTGATCTTGTGCTCTGTCAACCATTTCTTAGTTGCTTAGGACTTATGTTTGGGATCTTTGTCTTGCTGGAAGGTCCATCTGTGGCCAAGGTGTAGCTTTGTGGCAGAGGGAACAAGGTTTTTGGACAAAATGTCTTGGTACATGCTGGAGTTCATGGTTCCATCTATTTTAATAAGGGCCCCAGGGCCTGTGAATGCAAAACAACCCCAAACCATTAAAGATCCACCACCATGTTTCACCGTAGGGCATGAGGTGCTTTTCAATATTACTTACATTCTTTGGACACCACACATGACGCTGAACAAATGTGACCACAAGACACGGTTCCAATTGTAGTTCAGATGTAGTTTGGCGAATTCAAGATGCCTTTTTCGGTGAATTGTCTTCAAAAGAGGGTTCTTTCATGCAACTCCACCATAAGGCCATTGTCATGTAGGCGTCGTTGTATGGTAGCTTCAGACACCTTGTAACCCGAAGATGCCAGGTTGTTTTGGAGATCTTGAACTGTGCCCCTTGGACTTCTTTTTGCCTCTCAAACCATCCGTCTCACTACACGTGGGGGCAAGATAGACTTGCATCCTCTACCTGGCAGGTTAGTTCCAGTAGCCTTAAACTTCCTAATAATTGACACAACAGTGGAAAGTGGTATCTTTAACTTTTTAGTGATTTTTTTGTAGCCATCTACTGATCTGTAAAGGTCAAGAACCTTTTTTCTGATGCTTTCAGGGGGTTCTTTGCCTTTCACCATGATGATGGCTGACCACAGTATTTCAAATGTGTGTTCCCTCCTTTTTATACCCTAGGGAAACAGGAAACCAGTGTAGGCCACTGTATAGTTTTATAACCTTCAAATGAACTTCAAATAAATTGTGTATTTACGAAGATTTGTTTTTGTTGGATTACATTTAAAAGAATAGTTAGGGCTGTGAAAAATTGTGATCCAGATGTTTTATGGAAAAAATATATTATGAATAAAACAAAATATGTTTTTCTGAACAATTGTATTAGCATTGTAGGTTTGGAATGTTCTGCATTATTTTAGCATAAAATATACTTTATTACTTATATAGTTTATTTTATACAATGTCTTACGAAGGGTGTGAATAAAAATGAAGTCTACTATAGCCTGCTATGTAGCCTACCGTGTGGATTGAGTTAATGAAAAGGAAACATCATTTTTTCAGGCCTGATTATGATGAATCCTTGGGACTGTACTGTTTTTAAATATGTTTAAACCCAAGTTGTTTGGCTTATTTGAAGGGTCTGGTGCAGTCGGGTATGGCACTGACCCCTGAGATCTGAGCTGGTCCTGTACAGGTGGCAGGGTAGTGACTAGGGAACTGAGCTTGTAATGCACAGATGCAGGTTTGGTTCCCAGGTGGGGCACTGCCGTTGTACCGTTCAGCAAAGTACTTAAACTGAATTGCTTCAGTAAAATATCCAGCTGTATAAATGGATTGTATGTAAAGAAATGTAAATTGTAAGTCGCTCTGGATAAGACCATCGGCTATAAATGCCTGTAATGTAATGTTTATTAGCAGTGTCTCTGGCCAGGGTCAAGCATAACTGGAAGGGTGCTGGAGTTTAACAGGAGATGATTGTGCTCCATGTGGAGGGATGTTTTGCTTGGGGACAGTTTTGCTTTGTTTGTATTTCAGACTTTACAACCACTGGATAATGACTTTATTAGTCCACTGACACCTTGTATGACAATTTTGGGTGTAAATGTCAGTAGTGACGGACAGAGGTGGTAGATAAAAAGCCTGTAACTCTATGTTTAAAACTCTTTAATTAGTTTGCTTGTTTTATTGATAGATTGAGGTTAAACATTTAAAACCACTTTTTGGAAGAAAAATGTATCGTGGCCGTGCACTGGAGCCTGTGTGCGAAAGTGAGAGTGAGACTGCGCCTATATGAAAGTGTCAGTGGTGGAAAAATTTGATTCACAAGTGTTGCTGGGAACGGAGTTGTTTTTGGCTCTGAAGCGCTCATTACACACTTGTACCTCTCTAGTATCTGTAGTTCAGGAAAATGGCTACCCATTGTGTAAAATCAGCGAAGAGGAACTTAAATCGATTGCCAAGGAGTAAGGCTGAGTGAGAGATAGAAGGAGGATTTTGGGCAGATGTAGGCACAGATTAATATGATACGGTTTTTAACAAAGACTCCTGGATAACATAACTCCTGGATAGCATAACTGGTCATTATAATTATAATTGATCATAGTGTTACCCTGGGAGGGAGCGTTTCAGTTGGCAGGGAATCCCCAACATCATTGCTCAATAGTGACCCATCTGGGCAGTCCACTAGTGTAGCCATGGGGGAGGGATTCAGGTTTAAACCCCCCCGAATTGTTTTGTGACAGTTCTGAACTGTTAATATACTGCTGAACAATTCTTTCGCACGCACTTCACACATTCGCGAACTCCCCGGTCTACATTTGTTTGTATATAGATTTTCTGAACCCAACCGCCCCCCAACCCCCTGCGATGAAACAGGCATGCTGTTTTGATTAGGTATTCCCAATTTGGCAATAAAGAATAAGTGGGGATTAAAAAGATGTTTTGTGCATTATTTTTTTTTTTACAGTGTTCAGAAGTGCTATGAAAGGGTTATGAGTACAGACACAATTGAAATAACTTGCTTGTGGGGAATAATTCTGATGTGTGTAATACGTTTAAAATATTTCATTCGTCAGCAGCTGAATAAAGCCGCGCACTCTGACAAGCTTTATGTGTTGCTCACAATGTCGGCATCTTGAGTGTTGGGCTGAGTGTGGTTAACACTGTCATCTGCTTCAAACCCTGCAGACATTGTAGGGGAAATAAAGCACTCATATGTGGAGAGTCCAGAACTGGGCACAGAAATCTAAAGAAGAAGAAGAAGAAGGAGAAGAAAAAGGGGGGAGAAAGAAAGAAAAGCTCTCCAATCCTGGACTCGTGCCAGGAAAAATGATAATTGTCATGTAAAATAAACTCAGAATATCATTATTACAGTGGCCCATGTTGCTTCCAATAACAATCTGCCTTTTTATTTAGTCTGTTACAAATCTATAATTTACATTGAAAATAGGGTCTGTGTTTGAAGAGGCTGGCCAAGGAAAGCAGTTCAGAAGTGAACAGCTGTAGGTAATTAGAGTGGGCCCTGGGATGGCCGGGGATTTAAAGTAAACATGGATCCTTTCCATAGTCAACAACATTTACAAATGTATAAGAAGGAAGCTACTGAATTTCCGAAGAATGTGCAGCAGGGGTGGAAAGCGCATGAAGCCGGCAGATGGCGATAATTGAAACCATACCCCGGTGCGGCTAACGGGACTGTGGGTTTATTCTTCTGACAGCCGATCCAGGAGTTCTCAAAGGGCCATTAGAAGACGGTCCCCTTATTTTAATGCAGATAGGGTCCAGTTCACCCTCCTGGGGTGGATTTTAATTATTATTATTATTATTTTCTATTTTTTACTCTTTTCAGTTTGGGCTTTGCTGGAGGAATGGGGGGGGGGGGTCAAAGTTTTTAGACTTTTTTTTTTCTAGCACAGGATTCTTTTTGCAAAACTTGGTATTTCAGTGTGTCTGTGACTGTGAGTTCTTTAAGAAACCTGAAGTTCTGTAGGATCAGAGACGCCGGGAAACAGTGACACAGGGTCTTTTCTTTTACTCTGTCTTTTCCTGATAATCTCTTAATCCAAAAACCTTCAGATTTTATGGGTTAATGAGAGATTTATAATGTACCACATGCTGTAATGAATCTCCAAAACCCTATCTAGAAGTATACATTTTGTGGCAGGCCACTCATTTTAGGATTTATTAGTGATCAGAGCTATTCTTTCATGATTAATAGTGTTGTAATATTTCACAGTAAAACTAATCATTTTTCCAGCCCAGGCACCATTACGTAAGCCTGTAATGGCAAAATTTGAGTCGGGATCTCACTTGTTTTAATGCAAAGAGGATTTCGAACTTTTTTTTGTACAGAAAAAGGTCAGGCCTCAAAAGGAATATGAATTGCTTGTGGCCACAGGAGACACAATGCAAATTCGACATAAGCTAGATGGCATTTGAATAAACCCAGGCCTCGGCTGCTGGGCCCAAGGAACCGATCAATGGCTCTTTTGTACATCGTCGGAAGTGACCTGCGATGATCAATAGAGCCTTAGCGTTCCAAGCCTGCACTTGTGTCAAGACACAATGGGAAAGGTATGCCAAGTGCCTCACTAAGAAGCGAGAGATGGAAGAGCGAGGGGCTGGGGGGGTGGAGGGGGCTATTCTGTAGACAGCCGGAATGCAGAACATACTGTCCCGTCTCCCTTCATGGCATCTCAGACCCAAATATTAGCATATTGGCAGGACAGGCTGTCTGAGATGGCAGGCCTGAGCCTTCCCTCATAGCCCCCGTTGTTTGGAAGCACGGCTGCAGTGGAATTTTGACCATCATTGTTTTTTTTGTCCTTTTTTTGTCCTCATGTCCTTTTCCCAACATAACACTGGCAAATGTTGTTAAAAGCATCGCCGGCATCGTAACTTACAAGCACAGGTGCAACAGATGTGTGAGCACCGTACCCTACCGTACCCGTGCTGTAGCTAGTTCACTCATTTGAAGGTGTTGGGGCGAGAGTTTGGGTGAGAGGGGTGGAAGGTGTTGCTTTTCAAAAGGATTCCAGAAACATTAGGGTTAATGGTTGCTTTTCTTAAAGCTCACGGAGGAACGAATGCTGCCTGAAAGTTGGAAACTGGATCGGGTTGTTCACATCTCTCTTTTCGCAAGTCTTTAACATTCATAGTTTGCCCAATGAAAATATTTCAGATTCCTAGACCTTTTTATGACTTGTTCTTGGATCTGGTATTTGTAGAGTAAATTAATACATGTAAGCCTTGGTATATGTACATACATGATCCCCCACCATGACATAATACTAATTCTGGTGCTCTATTACCAGAATTAGTATCACGTAGTGTTAGCGAAGAACATGTTTTTACTTTTAACAATGCTTTACACATTTCTCTCATTAAAAACATTTTTTAATGCTTTTTTCTATGTAGTTGTGTGAATCGTAAGCACAATGGCCAAGCACATTTCATACCATGTCTCCCAGTGCCACGTAACAATGTCACACAACACAGAGGACAATAATAGAGTTAAGGTGTCAGCCAAAGCAAGATCTTACAATGAGAGGCGATTTTTGCCATGCTGCCTGATTTTAAGGTCAAGGTGAATATGGTTGTCCTCAGATACCTAAAGCAGATGGGTGTTGAATTAACAATTGCACTTTTCCCTTTCTCCTTTCCCGACAGTAGTTTTGTGATCTGGTTGTATAAGGACTGACTGACTGTTCATCCTCCTGCGATGGATTGCTTCCTTGCATTTGGCAGCACGTGGTTGTGGTGTGATTTGTTTCCGGGCCCTGTTACGAACCGGGACCATTTGTGAGTGCACTGAGCCCAGCGTTCCTCTGCCCCGGGACGGGTGGAGACAATAATGGGAAATCACAGGGGGCCTGTGCCTCCTTGGCCCACACCGTGCCCTCATCACCCCCTGACCGGGCGTGTCCTTAAGCTTACCCCTGCTGTGCACCGAGAGCGAGAGCCGTGTGGTTTCCAGGACCTAATGACTCCTGTCGGATCGGTTTTTAAAAGACAGGGGTGAACGTTGCCAGCTGGTGCGCGCGCCAGGCGAACCCTCTCTCTCCCTTGTGTGCCTCCTGAAAAAAACTCTGTCCCAAGCCTCTTGTGGCAGCCCCATCTTCCCCTCTTCGGCATAGAGGCTTGAGTGGATTTGCTCGGATTCGTTTTGGGGGGGTTTAAAAAGGGATATGGAACGGGAACCTCTGTCATACCATAAATAGTGGTGCTGATATTCATGTTATAACACAGTTCCATATAGTTTTTAGAAGAAGGATCCATCCACAGATAGTCCTTATAGATTAAGGAAAGTAAGACAAGACCATTTTAAATAGAACACTGGACTAAAAGGTGTGGCTAAAGTTATTCAGTCACTTGGCAACGGGAGTTCTTGGCTAGTATTCACGCAGAAGTTTATTCTTGTTGTTTGTTTGTTGATGGCTATTTTCTTTGCCACACACCATTTTAAATCTATTGATATTGATATATAGACTGTTTATGTTGAAGTTGAAGGCACAATGATATTAATATGATGTATGAACGTCTTGTTTAGCTTTGGTTTATTATGAATATTGGCACTGTCAGGAAAGCTGGTTGAACAATCAGCATGCAGGACCGGAACTATCTGTTTTATCCGTTCACACAAGCATATATATATATATATATATATATATATATATATATATATGTGGTTCCCAGGGTCTTTCGAAGTAAAACAGCCCCACAACATCACAGATCCACCACCATACTTCACAGTGGGGATTCGATTATTTTCTGCATGACCATTCTTCTTTTTATGCCAAACCCACCTCTGGTGTTTGTTGCCAAAAAACTCAATTTTTGTCTCATCTGGCCATAGAACGCGGTTCCACTCAAAGTTCCAGTGGCGTTTAGCAAACTCCAATCACTTACGTTTGTGGTTTGTTGACAGCAGAGGCTTTCTTCTGGCAAGCCTTCCAAATAGCTTGTTGGCATGGAGGTGACGTCTAAATGTTGTTTTGGAGACTTGGTGACCCCAAGATGCAACCAACTTCTGCAATTCTCCAACTGTGATCCTTGGATACATTTTTGCCTGTCGAATCATCCTCCTCACTGTGTGTGGGGACAAAATACACTTGCGTCCTCTTCCAGGCAGGTTCATCACAGCTCCACTTGTTTTAAACTTCTTAATTATTGCCCTAATAGTTCTGATGGGTATTTTCAGGTGTGTAGCTATTTTTTTATAGACATTGCCTGATTTATGAAGGCCAACAACTATTTGTCTCATTGAATTAGCGTATTCTCTGATCTTCCCCATATTGATGGATAACTAAGGGAGTTTGTTCTGTGTGTCACTGCATATTTTTATCCCAGTGAAACAGGAGTTCATGGAGGACCACTCTAGAATTCATAAGCTCATACAAATTTCTAAAGATTTTTTCCTTGAGTTCAATTAAAGGTTAGATTTCTCTTATATTTTGAGTGTAAGATCAAGCCGATGAACAACAAAGACATTTTTTCATAGCCTTTTTTGCTCATCTTTCCCAAGGGTGCCAATAATTCTGGAGGGCACTGTATATATAAATTACTCTTTTGTGTTAAAAGATGAGAGATATGAAAGGAGTGGCAGCTTGTCGTGCTTGTCTATACTCTCCTGACTTAACTTGCAGAAGTTTGTTCAAATTTGGAAATTGCAGCGACTGTTCCAAAATTTTGGTAACATTAATTGGTTAATGTGTTTGAGCAAAGACAGATTTGGTGAGAACAGGATCTGCTGGGACAGATTAAGGGCTGGTTCCTTTTTGCCATCCCTCTCTTCTGCGTCACAACAGGAGCCAAGGGCGTGAGTTGCGTGCGTCTCATTCCGTATTCTGCGTTAACTGCTACAAACAGATGGGCATGTTTGAATCTACATGAAAATGAAAACTAAAAATGAAACCTTACCTGGCCAGAATCTGATGCCCGTGGTAATTTGAAATCCATTTTGACCCCCTTGTCCAGAGGTTGACAGGGGGTCTTTAGTTTTAAGCTTTTTGAAGTGTTCTTCCTTTTGATGTACCCCCCCCTTGTTCTGTTTTGGGCTGCCCAGCCTGAAGGAACCCCTTAATATCAGTCCCGTGAAAAATCCAGTGAGGAATCATTTGAACTGAGCATCTGTCAATGGGGCAACCATTTAAACACATCAGTTGTGGGTAAAAAAAAAAAAAACCGAGCCTGACCCAGACGAGCACCTTTTTTTCCCTGTAGTTTCATCAGTCTGCTTGAAATATGAGGTGAATCCCCCCCTCCCTCCAAATAAAAATGATGAAGCACGTTCCCACTCCCAGCTCATTAACGCCATAGCACAACACCGCTGGGCCCTCGCAGCCCTCTCCACTCAGACGGCCTTTCTCCTGGGCCTCGCCACGTACCGCTGTGCCGTCTGCTGTAGCAGTGAGAGGGATTGTTTTGATATTTCCAGTCCTTGATATTTTATTTATTCATCTTTAGGGGAGTGGGGAGGGCCAGACACCAGCCCTCTCAGACAGCCATAGCAATGCAGGGGGGTCTTTTCAAATGAGTAGCGCATCCCTGGTGTCTCCACATCAAAGATCCCCCCCTTGCCTTACTACAGGGGTGAAAGGGGAACTTTTTATCAGGGTACACAATCGGAGGCTATATGAGACCCTGTTTTGAGCCATGAAAGAGCATGCATTACTGCAGACCTTGTAGAGTCTTGACAGCTGCTGTCAGTCTTTATTGTGATAGACCATGGCAAATATTTAGCAAATGTTTTCAACTAGTTTTTTGTTTTTTTTGTTTTGAACAATGGGAAGCCCAAAGCGGCTGCTCAGCTCAGCTGGGTGGGGCTCTGGCAGTCCTATGACCGCCCCACCTGAAGGGTTACCTGCTTTTACTTTCACTCTCCCTCTCTTTAAATCCACCTGTAATGGAACTGTTAATGTTCCAGCAGCCTTCGCAGCCACACGTCTTGTGTGTAAAAGTTTTGAATTTAAAAAAAGGTTTTATTTGAGAATATATAGGTAACCGGCAAAATAAAGGCAATGCTTGAGTAAATGAGGGACCCTTTAAACGGGTGCAGTACCGCGAGTGTCTGACTCTCCTAGCTTGGGCCAGGGCCATTTGAATATCTCTCCCACCGGTTACCAAAGTGTTGCCTATATTTTGGTAGTTTCCTGTAATTGTATATTATGTAGAGGTGAACGATACTAACATAGAGGTAAAAATTGTGAGGGGGTTGAGCCTGGCCAATGGGGTGCAGTCAGAGCAAAAAGATAGAGGCATAAACCAGACAGAGAGAGGTGAAAATCCTTGTTAAAGTCAGTCAATAGAAATGCAAACAAAAAAAAAACCTTCCTCACTCCTCGTCCTCTGCACCCCCACTCCCCCTCCCCCCCCACCTGTGTTTGGGGCTCAGCCGCAGGAGATGAAGACAGGTTGCGTGCTCAGAGGGCCTCCGACATCATCTTCAGGGAGAAATAAACAGCACATTAGTTCCAGGTCGTCCTGGAACGGTATGAAACAGAAGAGCGGAGAGGAGAGGTTAGGGGAAGTCGAGCCCAGAAGAGAGGCTGGGGATTATGAGTGGATGGGGACTCATATTAAAACCTGCAGCTCCTTTTCTTGGCAAATTCCTCCCTCCTCACCCCTGCAAAGGTCTGCCGTGGCCATGTGCTGTAAATTAACAGCCCACCCCCTTCCCCCACAACGTTCTCCTCATTTTACAAAAGGCAATGAAATATGTTTCAGGGCCAGATCCACAAACATGTTTCTGCTCTGTCTTCGTGACTCAGTTAAACAGCAGTTAGACGAGCATACTTTTCAGATGTGTTGGATGTGCAGCGAAAAGGTTGTACACCCAACATCCACAAAGGTCTGGTATTTCTGGTGTTTTTTTGTGTTTGTGATTTTAATGCTGAATTGTAATTCGTGGTGCCTGTACAGTGAACTTAAAACAGACGATAGATAGCTACAAAACTCTTGCCCCAATTTGATTTTTTTTAAAGAAGAAAACTTTGCATAACATTAGCTGATGAGGCCTGGCCAGGTGGACACAGGCATGCGCTCGTATATGGAATTTGTGCATTGCTCTCACTGGAACGCAAACATGTGGACAGAATAAGGACTGGTCATGCTCATGCATTATCTGGTGAACGTATGAGTTTCTTGGTCTCATCTTACATTGGGACACATCTTTTGGTTGGTTTTAATTCAATGCACCTGCTGCTGTTATATACGATTCATGTCCTAAGTCAAGGTGTTGCCTGGTGCAGTGTTTACTGTTCAGTATTGAATTGTGGTGAAGCCTGGAGGCTGCACTGGCTGAGAGGCAGTGACTTGTTCTGACTTGATCTGGAGAGGATCTATTCTGCCATTAGTGATTTTGAAGTTAGATTGGACGTTATTTACTAGCAAATTGGCTGTGGTTCACATTTTGGGGGGACGGTGTTGTGACTTTCTGACAACCAGTGTTTGCTGCAGAAGGAAAGGGCTGGCTTGGAGTTGGAGACTTATGGAGAAACGGTCAGAACTACACCGGAATGGACTGTCAGGGCTCATTAGCGATGGCTGTTCTCATTTGAAGAGGACAGTTTCCATTACCTTATTTTTTTAAATGTATCTATTAATTATTTGTTTTTTCTTAAATGAACTCTATTGCCAGACCCAGCTCCCGGGACTTTGAAGCTTTGAACACTTTGACTTTGAAATGAAAGTTTTCACACCTGTGCCCCCAGACCCAGCCTATGGAGCTCTGGACCCCACAAAGTACACCTGTAGCAGGCCTACCAGTGCACTGTCCCTCCTCCTGTACCAGCCAGTTGAAACTGTTGTAATGTACTGTTGTTGTGCGTCAAGTGGATGGTTGTTGTATATACAGTACCTGTCAAAACCAGTACACCTGCTGGAAACTAGGTTTATCTCATAATTGACAATGCTTTACACCATATAAGTTTCTGTAAATACTTAAAAATGACAAAAAAACAAATGTAACAATGAACAAAATGAACATCAAAGAAATGTTCAAGAAAATTATATTGAAAATTGAATCTTGGACTCCGCAAAATAGCCACCCTTTGCCGTGATAACAGCCTCACAAACACGGGCCATTCGGTTAATAAGTTTCAGCAGGAAATCACCCGATAGGTCTTCCCAGCTCTCCTGCAGCAATTCCCAGAGAAACTTGTGGGTTGCTTTGCTTTGACTCTTCTGTCCAGTTCGTCCCATACAATTTCTATGGGATTGAGGTCTGGACACTGGGCAGGCCAGGTCATCAGTTTGAGTTGTCCTTCACGTTCCTCCTTCACCAGGTAGTTCTTGCACAACTTCAAGGTATGTTTTGGGTCGTTATCTTGCTGAAGAATGAAGGAGTGCCCGATTAGCCGTAGTCCAGATGGAAGGTGTACTCGACCTTTTGACTGGTACTGTATATTTTTTAATCAAATAGCTGTTTCTAGGAGCAAAAACCTAACAAGTTGCCTGAAAGAAACCAAGATAAAAATCGGTCCACCCAAATTTGATTGCACAAAGTGGGTTAATGACTTGATATAATAATGTTGCCCATCTCAGTGTTGGGGGATGGGGGGATTCAACTAGGCATTGATGGACTTGAATGAATTATATTCCTTTCTCCAATGCAGTACATGGATGAATGTGTGAGATTGCACAAGAGATGGATGTCGGCTCTGTAATCTTCACCCCCGTGCCCCCAGAATTGCATTTCAGGCGAAACCAGGCCAGAGAACCCATAAAATGACATTTCTTTAATACAGCCACCGTGGGGTAATAAAATCAG
The DNA here is from genome assembly GCA_029706075.1 of Aldrovandia affinis. Classification (NCBI taxonomy): domain Eukaryota; kingdom Metazoa; phylum Chordata; class Actinopteri; order Notacanthiformes; family Halosauridae; genus Aldrovandia; species Aldrovandia affinis. Next base: position 10,442,581 of record JAINUG010000003.1, read on the forward strand.
CCTGTCAGGCGCTCCTCAGTGACTGCCACACACGCTCACCAGGGGGAAATTGGGAGGGAGGGGCCAAAGGGCAGGTGTCTGTCACAGAATTTAATTAGGGAGACTGAATGCTTTGTCCGCGATTCCGTCGCTTCAGGCGTTCTTTAATTGCTGACACCGCCCCCTGCACCTCCTGTCCCCCCCACCCACACACATACACGACACCCCCAACCCTTCCCCACATAATCAGTATTCCACCCAATGGAGTGTCGCCTTGACGAGGGGGAGGCTCCTCCCCTCCTTCGCTATTTCGGGGTGGGGTGGGGTGGGGGGATCTGCACCTTCGCACAATACCCTCAACAGGTCTGGACAGGCCGAGTGGAGCAGTGAGCTACTCTGACTCACTCACGTTGCGACCCCACTCTCTGTGCAGAGGGGGCCTTGTAGGGGGTTTCCTAAGCTTTGACAGTGGATGAGGACGTGTTCTGGACCTCTACCCCACCGTCTCTTCTCCGCGCTTCCTCTGGGAGAGGAATTCACCCCAAACATTCAGGACGGCGGAACAGAGGAAATGTGATATTAAGCCCTGCAGGCTGCTTGCCACATTTTCCCAGCTCTCTCATATGAGTTTGTGCACAAACGGTGCGTAAGGTTTCTGCATCCTGAACTGTTGGCTGTCCTGGCAAATGGTCCTAACTGGAGTCTAAAAAGTTTTTTTTGGATACAAGCGATAGTCTCCAGATTGGTGGCTCTTTTTACGGTAACGTCATTAAATGCACAATATGCTATGGGGCTCCGAACTGGTTCAGCCAGTTAAAGCGACCTGCCACACTTGCTCCACAACAGATCTTAATTGTTGTGTTTCCATTTCATACTGCAACGAGTGCAGGCTGGCCCTACAGCCTAAACATTGCTAGCTTGAATCTGGGCTATGTCTTTAGACATCTATCACCAGGAGCCTGCAGTGGTCAGACACATTTGGCTTCACCCCACAGGGGTAGGAGGACATCAGTCGCATCGTGTTCCTTCAGCTCCTCCCAATGATGCAACGGGCACCAACAGGTTACCAGTTGTCGTCAGTTAGAGATACGACACTGCTCTGACCAATGCTAGCCCTCCTGCACCATGCTATATATATGGCTTGTTGTGTGAGAAATACTCATTCACTAACTGGCGTGTGCATCAGAGGACTGTCCATGCTTCATCTGCAGTGCTGCCTGCGTTGGTGTTGGTGGCATAGTATTAGAGGAAATGGAAATAAAATAATGAAGATCTCTTGCGGAGCAAGTGTCGGCAGGGCATGTTTGTGAATGCAAATCTTATTTCCTAAGGCCTGTGGAAGGCTTTGATACTGGGGCGGTTTGGTCAGTGACCTTGAGTAAGATCTATTCTAGTACATGCATCTCAGAGAGTAAAAAAACAACAACCCAGCACTGTCCATTACTCTCAGTGCCTGGCGTTTGATCTCAAGGGTGTCAGGCTGCAGTTTGCCAGCATTTTCGCCCAATTATATCTGTTACGCCAAGCCCAATTTCGGGCCTGACGTGAACACAGGCTTTTGATAGCTGGAGTGCATTAAGCCACTGTTTAAAAATGATTGTTTTCCTGAAGTGATTAGTCTACATGCTGAGCCTGTCACAAGAAACCGTCTTCAAAGAGAACCAGGAGGGGCGACAGATGATGAGAGTACGTTGCTTGTCACGTCCTGAGGAAAGTAGGAAATAATATTGGTGTTGCAATATAGGTTGTGTCAAGGGAGATCAAATGAGTGAGGGAGAAAAAAAATCATTGAAGTATTGGTTATTCATCAGGAGACAAGTTTGAATTAGCCATTTAATATGAAAGATTTGGAGATCAATCACGAATTGATTAAACATTTAATCATTTAATGAAATTCAGGCAGGAGTTTTGATTACTTTGATAAAACAGTATATTTTAAAAGTAATTAACTTTTTAAATTCTTGTGACTTACAAGACAGTGTTACCAAATAAATAAAAAGAGAATTGCTTAGGAGAAAGGAGTAAATTGCTTTAAAAAATAAATAAAGAAGGGGTCTTTTTTTCCCCCCTCTCCAGACTTGTGCTTTATCAGCAACGTTTTACCAAACTATGAGCAAGGGGAGGACAATTTTAGATTAGCCTGCGCAATAAGACTGCCCATCTCTCATTAAAACTGTAATCGTGCGTATAATGAGATTGATGGAAATTTATCTAAAAGGTCAAGGAAAGGGATTTTTCTAGGCTAACACAGGATTTAATGGACAGGATTTTAATTTAGCCGCTTCTCACAACACCAGGAGGAGCTACATCTCCCTCCAGGGATCTCTCTCTCCTCCCTCCCTCCTTCCCTCCTCCTTTCCCCTGTATCTCTGGCTCCCTACAGCCACCCTTTCTAATATCTCCTTTGCTGTCCCCCTCTCCTCTTCCCCCTCGAGAGTGCCTGTGCATACGCCCAGGTGTGTTCAGCCTGCCCCAACCGGGGGGCTTTCACCTGTCAATACGGGCAATGCCAGCAAATCCAAAACCATGGTGCCAACGCGGATCGCCTTACGATTCACTACGCGATTAGCATGTGCTGTTAGACACCCGTCTCGGTCGCCAGAGGGCACGTTAAGCGGATCCACCCGTAACTCCATCTGAAGGATTGGCTGCCCCGAGAGTGTCCTCTTTCACTCCAGCCCACGCCATCAGCTGAACATTTCCACACCCCGGCTTTCTGTGAAATGGGATTCCCCCCTCAGAGTTCCACTCGTCTCAGTGTCACAGGACAGTGTCTGCTGGACTCTGCCCGATCCAGGGAGGATGGCTTCATCCCTCAGCAAATGCTGTCCTCATGTATACTTTTGATTTTATTTTAAAATCCCCCCCTTATTCCCCGTATTTAAAACAAATTAAACTGTGATGAATGTTCTTTTTAGATCTTTGCTCTCGCATTACCTTGCACTTTTGCTCTTAGATGAAGAAAGGCATTAACTTCTGCTTGGCCTGCTGTTTTAGCAATAACGGCATCGAGCAGGCAATAGTAGACTGTGCCAAGGTCCTCCAATAAAAGACAAGGTCAGTACATGGCTATTCCAGCTCTTTCCCCCTGTTATTTATACAATATAGCGGCTGGGAATGTTATTATTCTCAGCAGGGAAACATGCTGTCAGTAGGATTAGCTAAGCATTTGTTCTTCTGCTTTTGCACCAGTAAAAAATTTAACATTTCCATCCCTGGCTATTAGAAATCTTGTGTTTATTTTCTAGCTTTTGTCTAGTCTTGCACTGAGCTATAATCTGTTCTGGTGAAAAATAACAGGATAATTTATTACACAGGTGAAACATTACACAGGTTACCTCAAGTGCACAAAATGTACCTCAAGTGTACATTTTAAGTTTTTTTCAGTTTTATTTTTCATGGAAAACATGACCATTTTCTATGTTCTCCTCTTTGTAAAGTACGTTTTTCAAATACACTTGAGTAGGGAAAATATAAAAGCAAAATGTAATCACTTATAGTTACTGTATGCTCCGACAATCCTGTAACCTTGAGGCTACATTTATGAGGCTAAATTTAACTTCAAACCTTAACTTTGGGTTTTGCTTGGTAGCTCTGCCTTAGAATGCAGAAGGCTGAATGATGTGAAGACTCAAACATGAAACACTTGTTCTTGAATTCAAATGCCACAGGGTGGCTTTTACACAGATGTGTTTATTTGCATGCATCATGCTCAGTCCCCCTCATGCTTGGGCCCCCCATCCCTTCCTGCAGCTCTGTTCCGAGATGCGGGCTGGACGACTGCTGTTCTAAAAGGTTCATTTGAAATCCCCTCGAAAACCCGACGAGGAAGCTTTTGATTGATTGGTGTGCCATTGATCTCATTTTTAGGCCTTTTACCTCCTTTGGTTTTTTAATTATTTCTTTTGTTTTCCAAGGCGTTGAATAAACATAATTTCCCTGTGCCACATGCAGGGCCTGGCCTGTCATTGTGAAGGGAACTGGTTAAATGAAGAAAGAAATAAAGCAGGCGAACAGGCAAGCTCACAGCAGCCTATGGTTTTTACAGACTGGATAAATTAGATTTGTCCTATTTGGAGCGGTGGGGCACCGTAACTCGATGAGAGGAAATGTGTTTGAGAACGCTCCTCGCTGCGTAGCCATTAGACAGGTATGTGTTACCAATGGGCGTATTAACATGCACTGATTACTGAGACAATGGGCTCTGTCTCCACCAGTTACAACAAGGAGCCAGTGTGAGAGTGGACACGTGGGTGTTTACAGAGTAAAAGTTGCATGATTTCTCCCCTCTGAACCGGTCAGGCAGGGGGTTTGAGGTGAAGGTGGCTTTCACCTTCATGTGAATGTCACAGCATAGGTTCTTCATTACCGCCACAATGCTCAATAGCCTCTGGTCAATCTGGCCAGAGTGAAAATAAGCAATCGGGGACTGCACGCATTTTGGATGATGTGTACGCCCCTGCAGCTACCATTAACCACTGTTAATTATTTCAGGATTTTCCTTTTGGACATCATTCCTGTTTTTCTCTGTAACTTTAAGTTCTGTGAGAATTCTGCCGGTGGTGTGACATTAAGGTACACGTGCGTAGCACTTATCCTTAGTCCTTGGAATCTAATCCAGATCCTGCAGGTGCAGACGGCGGCTGGTAGGCCCAAATCCAAAATTGGCCCTAGTGTTGCCCAGGGAGAGAGGGTTCAGGGTTGTAGTTGGAACGGTTCACTTCTGGTCAATCAGGCACGCGCTCTCTGCCTGTGCAGATGAAGCTGCGTATGAAACCGCGTCATCATCTGACTCAATAACTGCGCAGCTCAGCTGGTAGACCGCAGAATGAAAGAGACGGAAAGAAAGAGCCTCTCCCTCCACTGGGTACAGATGTGCAGGGGATATATATTAAAATGAACATTGACACTTGGTGCCTGAGGAAAAATAACAGTACCATGTCACACTGAGACCCCCCTCCACTACCAGCACAATTATCCACTGATGTCTAATTGGGGGACTTGGCCTGCTCTGTTCGATCAGGCGTGCCCGCACTGCCGCTCAAGTGGCAGGGCCTGGGTTTGCCGAGCCACGGCTTAGCTGGTGCCACGCTTTGTTACACGGGCCTGGCTTCTGCGCCGGTTGCATAATCCTCTAATGTGTATTTGTTCCTTTAATTAATATAGTCAACTAAAAACGGAATCTGATTGGCCGGGATGCCCCCCCCCCCCCAAGCCCTCCTCGATCTGCATACACGTCCTGCATGGCTCTTTGTGGTCGGATGGGTGTGCATTGTCCCCCCAGCTGCTCGCTCCATTGGGAGTTTAGAGCAGAACTGAGCCGAACATTAAATACAGCCGCTCTTCAGCGGTGGAGCATGGACTCAAATTCCCCTGACAAGGTTTACTTTGGAGATGAGCCCACTGATATTAGAGGTGACTGTGTTGCTGCAGAGAAAACAAACAAATTACTTTCAATTAGCATTCCCTCCCATGCATCCATTTCATTCAATTCAGGCGAAGGTTTTTCTGCTTGAAATTGCATCAGTGTTTGAGTTGTCTTCTTTACCTAGCTGCTTCCTTTAAAAAAATAAAATAAATGACGCACCTCTTGAATATTAATTTGTTAATCTTCCACGCGGCTGCCTCTGATGTGCAACACAGTGATTAGTGGATAATGGATGTTTGGATAAACACTGTTGAGTAAGTCATTGGAGGGGTGGGGGTGTCGGGTGAGGCAGGGTGCTATGGGTGGGGGTGTTGGGGATTAATCCCTTATTCAAGTAAAGATGTACACGTAACTGCCAAAATAAAGGAAACACCAACATAAAGTGTCTTAATAGGGTGTTGGGCCACCATCAGCTGCCAAAACAGCTTCAATACGCCTTGGCATAGATTCTGTAAGTATCTGGTATCTTCTACGCTGAGATCCGGTGACTGAGATGGCCATGGCATATGGTTTACATTGTTTTCATGCTCATCATACCATTCAGTGCCAATCTTGCCCTGTGAATGGGGGCATTGTCATCCTGGAAGAGTCCACTCCCATCAGGATATAAATGCTTCACCATAAGATAAAGGCGATCACTCAGAATGGTTTTATATTTAATGGCATTTACCTTGTCCTCTAATAGGTTGAGTGGGCCTAAACCATGCCAGGGATAAGGTGCCAGAACCCTTCATTTACTCAACTGTTTCTTTTATTTTGGCAGTTAGCTGTATTTATATCTTCCAAGTGTGGGCCACAAGGAAATGGACTCTGCTGTCGGTGAATGATGCTAATGCAGAGTGCAGACAGCATTTGTGTTTTAGTCTGTTTTCCTGGTTTGTGCAGCGGGCCACTTGGTGAGATCATTAGAGATCACGTATTTACCTACTGGTTTATTAATTCAGTTGGTTATGAGGTCAGACTCTTTTTTGTGACAATGGCTCCAAATTTCACATTTCAAACTCAATTAGTTCTGGACATAAAAAAATGTCAGGACAGGCTTTAGAGATTTAGTGTACTTAAATTCACTGGTTAGTAGAATATATATATATATATACAGTAAATGCCATTTAGCAGACGCTTTTATCCAAAGCGACTTACAGTAGTGAATGCATACATTTTTCAGTATATGTGGTCCCAATGGGAATTGAACCCACAACCTAAGCGTTGCCAACGCCGTGCTCTACCCTCCGAGCCACACAAAACCATAGAACATTGAAAATAAAAGCATGGGCAACATGTATCCAGTTCTCTAAAGTATACAGTCTTTGTGTGAGTTCATTTGAATGGAATGAAATTACAGTCTGCAGACACTTTTTTATAATTACAGCTGAGAGTTTATCCTGTGTTTATTGTGCATTGCCTGAACTTTTCAGTCTCACACCATCCACATAAATTCAGTTTATTTTCTTTTCCTCCTTTTCTTTACTGCCTATTTGTATATATTTTACAGTCACACCTCACAAAAGCCAGATATTATTCTCAGAACAACTATAAAAAAGTCAAATTTGTCAAAATCAATCACACTATGGGACAGATGACACCTGAGTTGACACCACACTTCCATATTTTTGAAAACTCTGCAAGGGTACTAGCCACGAACCAAAGGCAGATGGAATGTCAAATTCAAATCAGTGACTTGGTAAGAATTCCGGAACATGTGGTGGATACCAATGTAATGTCTGGGCATGAATAACACACAGACACACAGACAGTTCTGAATGTAGAGCAGGCCTGAGGTGGATATCTTGGTCCTCCAGCATTAATGGGCTTTTAGTTTAAATGTGCTGCTTTGGTGAAGTGACACGCACTGTGTACATTCTGTGTGTGTGTGTGTCTGTGTGTGTGTGTGTGTGTGTGTGTGTGTGTGTGTATACATTGTATCACCAAGTGCCAACAGTCTTAGGTTTGTGCAGGGACTGAACAGTGGGCCTGGTAAGAGAGACTGAAATGAGTCAGGGGAAGTATTAAAATATTGATGTCCCCCCTCTCTGTGTCCATTGCTGGCCCATTAATTATTCATTTTACCTTGAAGGTAGCATACAAGATGGTCCTCATTTCAGCCAGGCTCCTTCTCATACAGATATTTGCTTTTTTTTTTCTTTGGCATTGAGATTCTGCTCAGCTCTGCTGACATTTTGCACCTGTCTAGCTTTGGTGATTCACAGATTAGACTTTTTTTTTTTTTTTAAGATTATTTATTTATTTTTTATTATTGAATAAGTCAATAAGCGCAGCAGGTGTGTGTCTGTGTGTGTTTGTGTTTGTGAGAGAGAGAGAGAGCGAGTACGTGTGTGCATGTGCATGTGCATGTGCGTGTGAAAGACTTGTGTGCTCTCTGCACTTGGTGTTTGACCCTGTGAAGCCTCATTTTTACTTCTTGCTCATAATGGTACAAAATACCATGGGGGACGTGGTTCATTTTCAGCTACAGAAAGCTCAGAGCCACGCGTGCAGCATAGCCTGGGAGACTCATGGAGCACTGCCAGCCTTTGCTTTTGAAAGTGACCTCAGGATTCTCCTCCTCTGGGTATTTTGTTTACTTGAGTCACTGTTTCTGTGTTTCTGCCAGGGACATCAGCCTTCTTGAACAGTTTAGAATGAAAAAGGGTGGGCATCTGGGCATCAAAGATGCTGACATTAATGCAAGAGGGAAAACCACACAATGAAATGCGTGGGGAAATATCCCAGGGTTCTGGTGTACAGACGCGTGGCTCGCCCCGCAAGATCCACGCAGAATATGGCTTCCACTAGAGAGGGGTTTCTCCTGCCAGCTTTACTGGACTGTGTTCCAATTGTACCGTATAATGCGTATTCCAAACACAAGCCTGCTTTAAAAAGAAGTAAAAGGAAATCCTTGCAGGAGAAAAAAAACAGAGAAAAAAAAAACCTTGGAGCAAACGGTCACGTTAAACCCGCGAGCCGAAAGGGCTCAGTGGTGAAGTCTTAAATAAATCAACAGCACAGATGCCAGGTCAATGGTGGCATACATCTCAGTGGCAAAAATAAAATAAAACCTCAACTAAGCAAAGATCTTATCCGTCTTATATATTTTCCTGGAGAATAGCGATATATAGAGATTGCAATTGATAGATGAGCTCTCAGATATCTTGTTAAACTGATTTAAATGAATATGGACTCTGAGCAAAGATGGGGGAAAAAATCCTTGACATAACTCCTCAAAAGTATTATTTTTTTGTGTGTGCCTGACAACTTTCCTTTTTCTCTTCAAAAATAAAATCAACATGCCTTTGCCTCTGTGTATATACAAACTCTAAAGCCTTCACTCACCGATTAGGAGCGATATTTGCTCATACTTTTTATTTTTTATCCTGAAAGTTCACACAGTGGGAAAGAGAGCAGTGAAACAGCCCAAAACATTTTGTGTTCCATCAGAGAATTAACAAGTCGTACTGGTGGGTTTCAAAGACATTCTCCCTGGGGCTTGTGGTTGATTAGCTAAACGAACCTGAAGGAAACAAGTTGGCTGACAGTTGCAACGATAAGGCTATAAGACTATGAAAGGTTTTACATTGGACCCAAGCCAGTGAAGCTTGAATCTTCAAGATTTATTGTTTTTAATTATTATTACTTTTTTATTATTTAATATGAAAAGAGTGAAGGATTTTTTTTATTCTTTCTGATCTGGCTAGGGTCAGCCAATCTGATTATCAGATTATTTCTAGTCCTCAAAAATACATAAATTGAATATAATTTCCTCTAAAATTAAAAAATGAAAGCAGGAAGCTGTACAGAATATTGTTTTATTGTTTCAAACATGCATGTCTGCTGGATCCCCCTAAAGGAAAGCTGAAGTGAATGGAAAGCCCTCTCCTCTCTTACTTTGCAGCAGGCCTGCTGTATTTTTCTCACGTGAAACGCCACCGCGGACCAATCCAGATTTTATGTCCTGTGAGGTGAAGATTCCGCGCAGCTCTGGACACATAAAAAGTGCCTTTACACTTTTGTTTCAGTATATTCCTCTCGGCCTGGAATACCAGCCCATATTAGAAAGTGGAGCAGTTTTTGGCTGCCTTCTTTGACTGTGCAGTTTGAATTCAAACCATCTGTATCCCGTTAAACTGTATAAAATAAGTGGTATTTTTTTTTTATACATCCAGAATTGAAAACTGTTAATAAATCTTTGGATGGGTATTACGGAAAAAGGCAAAGGCCTTGAGTATATACTGTAAATATGACTATGTCACATAGTTGATTTTAACTTGTCGGTTTGATTTCCCTCGCTCGCCAATGAATTTCTCAAAGGTCAGCATTACTCCTTATACTATATGATAATATAGTACACTGCTTTTTAGTTCACTGCTTATTAACATTCAATGTTGTTATTATTATTCTTATTACTAGTATAGTAAGTAGTAGTACTTTAGTAGTATTACTATTAGAAGAAGTGTCAAGCTGAACAACTATTCTAGGGTACAGTATAAAGACACAACCGGAGCCATTATAAGTGTATACTATATGTAGTGTTTAAAATCATCATAAGCAAAATGCTACCTTCAGATTGCCTAGATATACAATATCTGCTTAAAGATCTATAACACTACATCTCACTACTTGTTTGAAGGTATAAGTTACTAGAAATTTGATCCTGGGAAACAATATATAGTCCGAACAGATGGATTTTTGAGTCTGAGGCAGAAGATGGCTATGCTGTGTGTTGCAATCCACCCCCCTTTGAGCAGACAATTCTGGATGGAATTGTAGGAAATACGAATTTTAATAGAAGAGGGGTGCAGTCCAGAAAGAAAGGGGAAAAACATGTTTGCACGAGTCTGTCCCCTCTGTTTTTTCACTGGTTAGATATCTTTGTAGACCTTCACCCAGTTTGACGTCAGTGTTTTTCATTTTACTGCAGGGTCTTTCTCTCTTTTTTTGCATATGTGTAAGAAGATGCTTCCAAACATGTGCTCTGTGGAGCAGCCTGCAGAGGGTGATGTTGTTCAGAGAATTGTCTTATCTGTTACTGTGGTCGCTTAAGCTGTTGTAAGTTCAGGCCTCCGGCTCGAGGCGGTTTTTTGCGCATAACCGTGGTTGTTAAATTGCTCTTTTCTATAACTGGAGTTAATGTATTTATGAATTCCACATGGTGCATTTTGGCAGCGCTCTGTCATTCTTTCGCAAATCTTTTCTCGGCATAAACACCGGTCAGTTTTGACTCAAACTTTGCCCCTGTTTTTCATTACGCTTGCCATTGCTGAAGTAGAAAGCCTACGTATACCAATTATTATAATAAACAGTCCTGTAAGATGTACAAGGAGAAATGTTTTTGTTGTTGTTGGAGCCGCTATGAGAAAAAGGCATATCATTTACATTTGTTTATGACTCTAAGGATTTTGCATTGCTCCCTTCTGGTTGATGGTATCGAACACTTCGTAAGCAACAACATAATATTGCAATGGCAGGCAAACAGTCTGTTTGTCCTCTGTCATATACTATTACTAATAGTAGGATATTCAAACTTATGACTAAATGAGTGCATTCTGTTTGGTTTCCCCCAAAACAAATGTAAAGTATTATTTTTAAATTGTTTTCATTTATTGTAATCAAAATTGATTGACCAACATTTAGCTAGATGCTAAATGTCATGCCATGTCAGTCGTAGATAAGGAAACACAGTGGTAAACCCTTCTCTTTATTTTTTACATGTTGCTTCCTCTTTATTTGTTAATACTTTTCACAAAGACCGGATCAGCTTTGTGCTGCGGAGAGAGACGCCAACAGGTTGAAATGCTGTAATGTCCATGGTGCACCGAATGGAGCTGATTATCATGTTCAGCGTTGATGTGTCACCCAGCTGCTGGTCATGTGACCTCTCAACAAAGTGGGGTTATATGACTGGCAGAAGAAGAAACCATAGCCAAAAAAATAGAAGGCTATTGTGGGATGAATACTATAGGTTACAGGTCAATAGTATTATTTTACAGGTATAGAATGAGTATGGAAGTACAAGAAGAATTACTTTGATTGGAATTGCATGTAGGTTCACCTACTTTGTGTGCGATTGCAGCTATACGTTTTATTTTTGTGCATGCCAAAGTAACGCAAACGTAGTATATGATGGAAATGGAAATGTGGAATAATGACTAATGATAAAGTGCCGAGGTGGACAGCAGTGTCAACGCAACTGCAACGTTGCGTGGCCATTTTGCGGCGATCATTTGGCTCCGTGGAGAGGAGATGGTTAACAGTCGCTGCAGCAGAGCCGCACGCTCGCTCACTCGACTATGAAGACACTTCATCTTCCCTGACAGTCTGACCACTGCTGCCTGTTCTGATGCGTTCAGCATACCTTCATTGCATCATAAATAAATCAGAGAAATGACTACACCCCCGCCCCATCCCCATGTCTCTCCTTCGTTCCCTTTATCCGGGGCAGAATAAGCAATATGAAAATAGGAAACAGTATGTGGGGGTCCGGCCCGGCGCATGCAACTCCTCTGGTGCACCTCAAGTCACACCCCCACGCAGTCCCCCCCTTCCCCTTCTGCCCCGAGTTGTCACACACACGCTCTCCCATTTACATTTATCTTTTAAAGAAAAGGTGAATTATTTTGCTCTTTAATGGTATTCAGCTTCTTGTTATGACATTATCGGGTGTAATTTTAATTTAAATGTCATGGATGTGAGTGATTTTCCCAATTAATGTGTGCGTGGAAGGACCCTACCCGGAGAGAAAGGGAAGAAGCCGTGGCTTGCGCTGCTCGCACAGTGTGACACGCATTGTTATTAGAGCGGTACAGGCAACAGCGGCCCCAGACTTATCCAGCGTGCGGCGCTGGAGTTGGGGGTTGGGGGGGGAAATATTATCAAGACAACCCCCCTCCCCCCCTTTCCTTCCTTCCCCCATCTTCCCTCCTCCATGGGTAGCCTCAAACCTTGTGTTCATCCACCACCAACCAATTACCTGGCAGCCCTACCCTTATCCCCGGCGCAGGCGTGATATTGCTGCATGATGGGGGTTTGTATATTGAATTCCATCTCCTGGAGAGATAAAGGCTGTTGGAACAGGGCTCTGCTGCTGCGTTAGATAAGTGAGGCTCACAAACCGCTCCTCGCTCCTTCTCCTGACACTGATTGTCTAGAAAAGAGACATCGGGGGTGGCAGGGAAGAAAGGGGGAGTGGTGGTTATGGGGAGAAAAGGTTTGCCCCTCCCCAGATTCAGTGTTATTATTGTTATAATATTTTTCCCCTCCTGTTTTAATTTAGCGTAAAAAATCCCATAAAACCAAATAGCCAATTGAGGTGTGTGTGTGTGTTAAGTGGCTGTTTGAGAGTGCCCGTGCTTTTGCGTATGTGGTGCATGTGGGTATCAGCACTTTGTGTTTATGTTCCGTTAATGTTCTGTTCCAGTCCGTCCTCCCTTCGCAGGTGACTGGTGCCCTCAGAACCGGCTCCCGGGCCCCGGGTCATTCCTGCACGTCTAAGATGGACGCGGCGCCTGCCGGCATGACGGTTACAGGATAAACTGTGCCGCAGAAGATCAGCATTTATTCAAGTTCATCTCTTAATGCTCCGGCCCATTTGTAACCTGTCCGGAAGCTAGTCCCCTGCTCCCCATTACCAGTTTCAGGGCCCATCATTAGTCACTGTCTTCCACACTGGGGGAGAGGGGGGGTTGGGGGGTAGATTGCCACAGCCAGGTCATTGGTTATTTGTGTGTATGTGTATGTGTGTGTGTGTGTGTGGGGAGGGGGGATTAAGTGATGGACAAATATGTTAAACTTTTACTACATTTGACGAAAGGGGTCAAACCGTGTATAAGATGCATAGCTTGGCAAAAAAACAAAACTGAGGTTATCTCCCAATCAGATGTTGCAGTGTTTCAGGGTTACTGCAGCAATTTGTATTACTGTGGTAAAATGCACCAATTGCAGCTCTCAAGAGGTGAACTCAGAGGTTAATTATTGCAAAGAGTCATAATCCAGGGCAGAAAAGATGTTTCCTGTGCAAGCTAGAGTGCGTTATATGAAACCGTTCAGACACTGCTTTGTTGATATGCTTTCAATAAGTTTTTTGGCGCACTAATGAACAAGACCAAACACATGTTCATGGATATATACAATTATACAAAACATAGCCTTCAGTTTAGAGCATACAACCTGTATGCAAGCAAACAGTATTGCATTAGGCTGAGGAAGTTAAGCCTTCTAAATTTCGTTAATGCATGTCTAAAATAAATCCAGATCAAATAAATAAAATTAAAAAAACAAGCTCTCTGCTTGTCAATCACTATCACCATCCCTATTCATTCCTGTAAGACATCAACATTTGCCGGTTATTACTCAAGTGATCTCGCCAGTGTACTGAATTAGCATGATTTAGCAACATTTTGTTGAGAGGTAGAAGGAAAGAAATGTGTCTCTTAAAGTTCCTTAAAACAATGACTTGGTTTTGGATATGATTTATCGAATTTATTTATTTATTTGTCTTGATTTTTTGTCAGTTTCATTTAGCTTGCCGCTATTTGGTAGATAGCAAGGGGCAAGCTTGTGAGCAATCATCTAGTTTGCAGCTAGCTGGATAGCTTGTTACTAGCTAGGCTGGCTTACACGATTGTGCTAGCTGAGTTGATACTGTAGTGACCTTGTAGAGCTAAAAGTTTCAGCAGGCATCAGCCCGCAATCTATCAGTGGAGGAATAGAGAAATAGCAGAGCCCCGCCATGCCAAGTCCTGATCTTCAGCAAACGCCCCCTGAGACATGAGACAAACAGCTACCCCAGATCTAGTGTGGGGATCTACAGGGAATGCCAGAGAGCTGGACAGTAAAGCAGCCAGTAAATGGTATAAGCATCCATTTAACCCTCAATTCCGCCCCCGCCCCCCGGCAAAGCTCAGCTCTCCCACTGACTCAAGTCTGGAATTGGCCCTGCACATTCATAAAAGATCAGCACTCAGTGTTTTTAACTGAAGATGAGGCTAAAGATTTGAACATTTTAGGATACTGCCTTCATCAGTGAAATGGTGTTTTAAGCTGTTGGCAACCTTACTCTACATACCCTGTAAAACATCTTCAAAGGTGTACAGGTTAATTGCCAATCAGAGGCTCTATTTTCAGTTAGGCTATTAACGAGTACTTGTAACTTATTGCAGCCTGGAGGTGCTCAGATCAGAAGAATTCAGTACTACGTTCATAAAAGATGAAGTGCAGGTAGGAAAGGAGCAGTGTGTTGGAAGACTAAAGTATAGGTATGCTTATACTGTATATGCACACAGTACACCAGGTGAATAAGAAATTAGATCTGTAATAGTTTTAGAAAGTGCTATGTCTGTCTACAAACCCAATCTTCATAAAAAAAAGAAAAAAGTATTGAGCATGGTTGAAACTCCCTGAAATGTATCTCTCAAAAAAGAGACCCCTTTTTTTTTTAGGCCCCCTCCCTGAGCAGGCCCTCCCAGCTGTGCCCCCTACAGCCTGCTGGGAGCCAGGTGTTGGAGGTCAAGTGCGTGGGGTCAAGTTCAGCCTGGCCAGTCGCCCCGCCACCCAGACGCCAGGGTCCTAAGGAGAGCGGGGGCCGCCTGCTAGACAGGGACAAATGGGGCCAGCACAGTGTGTGTGCATGTGTGTGCATGTGTGTGTGCATGTGTGTGCATGTGTGTGTGTGTGTGTGTGTGTGTGTGTGTGTGTGTGTGAGAGAGTGTGTGTGAATGTTTGTTTGTGTGTGTGCATGTGTGTGCATGTGTGTGTGAATGTGTGTGCATGTGAGCATGTGTGTGTGTGTGTGTGTGTGAGAGAGTGTGTGTGTGTGTGAGTGTGTCGGTGTGTGTGTGTGAGTATGTTTATATACTGTATATGTTTGATATAAAATTGTAAACAGCAAAATGACAGATGGAGGGGAACAGTCTGTAGGTTGTAAATATTAAAATGACACACACACACACACACACACACACACACACACAGGTGCATGCACACATACACATACATATACACACACACGCGCACACACACACACACACACACACACACACATACACACATACACACACTTGAAAGTCAGTTCCATGGTCGAGGACCTAAGAGATGGATATATACGAAGATGGAAGAATACGTAAAAATCATAGTCCAAGCCACAACAGACTGCGTAACACCCTGGAAACCACGGTCATATTGCTCTTTTTTTATTGTTCCCCATCAGCATGTTATGCACTGGGGTTTTGGAAGTGTGTTCTGGTGCATGCACTATGCCCCCCAAAAAAAAGACACATAAACTGAATGTGTAAAAGTATCATGCTGGCGCCTAAAAAGAGAGCCTAGTGTGGGCAGAGACTTCCACTCTCTTTCTATCTTTCTCTCTTTCTCTCTCACTCTGTCTTAAAACACACACACACACACACACACACACACACACACACTCTCTGTCTTCCACACCTGGAACAGATAAAGAGTCTTTCATCTTTCAGGGGCAACACCGAGGTCAGTGCACGCTGGCGCTCAGAATGAGTTTACAAGGAAAAGAGCAAAGCGATGGAAGAAATTAACTGAAATTGGAGAGCACCCGTGATTGCCAGGTGCCAGAGAAAGAGTTTCATTACAGGCGACCAGCCTTCAGCTGTTCAGCTCCTTTCCTTTCCCATGCACGTCCCGCCCTACCTGTAGCCGTAGACCTTTTGCTTTGAAGGGTAATAATGCATATGCACACGTGCATGCGTGAGCGCGCACTCCCACACACACACACACAGTTTCTTTTTATGCGTCGCTTTATTCATCGTCGGCCTGCAACTGTGTCTGTACATGTGTTAAGCTTGTAGTTCCTCTGTGTTTCAGGCGTTTATGCCATGGTAAAAAAGCATGAGCGAGAGAGAGAGAGGAGAGGAAGGAAGGAAGGAAAGAGACGGTTCATCAGACTTTTCACCTGGGCTTACTCCCACTGCATGATCTACTGTCCTCAGGGCTTAGCCTCTTGTGCTGCTTTGATATGGCATCTGCTGTGGAAAAAACGATGAGTCAAAACCGGGATCAAGAACACCGAACATGCGTGTAGTGAACGGGATCAAAATGCAAACTCCGTATGGAAATGGGGAGAAGCAGCACTGCGGTTATGCTGTGGACATCGAGAAGGAGCTTGCGCCCATTCGCTCCTTCGCATACTCGTGGTATCGGCTGAAAAATATGCTAATGTACAGGTAGTGGCCAAAAAGGTGGAAACACCAATATAACACGACTGTGGTATTCTGCTCCGTAGAGTTTTCAACTCTTCATGAAACTGCCTACTCATGCCCTAGATTTAAAGATGCAGTCACTTCATTTGGAGTTGCTTGCCTGTTTAGCCTTGCACGTCAAACTCATGCATGGACATCACCATCCAAGACTATGCTCTTATGACCACAGTTGCCCTTTGTTGATGATGCCTTTCCCTTAGAGTTCAATGCCGACATCACCTCAGAAGCTGTTCCTCATGAACCATTAGCAAGATGATCTTCATCTGAAGCTCCTGCCAAACGTGCCCCAACAATCACCACTCTTTCGAAGTCACTGAGGTCTCATTTTATAGCCATGCTAGCCATAATTATAGGCAATCAGGCCTCCCCAAGCAGTACATGACCCTGAGCATGCTGGGATGTTAATTGCTTAATTAACTCAGGAACAGCACCTGCTTTCAATATACTTAGTGTCCCTCATTTGCCCAAGTGTTTCCACCTTTTAGCTAGCTGTGGAACTCCAAAGTGGCTACAAAATCAGAGGGTTCTGCAGATACGATTAGATGTCTATGCATCACTTAATATACTAATATACCCCTGATGATGTTCACACACCACATTGGTGGCCCGTATTACTCTATGTAGGGTCTACTTCAGGTCGACTCTTTACTCCAGTGGCTCTGTGCTTCAGTGTCTGTGCTCCCCAGCCTCATACAGTTTGTCTGCACTTGCAACACCCCCCAAAAAAAAAAGTGACTAAGAAGTGTTGCTGTTATTTTTAGCAGAGATGGAGACATTGGGTCTTCTCCCTGAACCTGTGTGTTTCTCCTATTCCCAGACCATTTCCAGTCATTAGATTAAACCCAGCCCATATTCAGGATTTCTTACACGTCACTGTTGGGTGTTGACCCATGGCCCAATATCTGCGCCCGTGTTTCTGTACGTGTCTCTCTGAGCCAGGAGTGGCTCAGGTTTCCTCCATGGTTGAGGAATCCACCCTGAAGTCGATCTCCCTTCCCCGCCTCTCTCCTTCCCCGCCCGTCGATCCCTTCCCACCACCAATCTCTCCCCCAGTAAACTTTTCAATGCAGGTGAAATTCCCTGTGAAATTACCCCACAATTTACCGCCCACAGGGAACACGGTGTCTCCAGGCGTGGAAATCAATGAGATCATTGTGAGGAATTCAGCACCACTCTTCTGCTGCGACGGGGAGGCACTGCAGTTAGGGTAATTCTGTAATGGCAGGGGACAAGGTCCGGGATATCTCCTGCTCTATCTGCACCAGATCAATGTTGTACAGCAGCATCATTTAACCCTTCCCACGCAGCCCTCCCTCCCTCCCTCCCTCCCTCCATTTCTCCATTTCTCCATTTCTCCAAGGGTCCTTTTCTGGAACCTTCTCAGCAGTCACTGTTTAGGCCCGGGGGAAGGTGGGGGGGGGGGGGTTGAAGGGAGCAGGGGCGACTGGAGCAGCTAATGGGTTCACACACCCAGAGCACTCCACCCCCCCACCTCTGTGGGCTGCACTGACTCCTAATCCTTTAACCTTGCAGTGGTAGCCTGGGGCACCCCAGCGCGTCGGCGGTGTACAAACCTTGAGTTGTTTTAAAGCAGGTCATGTGGAAAACATGCATTGAGCTTGACAGGGTTCTGCATGTATAATGTAACACACAATGCACTGTGTGGCCCCTGTGAATAATGCAGGCATAACGCACCACTTCTTAAATACTGCATCGCCGCCTATAGTGTGATGAGCCACCGATAGCAACTTTATGGACAAGCAAAGCACTTGGGCCTATGCCTGCGTGTCGAGGAAGTAGCAAGAGCAAGTCAGGCTAAAATTGAAATCTAATATGAACCGGTATGTATTACTGGTGCAGACGATGTCAGGGTAGCCAATTTGAATAGCTATACTGCTGTGTGTCCAAGATTTTCACCCTGAGTCCTCTATGATGGGTGGTGGTGTTCTGTGCTATTGGCACTGTAACCCTGTGTGCGCAAGTGAAGTAAGTTGACCTGGCTAAAGGGTTAAGGGTTAAAGTCCAGTCTTGTTGAAGTATTTCAGCTTTAGCTGGCATAAAGAATTGTATTGTGTATTGAGGGTTCTCTTTGTGTCATGACAGACTGGCAGCAACATAAATCGCGTGTCTGATTTATTAGATAACCGAGGAAATTAATTTTGTTCACGAAATTCAACGTCGGAAATTAGATCGAGAAATTGTTTTGAAAGAATCAGCGATTGTTTTCCCACATCGTCCCTCCGGAGGTGCTGATAACCGCTGATCTCCTTGCCTTTATTAATGAAAAAGAGAGGCACATGGAAATGGAAAAGCTGCTCCTCCTAAGATGTAATTAACTTTGCTATCTCCCAATCCTGAGCCCCCTCTTAACCACTTATTAACATTCCCCCCAAAACCCTCTCCTCTGGACCCTGGATTCAAGGTAAATACCTTTTTTTTGGCTTCAAAAAGGTAGAACACTGTTCCAGTCTTTGTGTGTGTGTGTGGGGGGGGTAGATAGAATCTATCTACCCTCAAAATCTTATCTCTGCGATTCTAGCATAATGTCTAAACTTCTGAAGAATGTACTGTTTCTCAAGTCGTTTTAGTCTCTTGTGCCTTAAAATGGGCAAGTACTTAATTACATAGCCAATGAAATCATTTGAAACCTCAGAAATGTATTCTGATTGGCATCAGTGACACTGTTTGCTCAACATGGTGAAATGCCTTCAAGAAACAAACACGTAGCGCAGAAAGCTGTGAATAATAATTTGAATGATGAAATATGGCAGCGGTGCAGATGAGTCGACGGCCAGGGATATGAAATGCTTGAACGTATTCTCTTATATAATTCTACATTACCAGTGGCTACAATGAAGGTGTTTGCCACATACAGTACGGTGCACCCCATCCACTGTTGCACTCCACTGTTAAAAAAAATGCAAGGGAATGGCTTGCTGGATAGTGATGTGTTTGAAATGTTGTGCATCGTTGCAGCAATTGAAATCACCCCAAGGGCTTGATGCTCTTTGAAACCTCATTTGCCTTTGCTACTTTCTTCGTACTATGCTATTACAGTCTAAAACGGCAACCAGCCAATGCTGGTACTGTCTTTACCCTGAAACCAGCCAGGCTCCAACTAATGAGTCTATTGGCTCACTGAATACGAAGAGCAACTGGCAAGAAAAGGTCTATTCAGAAAACAAGGCATGCAGTATCTTAGGTTCCTTGTATATTGGGTATCAAAGCAAGCTTTCATTTTCCCCTCATGCTCAGGTTCAGATCTCCAGAAGGTACCGTACGAGGAAATGTATATTTAAAATGGGTGATATTGACAGTATTATTCTTGGAAAAGAAAGCATCTCTGAATGGCAGTAAGTGCTAAAAGGGCTATGCGATATTTCTGTTAACACAATGTGTTGTAGCCCAGAGCTTTCTATTAGTATTTTTATTTGGAATCTGTATGCTACTGTAAGTTCATTCAGACTTTTATCGGAAATTAAATCTGTTCTTGGGGTTTGGAATGATCATCTGAAGCACGACAGCCTTGATTAATCCAGGCACTGTATATAAATTGAAAGTTGTGTCAGTATAGACCCGTGGTTCTCAACCCTGGTCCTGGAGGGCCGCAGGGTCTGCTGGTTTTTCTTTCCTCCTTAAAAGCACCAACCAATTTAGACAAAAGAAACCAGGTGAGGTGAGTTACTTATGTAATCAATCCCTTTAATTGATCAATTAAGTGCTGAGTAACAACGAAAACCAGCACACCCTACGGCCCTCCAGGACCAGGGTTGAGAACCGCTGGTATAGACATCGTTGTGTTGTGTTTTGTGTGAGCATTACTTCTTTGGGGCAGGAAGGGTTGGCTTCTTTGGGGCGTGTGTGTGTGTGTTTAGTGTTTAGTGTTTCGCATAATCCCACTTCTCCACGTCTCCTTGGCAGGCCTTGCAGACAGCTGCTGAAACAGGGATTATATTCCTGCCTCATGATCTATCACCTGGGTTGATCAGATATACATGCAGCAGCCTGCCTATTTCAGCACTTAGCAAGGTTTTGCGATAGTATTTAAATAAGCAAATGTGTGAGATGAGCTTTCATTGACGTTCTGTGATTTGCTCCCCTTGCTCGCGCACACACGTGCATATGTACACAGACACATGCACACACACACACACACACACACAGACATTGTTTATTTCCCCCCTCTCTCTCTCTCTCTCTCTCTCTCTCTCTCTCTCTCTCTCTCTCTCTCTCTCTCTCTCTCTCTCTCTCTCTCTCTCTCTCTCTCTCTCTCTCTCTCTCTCTCTCTCTCTCTCTCTCTCTCTCTCTCACACACACTGTCTCTTTCCTTTTTCTGCCCCATTAAGGCTGAGCCTCCATTTTATTTCTCAGTGCTGCATGTAAATTGGAAGAAACACTGATCAGAAGTTATTACAAAATGGAGCCTTGCTTGGAATAAGGAGCACGTGTGAGGGGGCGGGGGCGGGGTGTATGTATTGGGGAGGGGGGTGGTTGTGGTTGGGGGGAACCAGCAGGAGAATGTCGCTTTGTGGCAGGGATGGGAAAATTAGATTTATTTTTTCTTCTTGGGGTGTAGAAAAGGGGGAGGGGGCGTTTGTGGTGCCGCTGCCACCGTTTCTTTTTTTGATCAGAAGGAAGAAAATGATAATGATTTGTGAATGGCTTTGTGCAGGGTGCCGTTCCATTCCTCTCTGTCTGTCTATTTGGCTGGCTTACCCTTCCCGATCTTTATCTGCCCTCCCCGGCTCCTTATCACCATCCAAACTCAAGGTTACGCTGCGTACGGACATGTAATCAGGCAGCGAGAGTTACCAAAGCATTTTACGTGAATTTGATCCATGCAGCACCTCTGTCTCAGGGCATTATACATTCATGTGTTCGTCCAGTCAAACCACCCCCATACACACACACAGACACACCCCAACCTGATAAATGAACATGACCTTGAGGAATACATGTGTTGGAAGATAATCATTTCCCCTCCTTGTTATTTTGTTCATTCCATCTAAGAGCATGCCACGTCGGCTAAGCCCGGTGTCTCAAAATGTTGCCTTCTGCAGATAGACGAAAAACGTAAATACATTTGAGCAAATTGGAGGTGGTTAATACGTATGTGAGTGTTTATGGGTAATTGAGGTAGTTATGTCTCATGTTCTTTGGTCTGGGACTGTTTTATTTATTTATTTATTTATTTTTGCACCTTGTCAGAAACGCTTTAAAAAAGGGCAAGTAATTTTAGAGTTACAGCTCTGTGTTTGCTCATTTATGGTTTCCATTTTTAAAACGATTTGCTTTGCAGTTAGGGGTCCATTGGGAATATTAGTCCCCCTGTGCTGTCTTTTCTCAGTGCTTGGCCTCTCAGAACCTGTGTTCATTGAGTCAAAATGTGTACCCTATCACTGTAGCACACACACAGACACACAATCATATACTTAAAAGCACACAGGTATATTCACTTATGTGCGAACAGACACACACACACACACACACACACACGTACACATATGTGCACACACAAATAGCATGAAATCACTACATAAAATGAAAAATGTATCTGAACATAAACCAAGCAACTTAATGTTATGCAAAAGAAAGCAAAAATAAAACTTTTGACCTCTTAGGGATTAAGAGGTTATCATAGACATGCACTTTTTTACAATTACCAGATATTATTCCACGCGCAAAAAACATTCCTTTTGGATCAGACAGACAAACATGAAAGAGTTCCAGAGTTAAGTAAAACCCCAAATCCCATGGCTTCTGAGAAATGAAAACACATACAACAAGCTCTGTACAAGTTCATAAATAATACAATCAGGAACTATGAAGAAATATCATCTCTGTTGAAGTATCAAGTCACTGTTAATAGGAAAGCAGATTTACCTGTGTATATGTATGACACATTGTTAACATATTAATAAAGAGTGAGGACCTGAGGGGAAAACTACGGGCTCTGACAAAGTAAAATTTGCTTTTTTGTGCCATGCCTAGCTAAGCAGCAGCAATGTTGTAACCCATGTTTTGTTTTCTGTATATCAGAGAAGCTGAGATGATGCTTGCCTCGCTCACGTCAGTGCCCGGATGATATGATATTGTAGTACCTCTGCGACGACAGTAGATGGCGTACCTTGTTCAGGTTTTTTTTCTTCTCTCTCCTGCTTGGTCTTGTTCGCTCACCCATGGCTTGCACCAGCACTCGTTTTGAGCCTCTCAACCTGCACCCCCTACCCCCGCTCACAAACCCACCCCACCCCCCCTGCCCCCCTCTCCCCCTTGCTCCCCTCTCCCCCCTCCTTTAATGGGGCATGCTCACCGAGGTGGCAGTTCTAACAAGCTGCCAGGATCACGCACCCCCAGATGAGCCCAGTCCAAATAAAAATGTGTGTGTGTGTGTGTGTGTGTGTGTGTGTGTGTGTGTGTTGGTTGGGGGAATGAACCCCCTGCAGCGGATTGCAATTCAGCTGAATATGAGATGAATTAGTATGGCGTGACATGATAAGGCCCTAGGTTAACCTATCGGGCACACTCCACATATATTATTATTATTCATTTCAGAGATTGGAAATAGTAGAGAAAGGCTAAACCTAAGACAGAGCCTCTGTGATTAAGAAGGTGCGTCTGTTTTTTCATTTTTATTCAAAACATTTTGCGTCCTGGTGTGGTGATGTCCATCTGTCAGGCCACAGTCATCATTGTGACGAGGGAGCACCTGGCAGTTCGGCCGTTTCTGTGCTGTTGTACCCTGGAACAAGGTGCTATAGTTAAGCATATAGCTTAAGCTATAGTTAGGTTGCTTCAGTAAATATATACAAATGGTTAACGTGTAAAATTGAAATGTATCCAAGTCACCTTAGCTAATAGCAAGCAAATAAATAATATAATTACAACATTACTAATAATAATGAATTTAGATTGCCATATCATGTGAATTTGGCCTAAAAATCAGTTCTTGTTTCATCACCTGAGAGGCTAATTGCTTAATTTTCTCATTTCTACCATCTCCTTCTTTTGGTTTCTCATCCCCTCTTTGCCTTGCTACAGTATTTGTGGATCTCTCATCTCTGTCAGCCTCTCCCCTCACCTCCCCTCCCCCTCCATGGGGTCACTCCCCCCAAAATAACGCTTGTGCCTGTTCCCCATATATCATGGTTCCTGTCTGTCACCTCTCGAGTGCACACATATACCAAATATACACACACACACAGAGACACAGAGTGGCTGCCTTTGTTAAACCCCAGAAATCGGGGAAGTGCAGGGGGGGAAAAAAGAGCCAAAACGTGGAGGGGCGATCATCTACGGTCACGAATACTCTCGGCAGGGGAAAAGGGAGCCATTCAGATCTCTCATCCAGGAGAGGGAAGGAAAACATTGTGTATAATAATTTGTATGGTAATCTTTCAGTTTTTATGACAATCCTGCACCCCAAACCACTCCCCCCCAGCTCTCTGTGCCATCTTTGTGGACTTCACCACCACTATCACCACGCAGAGAATTTTATTTATTTATTTTTCTGTAGCATCTACTGCACAGTAGAAATGGCAACATGAGAAATCTTTTTGGTTTTGTGTTTTTCAGCTTCAGTGAGCTTAAAGAACTGCAGACTGAGCATGGCTTCACCCCAGGCCCTCAGCCTAGCGCTCAGGAGGCTGTGTTACTAGAGAAGCCAGGCGGACAAGGCGCTGCATGCTTACTGCAAGGTAACCATTCCTCATTTTTCTACTTGCACCAGGCTAAGGAAGTGAATGTCACTTTTACAGCAACTGTCAAATTATTACTTATTATATAATTATGGAATTTCAGAACGGGAAGGCATGGGTTGATGTGAAAACGCTGAAGGTTTTTTTTTTTTTTTTTTCCAGAAATGGCTCATTTCTTGTTTCTGGGACAACTTTTATGACCATTATTACAGAGACTCCTCCTTGTGTTTGACTGGGATTGATTTAGGCTGGGCTGAGGTTGAGGTGTTCCCACATGACGTGGAGCACATCTGTTAACAGTATAACGGTCGTGATCAAAATGCATCCTTGTTTGGAATATTTTTTAATATATGTAGTTGTTTTTTACGTCGTGGATAGTATTGGATGTAAAGCATGGGGTGTTTACTTGTTATTTGGATGTACAACCTCCAGGCCTTTGCCTCCAGTATACAACATAAAACAGTTCTATATGCTAATACAGTTTTTTTTTGTTAAATAAATGTTTGCTCTCGTGCAGTATGTTAACCATTTCTGCACTTACAACATAACTGTAAGTGTTTTTTTTTCCCCCAAGTCCCCAAGTTCAGTCTGTTGGTACTGTTAAATGCATATCTGTTTTCACTAGACCAGCCTCAGAGCTTATGAGCTCCAAGTGAACTTGAGAATGCTTCGCTTTGCTCGTTTATTTTAACAAATCTCTGGGGAGATGTAAAATATCTGAATGCAAAATTTATATATGTGAGTAATATGAAGTCCAAAATATCTGCAAAATATACATACTTTCTTTCTCTCTCTCTCTCTCTCTCTCTCTCTAGGTTTCTCATGTAGCTAATATATCTATCACACAAATTCTAAATATTTATAATATTATAACGTTTATATATGTCAATTTATGCATATATTTTATATATATATTATAGTAGTGTGTGTGTGCATATACTGTATATATAAATGCCTTTTACAACGCATGCATCTATTCAGCATTTCTTCAAGTTGGAGTAATTGATACATATTACTTATATTATGGGTTCAAAGTTTGTGACATCACTTAAAGGAGATGTGAATGGAAGTGGTGTAATGGGTGCTGTATATAGGCTTGTTTAATCCTGTTTATTTCTGTAGAGTGTTCTCGGTTGGTCTTTTATACACGCTCTTTGTTGTGCTTAAAATCTTCAGAAGCACGCGGGGGTGATGTCAAAGTCCGTTGCCTGACTCTTGCTTTATGAGTGTCACGGCGATGATTACTGTCACATGCATTTCCTCATGCGTTATGTTGGCAAAGTTCAGGCTTGTGAAGTTGTAGTTTTTTAAAACATTTTATCCGACTACAACGCGCTCAGATACAAGTTCATAACAATCATGGTCACATTTTGAGTTTTAGTATTTGTAACAGTTGGGGGGTGGGGGTTTGGGTTGGCGGGTGGAGGGGGGTTGTAGAGATGTGTAGTCATTTGTTTTGAGCCAACGGTATTTGGATAAATTATTTCTAAAACACTTTTGTAAATGTCGTCTTTAAGCAGGGTGCTGCAAGTGTTTTCCTTTGGTTTTTTGGGAGTACAATGAAAGCAGACCTAGCATGAAGCTTCCCGCTACCAGTGTAAACAGACAAAAAAAGAAAAGTGAGAATCTGGGGCACTGCCGAATCAAACCTGCCCCAGTGGCAACCCTTCTCCAAACAAACACTGAGGCAATTCCCTTCCCCACTGCCGTCTTCCACAAAACACAACCGCTGCCTCTCCTCTCCCTGGTGATGTTGCGCGTGTCATTTTTCATTTCATTTATGATCTTTAATGTTGAAAACAAACCCCCACATATTTGGAAGAAGTATTTTTATGCTAAGCCTAAGTCTGTGTACATGTTGTTTTTTCCCTCCACTCTAATGATTTGAAGAAAGATATATATTGCATAAGTGAAAGCAAAAACGACCTTGATTTTCTGTAATACCCTTGGAGATGGAAGAAGGACAAAGGATGTGAAACTGGGAAATCTGTTAACATTCAGAGATGTACATCTCCATGAATCGTATGAAATATTCCCTTAAACACAAGTACATAAATAGGAACAACTGGATTTTGCTTGGAATGATTTTCAATTTACTTCTGTATACTTTTCCAAACAAGTCCATTTGAATTTTGTGAATGCGGCTTATTTAGCAAGGAAGAACCTATTAATTTAAGAACGATCAATATTATGTTTTATGTTTTAGGCGCTATTTATTTATTTGAAATTATAATTACTTTAAATAAGTGCATAAATATGTCTCTTTTTTTATTAATTTGGTAATGAAACTTTAAATACAATCCATTATTTAAGCATTCCACAATTGTATTATTAACATTTATAATATTAAAATGTGATTTAATTTTTTTTAATGAATTATGTAAATGAATGTATTTAATTATTTATACTTTGAAGTACTTTTCTTCAGCTTTACAAAACTTAAACTGTTCAAGCAAAACATCTGATAATTTTTGTCAGGATATTAACTCATTTGTGTTTCCTTTTATTCTGCTAACAATGTGGAGTAAAACGCTTGATTGTAACAGAAATCCATGCCATCCGTTTTAGTGCTCGCCCATATTGCTGATACCGGTTTTGAGTTGGCTGTGCTTACGGAATATAAAACACCGTTGTTATGGAATAGCATTGGCCAAACTCAGACCTGGTCGTAATACAGTCCCATCACCCAGTCTACAGCACTAGCATGTCTTTAAATCGCAGTCTTAGTGATAAGACCGTTTATAGGCGTAAGCCATTGGCAAGAAATCTCTCTGGGATATCCTTGTGTGGGACAGAATAGATTGAACAAAAGCACAGCCTTACTACAACATAATATTATAATATAATATATAGTTATATAATATGTTTGGTTAAAAACTAAAATGACAAAAAAAGATTACGCTTGTAGATTGTATTGATTTTTAATTGTTTCAATATTTTGTGAGATGTTTGAATGAATCATTTATTTCATTAGGTTTGTGGAAACAAGAGGGTGTCAGTTCAGAGACAGGAGAATCTAGTCTCTTTCTGCACTGAAAAAAATAGTTAGTTAAATTAGATTCTTTAGAAGAATCATATATGTGTAGAAGAAGAGGTGCATGTGTAATATTGCTTGTATATGAAACTGAGGTATTTGTTTAGTAGAAAAAAATAAAATCAGTTTTACTCTATTTCACCACAATTGAACTCCCGAGTAGATGGATAAATGTTAATAATTGGCCCATGTGACTGTCGGGAGACCCAAATCTTTATTTTTGTTGTTTGCTCACTGCAGGGGAGCGCGTTAAGGGCTGGGGAACCAATGAGGAAGAGGGTGGGAGGGTGATATTTGGGCAGTTGTTATGTTTTAAAAAAGAAAAGAGAAATCCCATCTTGGTACATATATGTTCTTCATCTTTCTTGTCTCCCTATATAATAATAATAATAGCAATAATAATAATAAAAAGAGAAGAGGACAGCCTGTTTATTTATTTATTGGTCCTCGCACTCCCCCATTTTATCAGCTGCTCTGATGGCCATCAATCTTGTCACTCTGATTTGTCATCATCCTGGCTGTGAAGCTTGATTTTCTGTGGAGGGACAAGGTGGGGAATGGCTGAGGGGAGAGCAGTGGCCATCCGCAGGCCAGGGACGAATGTCCATATCAGCATTAGCACCTCTCCCCCACGACGGGACTTCCTATTCAAACCGGGATGAGGAACACAAACATTGGAAGGAAAAAAGTATTCAATTTTTTTCAGGATTTTTTTTCATACAAGAATTAGCCACAAAACAATTAATTAAATTGGGCCTTGTGTGCATCACACAGCAGTACACAATCCTGAATGGTTGTTGTCGTTGTTGTCGTCGTTGTTATGTGAATACGACTCTGCAAATTATACTATAAAAGCAAAATGCATAATATAGTTGTTGTGTGTGAGTTTGGTCACTAAAAGAAAATTGAGTCTTTCCTGAAACTCAAATTTCAAACCAAATGGACTCGTATAGCACTCTTTATAAATACATTGTCACAGAGCGCTTAACAGAAGAGAATCCAGGCCTAGACCCCCTGGATTGCAGTTCGAAAAACTTGAAGCCTTGTTCTGAACCCAGCTGAATTTTTTTTTGCAATACAGTACAAGGTGCTGGCTGGGTTCCTTGTGTGATTTTTAACTGTGTGCCATGTCTGTTGTTGTGGTTGTGATCACTCGGATACTCGTTCCTTGAACTTGAACTTGACTCTATTTTTATTGCTTATACAGCAAGTGCAGGGATGGCTTGATTTGACAAAGGTGATTTTTCCCTTGAGGGAAATGCACATCCATTCAGACAGCTGCCATTTATTACTGCCAGCATGTGCATTGCCATAGATATTATAATATAATTTTACAGTGCTTTTATACGTCGGCTGGTATCTATTCACGGGCCGATTTCTTAGAAAGCATTTTTACGTAATTTACTGTGTTAAGAATCACCTTCTCTTAATGGCTTTTAAATGATTTTTAATTACCATAATACTTCAGCCAGCGAATAATTATCAGAATGTTAAATACATTGCCTTCTTTAAGCAAGCTCAATGGGGAAAAAATCACCTCATTACCCTTGATATTCTTAAATAGTATGAATTATTCCTAAGTGAGACTCCAGGTATAACTGAAAATTCCCACCTGCAATGACATTCTCACCTGTGTAATGGGTTTGATTGGGAAGGAAGATGTACGCATGTGTTACGTCTTTATTGAAGAAATATTATGGAAAAAATGCTTGTCTAATGTAGAGTATGAATAATGGATTATGCTTACATGGATGTTAAAATACTGTATATTTACATTTAGTAATTTTAGCACAATTATTAGAAGACATATTGGTTTCAGTAATCAATAAGTAATGTCAGTATCGGTAATAATATGGTAACATTAGAAAAAAAGGAATCATATGTTTATTTACAAGCAAGTGGAGTGTTTTCCCTGACAAAACCAACAGGGTGTGGATGTATATTTATATTTTTGGTACATACATTTTATGTACCAAACATCTGATTGTAGGGGTGTCTTTTTTTAGACAGCATAAGTGGTTTAAGTCATTTCAATGGGAACAATTCTTATGATGAACTATTGACAATTGAAACATTAAATGATGATCATTTTTTTTTAAAAACCATCCCTTACCCATCCGCTTCTATGTCCACCTTTATTTGTTAATTAAAAAAAGAGATCATATCGCATGAATTATAAATTTGACTTTAAATACGACGCTGTGATAATTGTTGCTTTATAGTTCCATTACGCTGATAGGCTCGATGTCTTTATCGCCCTGATGAAGGCCTTGTGTGAATTGCCTGTCTCTGCTGCTCTGGTTTGGACGTGAGCCCCATGCGCTGAATTGAACGGGGTCCATCAATTAAGTTATGCTTTAGTCAAATTGCACCCTTTTACATTGTAAAGCGTTTAATTTGTAAAGCGGCTGGAAGCCTAGAGATTTATCGAAGGACAGAAAGTAGCTGGGGGGGCTCTTTTCTCTCTCTCTCTCTCTCTCTCTCTCTCTCTCTCTCTCTCTCTCTCTCTCTCTCTCTCTCTCTCTCTCTCTCTCCCTCCCTCCCTCCCTCCCTCCCTCTCTGTATTTTTCTCCTGCTGTATTTATCTGTCTCTGTTCAGTTGTAGGTCTTCCTTCTCTTTCACCACCTGTGAAATTTTATTCCAGGAAGATGCATGTTTTTTTTTATATTCATGACAATCAGGGAAGCATGGAGCCATCCCCCACCCCCATCCCCTCCCCCCTGGTGAGACACCAAGCATCAAACTGACACGTGCTCACCCCTTTTCCTCTTGCACACACACACACGCGCACACACACACACACACACACACACACGCACACGCACGCACATGCCTCTTCCTGCCCAACGACGTAATGCCGGTGGTATTTCACAGCAGCAGATTAACATATGAAATGACAGGGTAGCTCGCTGTGTGGAGCGGTGGGTGGAGTGGTGCTGGTGTCACTGTAGCATCGCACTGCGCCGCCACACCTCACCTCTACGTTTGAAAGGGGAAGATGGAGGCTTCAGGTCTGTTTGTGCTGTAGTGCTCTCCTGTGCCACAGTGGAGCGCGACTGTGGTCCCAGTGTTGTGCGTGTCGGGGCACAGGTGTGCACTGAGACTACCCTGTATGAGATGCTGGTAGGCAGAATCTTTCACAGACCTGTTCAATAAAACAACAGTGTGTAGCGCAGTGTTTTAAAGAACCAGTGTAGACGAACACACACGCGCGTACACACGTACACACCCGCACATGCGCAGGCACTCTCCACGCACACACACCTCTTGCGCCCCCGCCCAAACCTTCCCCCATGCCGCAAGAACTCAGACATGTGGCAGCCACAGGCGGAGGGGTGGATTTGTGCATGCATTCACTTACCCGAGACACGGGTCGCATGCGGATACGGGCTGGTCGTGCACTGTCTCTTCAGAGCGCACAGACCACAGCCTGTCAGGCTCATAATTCAGTCTGCTCTGCTCTGTCTGCTCTGCTCTGCTCTGCTTTGATGTGACTTAATGGACATTTCTGTAGTGCTCACAGATGCAGATATGCTTTTTAAACAAGTGGAAAAAATTCACCTGCTGATTTGAATGACCTATAATTACATTTGCATAACCGCTCCCTCGTCTCTGTTGTGCTCGGGCCCGGCCTCGCTGTTTTGGGGAAGCAGGCAGACGGTGCAGTTCCACACTGACATGAAGAGTTTATTTTATCTCCTGTGTGCGATTACAAAAGGAATCACAGCATCCTTATATTTTGAAAAATGGAAATTCTGGGAGCAGAGAAACTTAGAAATGAGGGGTTTTTTTCTGTAATGCTGCACTAAAAGTCTGGATCATATTTATCATTTTTTTAGGCTGCATAGAAAAGTATGGTGTGTTTTTCTTGTCTGTTTGCTTTTTCTTTTCCTTTTTTTTTTTTTTGCACATCGCTCAAAAGTGATGAGAGTATGTTGCTTTTCAGCTGTCTCACCCCAAGGCAGAATGTACAGTTCTGCTAGGCGGTATTACCTCTTTCCTTCTTACAGACAGCTAGCTAACCTCCTCAAAGGATGCTGGAGTCTGGAGCGGGAATGCCTGAGAGCACAGCAAGGGAGCGAGGGAGAGAGAGAGAGAGTGTGAAAGAGAGAGGAGGAGAGGGAGGGAATGCTCAGCTGTTTTATTTAAAGAGTCCTTTTGGTCCCCCTATTCTTTGTAGAACGTTTAGCTTTGACCCTCCCCTACTTTTTCCACTCCCACCAACCCCCAATGCCCCCCCTCCAACGCCCCCCCACACACAGTCCAACAGATCTGCAGGATACCATAGTCGCCAGCTTTTTATATCTACTTCAGTAGTTGTGTGGTTTTTAATATATATCTCTACTGTATAGAGTGTATGTACCAACACTGTCACATCAGGCGTAAGGGAGGGAGAAAAAGAGAGAGAGAAAGAGAGAGAGAGATGGAAAGAGAGGGGGAGACGACTGCTTTTAAATTGTGGATATTTCACAGAGTATAATAAACATGCATTTTAAAATAAGACTTAATTGAGGCACATTTAAAAAAAATGTAGTTATAGTTTTAGTTAAATTGCAGGTAAAAATTCATAGCAGCAATAATTTAACTCAAACCTAAGCCTCCAAGCAGATGAGACTGGAGCCAATTCAAGGTAAGTTGTGGGTGTTTTTTTATTTTTTAATTTTCTCTTGGCTGCTGATTACAAAGCTGCTGATTGATTGGTTAGCGGCTGCAGTTTACCAGAGGCCGCTCATCACCTGATAATGGCTGTTTTGTTGAGAGGAGGGTGGAGAAAAAAAATTGAAGAAAAAAGAAAGAAAGAAAGAACAACAAATGCTGAGGTCCGCACCGCCGTGCTGTTAGAACTGCCGGTCCGGTCTGCGTCTCGCCGCTCTCGTCGTTTCTCCTCTCCAGGCGTGTGTGGTCTCTCCGCTTGCCTTTCGTTAGCGTGAGCGGGTGGCGGTTGGGGGGCGGGGGAGGGAGGGGGTGTGTTGGCTGGTGAGCAGGAGGCAGCTGCCTGTGCGCCTTTGACGCGGCTCGTTGTGAATATGAAGATGAGGGGGCGCCACGCGCCGCCGTGTTTATGTGCTCTCTATAGGGTGTCTGATCTTCAACAGATTGCTGTTGTTTGGTGTGATCAGCCAGCTCTGTTGTTGGGGGGCAGACAGGAGGAGGAGGAGGGGGGGGGGTTGCGGTGCGGGGTGGGGGGTTGAGTGAGTGAGTGAGGGGAGGAGTAGAGAGAGAGATATAGTAAAGAATGGGGAAATGGTGCAGGAGCTCTTGGCTGTATTTTTTATTTTTTTATTATTTTACACCGTTGACAAGATGTGATGATTGCTGTCCTCCCCCTCCACCCACTCCATACACTCACACACACACACACACACACTCACTCACTCCTCACTTACTCACACACGCAACCCCCCAGCGGTACCACAGTTTCTCATTTGCATGTCAAAGCAATGGAAAGCACAGCCCAGATTAGTATGGAGATGACATAATAATGTAATGAATTAAACGCACCTATTTCAGCACAGCGCCGAGCTGGAGTGAGGGCTTAGGGAATGGCACGGGGAACATGCAAGAGAGGGAGTAGACTCCGGGCTGATTTGTGTGTGTGTGTGTGTGTGTGTGTGTGTGTGTGTGTGTGCGTTCCTGTATTCATTCCCTTCCTGAAGAATATGGCTGGCAGACCGCTTGTCATTCTGCACCGTTTTATTTTTATTTGAAATTGCACAGTGGGCACTGTCTTTTTAAAAATCCTTGTTTAAACTCGTCCACTCATCCGCTTCCCACATTTGTTTATCCTTAACGGCGAAAACAATGGCCTCCCAAAGCTCCTCGCAATCCCGCACCGCTCGCCAAATGGTAAATTGCGTAGCATGTTCTATAGCTTTCATGCATTTCTGTTGAGGAAGATTTTATTTTTTTTTTTTACATAAAAGTCTTCCTTTCTGCTCTTGGAGGGCATCCATTTATTTTGAAGGTTAAAATCAAGGAGACTTTATTATTATGAAATAAGTAATTCGCCATTGGGAACCTACTGTACAAGAATAGCTTACTCTCAGTACTGTATTTTACTGTATGTACATAATTATTTTTTTAAACAGTTATGCTACATTTCAGTTTCAGAATAATACAAGATATAATAATGAGAGACCACTTAGCCACCCCTCTTAGGAGGCTGAGACTATTTTGAATCATATCTATTTGAAGAGCTCCTCTAAGACCATCAGAAAGAAGAGGAATCTGCTGTAATTCCACCATTGCTGAGGGCAGGGGTACACACTATTTCTCTCTCTCTCTCTCTCTCTCCATCTCTCTCTCTCCATCTCTCATACATGTTTCATTCATACTATGTTTCGCATAGTATCAGGCAGTCTGCGTTTTGACCATGAGTGTTTTGAGGCCCCCACCATGTCATGGCCATGCCTTCGGTGTGGTTCACCTGCACAATGCATCTCCCTAATACTCTGAATGGAAGAACCTCCCCAAAAGAACAGGGTCTTTATGAAAATAATCTAACTCTCATTAATTTATCTTTTTATTTGTTACTTATCTTAATTTGTCATATTGCCTGTCCTCTGCTGGGTCTCTGCTGGATAGGTCCCTGTCACATAGTCCTCCACAGCCTCTCTCGTATACTATGGGGGTGAAGACGACTGACCGCATCAGTTGGTGTAGATCACAAAAACCCTACAGGTGACTGCCAAAATAAAGGAAACACTTGAGTAACTGAAGCTGTTCTCTCGGCGGCCTATTAAGACATTTTACAGTATGTTGAAGTTTCCTTTATATGTCACCTGCGTGAAAATTGCATCCATTTTTTGCAATTGCGGCATGCATTCTGTGTATGTATTGTGTATTGACTGCCCGTCTTTATGAAAAAATTTATAAATATCCAAAAGTCAAATCAAAAACAGAATTTATTTGAAATACACTGCTGAACTAAATAAATAAATACTTTCCATATCTGATATCTCTTAAATGACAAAAAATATTAACATTGTATGGACAAAATCGCATATATGGATGTGGCAATAATTCAAAAGCGTTCAATTCAAAAGACATATATTTTGAAACATTTCAAAGTGTATTCCTTCTCATTTCATTTAGATGTGTTCACATAGCACAAATAAGACGTAGCCTATTCGTCTTTTGTCCAGGCACATTTTCATGTGAGATTTCAGCAGCGACACCGCGTATTGTCCGTACAATAACACTCTCCACTGGATGAACGACAGTCTTCTTGAGCTGCCAGCTTTGAGATGTAAGTGAAAAGGTTAAGAGATGAGCAGAGAGAGAGAGAGAAGAGAAGCATTGCCGTTGGGTTTGGGGGAGCGGGGGGTTAGAGGGGGTGAAGAGCTGGGTCTAGGGTCTGTCTCTCCCAGAGAGGGAGCGAGGGAGGGGGGGGGGTGCGAGCAGGCTTCGGTCAGTGACAGGAATCCTGTCTAAAATGGCGACAGTATTGGGACAAAGCAGGACCATGGGGTTCTGCAGTCAAATTAGCAGCGCATTGCCGATGCAGTAAGGAGCGTCTGTTGTGACAGCGCGGTAAAGGGTACTGGTGTGATTGGTGTGAGTAATGAGCTTTTGGAGCACGGTCAGTGTGGAGGACGTGGGGGTGGGAAAAGTGGGGTTGATATGATGCTTTATGACTCCAGCTAACCACCCTCCACTTTCCCAGGGCACTGAGTGGGGGCTGGGGGTGGGGGGTGCTGCAGGGTATTGGGGCTCCCTGATGTCCTGCCATTCACCTTACAGTGTGGGGCATCCTGGCCCTGTGTTGCCTAGCACCCCACAGACACACTTACTCTCAGTGGTTTTTTTATACCATTCACAAAAACAGTGACAAGAGGCACGGTCAGTGGAATGTTTTAGGGAGAATGTGACCGAGATGATGAAGATGATTATGGTTCGCATCAGTCTCGATCAATAAGAGGCTGCCGTTCTTATACTGGTTACATTACGTTGTTTTGAAGCTCTTAAAGTGAGTGCCATTGTTGTGTATAGTATTATACTGAGTATTGAGCGCGGTCTGTTTTTATTTGTGTGATGAGAAAATATTTTCTTTCTCCTTTAGCATCACAGAAAAATTAATAATGATATATCATGCATTCCTGTTCGTGTTGCTGTGGACAGAACTCTAATTGCATTACTAAAATGTGAGGTTTTGCTTGGTCTCTGACCATCGCTCAATTTAAGTTACAGAGCCTGTGGCCTCAGTGATTCAGTCATAATTAATATGAATGAGGCCAGATTGGGCCTGTGAAATTGCGTATGCTAATAGCGATAAAAGTAGTGAATAAATATCGATTGGATGGTGCGTTGTGAAAAGTATGTATTTGATTGGACTCCATGGCTTGTAAGGTGCTTTCAACCTGTGTGATTGTATACCCTACTTCTTGTCTGTATAAGTTTGTGTGAGCATGAACAACTGGTCAAGACACTAGTGTGTGTGTGTGTGTGAATGTGTATATATATATATGTATGTATATATATATATATATGTGTGTGTGTGAATGTGTATATATACTGTATATGTATATATATATATGTTTGTGTGTGTGTGTGTGTGTGTGTGTGTGTTAAAAAGAGAGAAGGGTAGACCAGTGGCCTGGGGTGAACCTCTTGCCCTGTCACTCCACAGTCCAGTTTTCACCCCTCTCCTCTTGGGTCTCTATTGCCAATAACGAGGATAGGCAGGAGAGAGGAT
The DNA here is from genome assembly GCA_029706075.1 of Aldrovandia affinis. Taxonomy (NCBI): domain Eukaryota; kingdom Metazoa; phylum Chordata; class Actinopteri; order Notacanthiformes; family Halosauridae; genus Aldrovandia; species Aldrovandia affinis. The sequence goes on from JAINUG010000003.1 coordinate 10,478,637, forward strand.
TATGGGTATTGATCGACCCAGGGGGATCATTAGGCATCACTATCAATCCCAGACTCCTTGCGCACCTCACCGGCCAGCGCAGACATTGCCAATTTGTCCCTATTAGAGAGCTCGGTCTCTGAGTGTCTGCTCAAATAGAGCCTGCCTTTAGCCTCGCAGGAGTGGGGACGGTCTCTGGCCAGCACTGTGGTGCTGTGCATGCGTGCACCGGTGGACACCAATGCGCACGGATCACCTGGATGTGAAATAAGTAAGTTAATGCGGTACTTGAACAGATAAATAATAATGAATAACAGTGTTTTAATGGTAGGGTTCCAAATGTGGTCCCTGGGAGAGGTAGACTGCTGTTGAGCCAAGGATTGTAACCTGAACTGCTTAAAGTAAATATCCAGCTGAATAAATGGGTAATGCACACACACGCATGCACGCATGCACACACACATACACACACACAGAGACACACCACACAATTTCTCTTAACATGCAAGAACCACTGCAACCAGGGTACACAATTTCATTGGGGAAGGTTATTTTACAACATCCACAGACCAACAAAAAAAAGAAAGACCAAACCAAAAAATTTTTTAAAAAATTGTTTAGTAGCTATCTGTTTCACAAACCAAGACAAACCATTAGGTTGTGTAGTGGGCTGTGTTGGCCTCTGGTGAGGAAGTGTGCACAAAGGCCCACACACCTGTTCCCTGCAGCGCGCGGTGGGTTTCGAGAGGAACCCAACTCGAGTGGGACTCGTTTTGACTTTTGATGTTCCCATGCACTCAATCTTTCAAGAAACATATTATGCATTTGTAACATTTGAAGTTTGGGATTAATAAGGTGAAAGGCAGAGGCTCCGTCGCATTTATGCGCAGTGACAGAACCAGAGCACACGTGGGAATTGGGTCATGGTAAATATCGCACACGCACTGGAGTGTACCTCCTCTCGCTGACTGCTTATAAATGCATAAAGTAATGTTCCATTGTTGGCACTATAGTCAGGTCAGGTGCTGGGATTCTTGAGACATGGCAAGAGACGCACTCCAGATTATAGACAAAGGACGAGATGGGCTGAATGGGTCTGTCACACATAAAAAACTCCAATCCGTTTGTTCAGTGAAGAGGCTACATCGACTACCACACTACTTGTGTTTCTTAGATTAAAGTCAAGTACGCACTTGTACCAGGTGCTTTGTCTCCGGTTGTGACATTTCTGGGCTTTACAATTTTGCATTCATAAATGAAATAATCAATTTTTCTAACCCTGTACAGATAAAACATGCCATGTGTGGTCTTCCCATAAGCCTTTGGGACACTGTCTCGAGCTACTTAGAGCTTATAAAGATCTGCTGCAGGATCAAGGAGACTTTTTTGTTGTTGTTGTGGTCGCGGGACAAAGCAGAACAGTTGGAAATAAAGTTATTTTTAATGCTGGAAACTACATGGGACATTTGCAGCCGAAGCTCAGTGCTAGAGTCACAGTACTGTTTACAGTAGGTGGAACGACAGATCAACAGAGGCTACCCTCCCAAAATGTCAAAGGTACAGTGAAGCCCTGCCTTACCCCCCCCCGGTGAACACGCCTGTGTTGCATTTATCGGGCGGTAATTACAGCTCTAATTGAATATGGTGCTGGGGCTTATCCAGCCTCACCCCACTTATCTGTGTATAAGCCGGGCGTGCTCAGGAGTAAACCTCCCGCTTATCCCCCCCAGCCCCCTCCACTGACGGACACCCTCTCAGCCTTGCGCGACGCCGGCGACACTGAGCTGGCACTCTCCACACTCACGGGACGGGGCACTTATCACGGAGATGCCACTCCAGGCGCCGGTGTTTTGACACGGTGTCAGTGCCCGTGTCACCGGCGGGCGATTACGGCAGCAGACTGTTAATGCCAGCGTTCCCCCGCACCTGCGCGTGGCGACTCCGCCGCAGCCTGGGCCAAAAAACCCGTGACGGCTCTCCCTCGCTCGCTCCCTTGATCTTGCTCTGCGAGGATCAGGAGCGAAATGGAAGAGGGCCTCGCTCGTCCTGTCAGAGTCGTAGCTTTGCCATTCGAAGCCCGCACTGAAGGCCCCCTGGCTTCAGCTGAGCTTTATTGGGTGTAAGTGGGGCTCTGTTCTCTTGTAGAGGGATGTTTGTTTGGGGTTTTTTCTGCTTATGTTTCATACACAGCCATGGCTTTAGGATAGAACATTGTGTTGTGAAGCAAGCTGGCTTTTTTTGGGGGCCAGGCTTTTTAAACATCCCAGTGAACAGTATCCCATTTTCTGTTTGGACGGGCTCACCGTTGTCGAGCACAAAGTAAAACAAGATTCTGATGATAAATCATCTGCCCCGATCTTTATCTGCACAGAGCCCTGAGTTTCTATATTAAATCTCCATAAAGTCCTACGTTGTCTGACCAGGCTCGACACTCTGACATGAAAGTCCACCCAACTTCCAGGGATGTGCTTTGCCAGGGATGTGATCTTGTGTAGGTGGGGCTCCAATTGGACGTAGCGATTCAAACTGGAATATACCCAGTGGGGCATCATTAAATCACTCAACACTGGCTAAAACTTGGCTAGAATCAACCAGATTGCAGGATTTTTAGCAGAAACCAATCTCACAAACGTATAACTTCCCTTTCCAGACGTTGTAGAGATAGTCTGGGGTCGACACTATCCTCCTCTGAAGCCCTGAGAGAGAGAGTGTATCTCTCTCTCTTTCTCTCTCTCTCTCTCTGTGTGCCCTGGGATATTAACACCTGGATTATCATGCACTTTGAAACCCGAAGAAATGTCATTTTCAACCAGTAGATGCAGTTCCACACCCCCACACATCCCGGAGAGCCAGACGTTGGGTTTCTGAACCTTGAAACGGAGGATAAAGTAGACACCGCAGGGGGCGGCGTGGCTTCCCTGTCACACGGGCTCATTAAAAGATGAGTACGGCGGTGCCGTGTGAAAGTAAGTCCCAGGGAAGGTGTTTGGTCAAAGGGCCTCTGAGGACCATCGAACCTGTGATGCATGGGTAACGTCCAACTAAGCATGCTGGTCAGTGAATCATTTCTGAAATAGTTACTGACTGTTCCCAGAAAGGATTCCAAGATCGATCGTTAATTATGCATATCAAAAAATGTTCTAACCATACAGTTTTTAAAAATATGCATTTCATAGTGCCCTTTGAGTTCCAATGGTGAACTAGAGTCTAGTGTTTCACAGCAGCCAAGCCATAGAATTATTACATATTTTTTTTACCCCATTGTCAATCTGTTCCTTACAAGTGCCACCATCCCTGTCTCTACCTCATTTTGTCAAACATCATTTTGTAAAACAGAACTGATTGCCTAAAGACATATTTCATTGTTGGAAAAAACTATCTCTCTTGATAGTGACCAGCTCATTTTCAACGCCTTTCTTTGTCCTGTTTTTAAGGTCTACTGTACACATTTTGACAGCTATGTTCACCTCATTATTAGCATTACCATTATTGTTCCCAGGGCAACCAGGGCTTCGGAGGGTTCAGAGAAGGATATTCTTGATCCCAGATCTGTAGAATGTCTGGAAAGGGACATTTTAGTTTATTTAGTTTATTGGTTGCTAAAAATCATGCAATCTGGTTGCTTCTAGACAAGTTTTATTCAGTGTTGAGTTAATTAGTGATGCCCCAGTGGGAATATTCCGGTTTTAATCGCTGCGTCCAGTTGGAGCCCCAACTACACAAGGTCATGATTTGATAGAAGGAGGAACTGACCATTGGTTTATTAGCAAAGCACATCCCTGTTGGGATGTTGGGTGGACTTTCATATCAGAGTGTAAAGCCTGGTCAGGTTGATTGTACCGTACGTTTCTGAGCCTGACAAGTGAGGCTAAGAGGAGGAATGCCCAGAATCATGCCGCCTGCGAGGTGTAGTGCAGTCTGGGCGTGTTGGAAAGTGACAGAGAGACGCTGTGGTCAGGCTTCACAGCCTTTGCCAGTGAGTGATATGCAGTACAGGGGATTCACACAAGGGAACCCCTTCAGTGCAATGAACCCCACAGAGGTCACGTGTCCGAGAGGTTCCGATAAATTGATATATGACATGATATCTGACCCAAAAATATTTTGATGAAAAATGATTATTTAAAATTATAATGAAAACAATTGTTAAATTTTTTTAATAAATGACACCAAATGTATGGTTCGTTCTTGTCCTTTCATTTTTTGCCATCTGAAAACATATTTTACTTTAATGGCAAATGATTTCTGCCTGTCCATGACCCTGAAATGCTTTGAGTCCATGCCGCTTTCTCAGTTTTGAGATCCTCATCCTTTCAGGACTCTGTGTCTCTTTCCCCCTCTCTGCAGACACCAGAATAAAAACCAGGACAGCAGAACTCCTCAAAGAGTAACTTAGAAATGTTCATTTTCCAGTTTCCTCTATTACATTGTAATAGACTTCTAATGAATAACATTTAATGGTTTTCTGGGATATAGTTGTATTCCAACTCTTTTTTTTTTTTCTAACAAGCATGATTGATAGATTTATTTTTACATAAAATGTGGTCTCCCAACAGTTCCCTTTCAAAAGCATATTTCCATATAATTGTGGGTAAAAATATATATATTTGCAGCCATAAAACATATCTGTTTATGACTAATTGACCAGACAGATGCTCACTTTGTGTCTCTTTGAGTCTCCGCTCTCTGCAGTATCACAGTGGCCAGTAGAGGGCAGCGTGGTCTGTTCACCACCATGGTCAGTGACCCTAGCGTTGAAAGGATGGCATTGTTTGGTCACTTTTTTTCCTTTAAATATGACTCGCTTTGTTATTTCAGACACACGCAGTACCCAGGCTCCCGTTGTCCTCCCTACTCACGCCAATTCTGTACGGTTCTTTGGAAACAGCCTGTCGTGGTTGCAGCAGCATCACGTCTGTTGTGTTGTTCTGTAGTCTCAGATTTATCATGGTGCTCTATTGCATTGTGAAAATACTGTGCTGGTTCCCAGAGTCTTGTGCTCAGTTCACTCATTTTAAATAAAAGAAGTATGTTATATATATATATATATATATAAACAAACTCTGTTGTGTAAGGCAGTGTCTAGCCTGATAATCTTAGTATTCTTCTGTGGCTGCACTGGATCTTTCATGGCCCATTTGCATTCATGGCGTTTTCACAGTGGCATGAGATTCTGACCAACAAGAAATGTGAATGCAAAATGTAAGTTAAAGGACAACTGTTTAAATTTAAATGAATGTGTGGACGGGTGCAATATATCCCGGTTAATTTTATTTCTCTCTGCGTCTTTGCGAGGCAATGGAGGCAGACTGTCTGGGTGTAATCAAATAAAAATGTGAATCTCTCATAATCCTTAAAAATACACAAATGGAAGCAAAAGGCAAAAAAAAAAATCAAATAAATATCAACCGAAATCCTTGAGTATTAGACTTGTGTATTTTTCAACAGGATCCATGAGCTGCAGTTTTCATTGGAAGAGTGCTGATGCTGTATCCTGTCTTAATCTTTTAGTGTGAGAGCGAATGTGTTTGAATGTGTGTACATGTGCCTGGGAGTGTGTCTGTGTTTGTATTTCAGTGTTTGTGATGTGAGCATCTCTTGTAGTTTATATTTGTATGTGAGTGTATGCGCATGTGTGTTTGCTTATGTGTGAAGGTGTGAAAGAGTGTGTGTGTGTGTGTGTTACCGTGTATGTATGTTTGTGTGTTTTTGCATGTGTTTGTATTTGAGTATGCATGCATGCGTGTGCATGTGTGTGAATATGTTTCATGCAGCTTGTGTGTGTGTGTGTGTGTGTGTGTGTGTGTGCATACAGTACATACGTGTGTGTATGTGTGTATGTATACACTGTATACATTTGTGTACAGTATGTGTGTGTGTGTGTACACAGTATACGTTAGTGTACAGTATGTGTGTGTGTGTGTGTGTTTGCATACATTTGTGTGTTTGTATTTGATTCAGAATGGATACATGTGCATGTGTGTGAATATGTTCTGTGCAGCTTACATGTGACGTGATGTCTGTGCATACAGTACATACGTGTGTGTGTGTGTATGTGTGCGGGTGTACAGTACATACATGTTTGTACAATATATATATCTGTGTGTGTGTGTGTGTGTGTTTTGCTTGCGCGCGCGTGCGTTTGTGTGTGTGTGCACGCATGTGCATGTGTGTGTGCGCACATGTGTAAGTGTGTGTGTGTGTGTGTGTGTGTGTGTGTGCACATGAAGAGAGTGAACAGAGAAGAGATGGGAGAGGAGTGGAGATGGATGAGGGCCTGGCCAGGGCTTTGGGGTGTTTTAATTATAACGGCGCTCCATCGAGGGGTCAGCTTTCCCTATCTTTCTCTGGCTTTACGTCTGTCTCATGATCTGAGCTGCACCTTCATCCCTAAGCCATCAGCTCCTCTGGCCAAACAGAGAAAAAAGGGAGGGTGAGGAAAGGGGCTTTAGAACAGTAACTATCCCCCGCTTACCATTAATATCAGTCAATCTCTCCTTTTTTATATACAAGGGAGCGGAATAGCTCCTGTAAATTGGCCGTGATGTGAAATACGCTCGCTGTGTGCAGTTGAGTGCATGGTTATGAATGTTTTTATTAAGTCGGGCCTCAGGACCACAATAACACAGCCCACCACCGCCGGGCCCCAATCCCAACATAGCACCCCACCCCTGCTACCCCCCTCCTGAACCGAACCAAAAAGGAAGAGCCGGCCTCAAAACGTTCCTCAAAACGCAGCCCCTCAAAAGATGAGAGGAATGAAGGAGCCTTGCCCTTCCCTGCTTTCCTTTTTTCCCTCCCCCCCTGTAGAGGAAATCAGAAAAATGTCAAGCATCTGTGCATAAAGCTTTCGCTGAAAAAGGACACACAGGTCACATGACCACACTTTGACACCCTCACTGTGGGGGGCTGAACTGCCAGAGATTCCACATTTAGATGTCTAGATTATATTTTTTATTTTTTATTTTTTTTAAACCATTTTTTTAATACTGCAGTTTGTCATTTTTCCTCTCTTTTTGTTTTTCCATTCAAATATTCTCCAGAAAAAACGGGCCTTTGTGACATATGAAATATTAATTTTGTGCCCCTCACAATGAAAACTATTGCCTCCAATATTTGTATCTTTTTACATATCACAGAATGCTGATTACAGTTTATTCTTTGCTAATAGCCTGGAGAAAACCCTTTTTCTGTTCTGAGCGTCGTAAGAACACTGATATGAATGGCTTGACCGTTATCATTTGTATTTGATAATGCATTTGTTTAACATTTTAAATTCTAAATGAATTGCTTGTGCATTTGACAAAAACATGTACAGTATAACATATAGGACAATATTGTTGATAAGGGAACAATCAGCTCCATTTAAAACTAATAGAATATAATCTTTCTATTTCAAATTAGAGCATTCAGATTAATGTACTGTGCACACATATATATTAGTGTGATATTCTTCTCTATTGAAATTCTGCTGTGGTCAGATAGATGTGTTGATGGATATTGTACAAATATTGACACATCAAAGCTGTGATCTATTAGCTGTATGCACCAAAATATCAGACAAGGGGCCAGAGTACAATTTAAATATCACATATTTGAAATTTAAAACACTAAATGAACATGTATAGCTTAATTATTGTTCATATATATAAACCGTGTGTGTGTGTATGTGTACGTTTGTGTTTGTGTTTTACGCATTTGTATGTGCAAAGGAAAATTCTGGCCTGTACAATTTCTTGTCTGTACTATATCTCCATGACAACGTGGTTTTGATGTCAGTTTCCTTTCTGACATTTCCCCATTTGGTATAGATTCTGAACTGCTTTGCCTCTTCCTCAGCCACTGTGTCATATAAAAAAGGAGGGGAGGGGAGGGGGGCTATGAGGAATCTAATGGGTGTCTGGTCTGATTGTCCTCAGCCGTAGCATCAGAGACAAAGCAGATGAATTGTGAAATGTATTCGAAGAGATTGGAGACAAGTGCATGTCAGCACCCTCTCTCTCTCTCTCTCTCTCTCTCTCTCTCTCTCTCTCTCTCTCTCTCTCTCTCATTCTCTCTCTCTCTCTCTCTCTCTCTCTCTCTCTCTCTCTCATTCTCTCATTCTCTCTCTCCCTCTCTCAATATTTTTCCCTCCTCCCCTCTCTCCGCACCCCTCCTCTCCATCTCTTTTCTTTTTGTCTGACACACAGGAAAAATTGGTCCTGACAGCAGTGCTCTGTTTGAGCAAAACATTAAAAAAAAGAAAATGCAATTTTCTCCTGTTATTCTTTCATATTAGGCATTCAAGCAGACTTAGCCCCGATATTAGGCGTATTGCATTCATAGTAATTCTCATATATTGCGTCTGTGTTACACTATAATATCTAAATAGATTTGAAAAAGGATTTAAAGTCCAAGGAAATTCATATGGTTTTATTTTAATGTTCATTGAGAAACCACAGTGATAGAAATTGTACTTTGTATTTGTAAATAATAATTGTTATGAAATAGACTGAAATGATGAAAATGATAGATAATAGTGATAGTGGTCATAGTAATAGTAGCTATTATAATACTAATTTAAATTGAACTAAACGAATTTATTATGCTGTATTGTACAGTCATAATAATAGTAATACCACTAATAAATATAATAATAATACAATATAATAATTGCAATAAAATAATAAAAATAGGTTTTGATACTAATATTATTATTGTTATCATCGTTATTATTATCATTATTTTATTATAATCATTAGTAAAATCATTATCATATATCCAGCATTATTATATTATAATATATATTATTACAATATTATTCATTATTAATATGACAATAGTGATAATGATGATTATTATCACTATTGTTATTTTATATATTATTTATATTGCTTCTAGTTGAGTTATTAACATGAATATTATGAATAATACATAATAATAATAATAATAATTATCATCATTATCGGACCTGATAGTGGTAATGTTCCTGTGATGTTTCCCCCCCTCCTTTGACACGTTGAGGAAAAGGCCCCACTCTCTTGGCTGGCTGGCTGCCCTGAGCCTGCCCCGCACTTCAGCATTGTTGTGCCTGTGACCCTTCCCCCGGGGGGCAGCCAGGCAGCCCAGAGTCTCTCTCTCATCACCTGGTTTCACACCCCACCCCAGAGCTCTCTCCCCCGTCCCGCACTGTACCACAGCTCTGCACCACATCGCCATTCCAAACGCCGGAGAGACGGAGCCACGGCCGCCGGCGCACAAAAAAAAAGAGAACCGGGCCGGTGTCGGACATCTTTAGATATCCGTCTCTGCTTTAGCAGTGTGGTGGGTTTCAGCGCCAGGCCTGTGGTCTGTAGAGGAGCCCCGGTTTGGAGGAGAGCCGCGACAAGACACCGTCGCATAAAGGACACACACCGGCTCACCGCGCACAGCTGGGCCAGCTTGAACAAATGTGAACAGGGAGAAGATGCCATCTTTGGTGAAATTATTTTTCCGTTTACATTTTTAAGGCTGGCCCGGATGTGCGCAGTGAGCTGGTGTGTTTTCCTTTGCAACTGTGTGTGTGTGTGTATGGTATATATATATAAATACACAATAGGTTTTTTGGCTAAATCTGGTTATGGGCCTAGCTTCATCCTAATGTTAGTTTTTTCGCCAGGTGATTATGTATGATTATCTGTAGCAATGAGCAAGATTCATTTTAAATATTTATTCTGCTGCTTCATTTATTCTATTCTGTTGCGACCTCTATTGCTGCTGTTTTATTTGATGCTCTTCTAGTTTTCACTACTGTTGTTTTATTAATAGACATTTGACAAAACATTATTATTCTTATTATTATTAGTACTAGTAGTCATATTTTGCAAGAATGTATTACCTATTTCTTAACCAAATGAAAAAATATATATATTTAAAAGCTGGCCGGTTGTTTTTAGTTTGATTTGTTTTATGGCACAGTACACATGGATAAGCAATTCAATTCAATAAGTATGTTTGCATAAATATATATGTATATATATTTATGTGTGTCTGTGTGTTTCTGTATGATATTGCCTGTCCTCCACTGATTTATGCATACATAAATTGTAGGGGAAAAGTAATATTTGAGGCGATTGTCACACCGTGTGTGTCCTGGCGAGCTGTAGCTTTTACTTTAAATGTCTTCCTGCAGTCTGCGGCGTTAAGCATGCTGAGAGCTAGATGAGCTCAGATAAGGTGGTGATGGGGTTGGGTGGTGGAGCGGGGGGGGAAGCCGGACTCTTCAGGGGTAGAAGGTGCAGGCTGGGGCCTCACTGCTTAATAACAGTGCATAAATCAAGTCTCACGTCAGCCAACGCCACCTCCATTAAAGTCAAAAATGGGAAGCTGTCCTCTTTGGATCCAATTTTAATAAAAAAAAGAAAAAAGGAAAAAACTCAAGTAATCAAATATGGGGTTTGAGAAATAGGTCATCATTTCACATCGTCTCAAGATCTCGGCCGCCCAGGGTGTTTTTCTGTACACATGGTAACAATGCTAAGGCCTTCTCCTGCACACATGTTTGCAGAAGCGTTGGCATGCACACACTAAACATACAGTACTGTACACACTAACACCTGGCACTTTTCAGTGTTCCAGGTTGTTCACCTTGGACCTTTTTTGTGTCAAATTTTGCTGTTACAGTGAAAATATACATTAGAGATATACAAGGGACAATAAATTGGATTGTTTTACAAATACGATCATTTCAACTGCATATTTCCAGGAAAGACACACACAGCATGTTTGTGCGCGCATGTGTGTGTGCTACATTTTCATATCAAAAATGTATTAAATTAACTGTGATTTAGAAAGAAGAATGGTACTGAATTTGTCACTGAAAATGTGGCCCTAACTGGCACTTTCCAATGCCAAATAAACACTGTTTAGCTGGTAAACACTGCAAACCGACAAAAGCTGAAAAAGATGATTTGTAAAAATGTTTGATTTCAGATTTCCAAAGCACATGCATGTAAAACGAGTAACTTTTTCTTGAAAATATCAAGGAAATGTTACCAGGATATCGGATCAATATATTACAGCACTGCGCTGCATAATATGGCATGGTGGATGGGTGACAGTATCGGAGAGGACAGGGCGGTTAAAGAAAAAATATGTTTTGAGTTTTGATGCTCATAACATTTTGATGTGCCATACTGAGCCGCAGTGAGGCTGTGTGATCGGGAGGTGGCCTGGTGGTAGGGGTCAGACTTTGGGGGCACGCTTCTGGGGGAGAGGGGGTGAGAGAGGGGGTGTTCCCGGACGTGTTGCCGCATCGGCCACTGACCCAGGATCTGTAATGCCGATAGAGGCTGCGGGCTCCCTGCGGGATTGCCGCTCTGTTGTCCGTTACATGTCCATAGTGCCATCTGCACTCCGCCTAAACATGTGACCAGCCCTGAGGCATATCTGTCCCCGTCCAGCGCTCTCTCTCCTGTATGACCTCAGCAGTGAGGACCCATGCTGGTCTGCCGGAGCGCATGATTTCAAACACAGTACTCATGGTGCGGTGTTCACCTTACCAAATGCATTTGATGAAATGTATCCCTTCCAGCTGTAAACCAGAATAATATATATATATTTTTGTTTTGTTTTGTTGCCTTGGTATCCTGTTACTGAAATAATATTTATTAAGCATTTAAAATTCATATTTTTCCCCTCAAAAGATGAAACTTAGCAAAACAAGGAAGTTGTTATATATAAAATATATTATGCATGTACTGTATTAAACAGTGTGCATTCTATAGTTATAGAGTGACCCCCTTGATTATATGTATGTATGTATGTATGTATGTGTGTGTGTGTGTGTGTGTGTGTGTGTGTGTGTGTGTGTGTGTGTGTGTGTGTGTGTGTGTGTGTGTGTGTGTGTGTGTGTGTGTGTGTCTGTGTGTCTCCCTCTGTAATGTCCCTCACAAGATGGAGCCTACAGAAACCATTTCCCCATGCAGGCTATGTGCAGAAGAGGGCACTGTCAGTCGCTCAAATATACACTAGCATAGACAGCACTGCACCTCTCTTTCTCTCTCTCTCTCTCTCTCTCTCTCTCTCTCTCTCTCTCTCTCTGTTCTTTCATTTGGCATTGAAAATACAAACTGTAAATGTGTCTTACAATTTATGCTACACTGTAAATGTCTCTAATTATTTACTTCATATTTATGCTCATAATTACAAACACTGTCATTCAAAAGGCAAAGGATTGTTGGTATTTTGTTCCAAGCACCGTGAACTTCCTGCAAGGTTACAGGTTACAACTTAATTTTCAGCATGAACATGTGCATCTAATTGTAAGGCCATTCTGTGTACCACTTGTGTACTTGAACGTCTGATTCAAAAATAGATGTTGTTCCTGTCATGTCATTCAAAAGGACTAAAATTGTATTACATTCCATTTGAGTAATTATTCATTCTTTGTGAGATTGAAAAAGAGAGCAACGTTTCTGTTAACGCCATGCCATGTTTGCAAGTTTCCCTGGGTAAAGGATGTCTTCCTAATAAATAATAACGATTATTATTACAGTGACATATAATGGTGTGGAGTGGTACTGGCAATGACTGGCAAGTCCCCAAAGTAGTGAGGAATGTATTTTAATTTTAATTTTAGTTTAAATATTTGGTCAAAATGTTAAGAATAAAATAAAAAATTTGCATTAAAGTGCAGTGGTGTAGATATGTCATTGTGCAGTTGCTTAATGCTCTCTAAATATTTAAAGAGGAGCCCTGGCATTTAGAGAGTGAGAGGGGTGAGGAAGAAAATGGGCAGGTGTAGCGCATGTGTATAAATATTACATTGTAATTGTAATAAAGTCCCGTTGACATGGTCCACGGGGAACCCCCACCCTTGTCTCTCTCTGTGTGCGTGTGTGTGTGTGTGTGTGTGTGTGTGTGTGTGTATGTCTGTGTCTGTGTCTGTGTCTCATGGAAAGAAATCTGTACTGAAACCTCATTGTCCCTGTATAAAGGTACAGCTGATATATAAATATGTGTGTGTGCATGCATGTTTGTGTGTCTGTCATGTATACATATTCTGGACTGACACCTGTCTGTCCTTGCACCATGTACAGCTAGCGAAGAACATATGTATACCTATCTGTGTATTTGTGTGCGTGTGCAGGAAATTTACAGACATGGATAAATGCACACATGTTTTTTGTGTGCATGTCTGTCTCATCATCTTATACTTTTCGTGTTTGGTGCTGTAATATTTATGTCTTGCACTGTGTGATTTTTATTTTTTAAAGCTTCCTTTTTCCTTTTGTGTTTTGTCCCATTTTCTTGTTTGTTGTAGAGCCTAAATGATGTAGCAGCTGGTCTGATGACAGTGCCTCTTGCTCCATCTCTGATGCATGTAGAGAATTAGCCCTGTGGTCATGTTGTGGTCTTGGGTGGATGTGGCCCAGTGTTTGGGAGCTGTCTGTGCAAGTTAGCCATTCCGGAAGCTTCCTCTTGTATATTTAACACCACCCAGCTTTCTGCCACTTTTGAGACAGACACCTTGAATGCGTGTCAAGAGGTCCACCAGTTTAAGACAGATCTCTCACAAAGACCCATCTATCTCGAGCTGCATTTTCCTCTGAAAAAGAGCCCTTTATTATGAAATCCATTTTTTAAGTCCTCATTGAACAGTAGAGTTTAGGTTTGATTATGATGGTCATGAATATTCCTTTAAAGGAATCATATTTTGCATTATATGTAGGTAAATTGTAACATTCTTTAAATTAAAATCAAACTTTTGCTTGATCAATTTGAAATCGCTATAATTTATACTCATTTAATCATTTTGTTCTCTTTGTGGACCCCCTGGTGTCTTGAAAATTGGCGAATTTGTGTATCTGTTTAGGGGATAAATACAGGCACAGAATGGGCTGCCAGTCCTTCCCCTTTTTAAAAAAGATGATTTGATTTTCTTGGGTGCTAGGATATTCGGCTGATAAATCGAGTGAACTTCAATTCCGCCCTATGTTCCGTCAGCAAGGCCTATTGTCCTGCTTCTGAAATAGGATTTAAAGAAAAAAAAATCGCAAAGAAATACTAAACAAAAACACAAACAAAGAATTGAAGCAGTGCTGTAATTACAAGCTCCCCTGCAACAATAGCGTGAGCCACCGGACTATTTTCCCTTCTCCGCACACCAAGCCTCATGTGGGCCCTCTGTTCGCCTCAACACCTCCACCCGAATTCCTGATTTCCACAGCTTTCCCTTCCTTCCGCCGGCATGGGGTTGCCATGTCAGTGACGTCTCCACCCTCCGCTCTCCGAATACCCCCCCCCCCACACACACAAGTCTTCATATCTGCTTTAGGGAAAGTGTTGGGGTACAGACAACAATAATCTCTATCAAAGGGTTATCCGGATCCCACAGGCGTGCTGACAGACACAAGTGAGAGGGGGTAAGCGTGAGCCGTAAAACAGAGGCCGTCTCGTTTCTCTCCTCTGTGCCGCAGCCTGCCGCATCCTTACAGCGGAGCGGGCTGGGCCTTCGTCACCAAAAACGTAACGCCGGTTTAATCAGAACGCTTTAATCTGTTACCCCCCCCCCCCCCACCCTTCATTCTGTTTTTTCACCCTGTGACTTTACCATCTCCCCATGGTACTCTTTTCCAACACGCCGGTGCAGCGTGGTGCACATTCCATGTTGCATTTCATCGCGGCTGCAACGTCGCATCGTACTGCAGCGCGGCAGCACTGCGTGAGTAAGAGCCTCACCTAATAAATATTGAACACTGACGATTTTAGCTTCTTTTTTTGTAGAATCGATTGACTTCGAAAAAATAAATATTCTTTCCCCCCCGAATTTCCCGGCGTGTGAAGTTGATTAGGATACGATGAAGAGGTTTTTATTGGGATCCAAAATGGTGGGCCTATTCCTCAGCACTGTATTAACATGTCAGGATGGGCCACAGTAATGAATCACCTGCCCCAAATGTTGCAAGTTAAAAAGTGGAAATGAAAGTAAACCTTTGTTTATGTCACCTATCAGCATGAAATATTTACTCTCCTGCGCCTTTCGCTCCCCCGTCTCCCACCAGCGTGATAAAAGGTTGTCGAGTTTTTTCGACTCTCACTCTCGCTTAACCCTTTCCTGCATTCCTCCATCTTTCAGTGGCGTCCCGGGCGTTATAAATTCCTTCCCTTTGCTGAATCCCGTCGTCTTGGGCTTTTCTTTCTTCTTTTTTTTCCCTCAGAAGGAAATGTTCTAGATGTGGAGAACATTCCTCTGGGACTCGTGTAAGCATTTGACCAGGTGTTCATCGCGACACTTTCAATATTTTATTTTCTGGCAGGGAGTCAGTGTAGCCCCTTTTTCCCTTCAATCTTCTGTCACCGTGCAGCATGTGTCTTAACATTAGCTCATCTCCACGCACGCTTAACACGGGCGATGTGAAGTCATCTCATATTTACAGTAACAAAGCACGCGACTCTACTTTCGTCTGTAATACACAAACACGAAGAGCATTGGAAATTAATGTATGGTTCAGGGTGTCCTAAGAACATGTGTCATAGCATTTAGTGAGCAAAGATGACACTGAATGCTTTCTCTATTTTTGTGTAACTAGCATCAGTACGAGTGTTTTTACACTGGCCTGTGCGTGAACAAAACCTGGTTTGGCTTGCGTGTGTGTGAATAAGACCGAGCAGCTGCAATGTAGTTGTGGAGTGATGTAAGCGTGTTAGTGAAGGCTTTTGCGTGCATGCGTGTGTATGTGTGTATTCACGTCCATGTTTGAGCGTGTGAGGGTATATTTTGTGGTTCAGCATCTTTAAATTTAAGGAGCTGTAGTATATTTACATGTGCAGGAAGGCTTGTATATGCACGTGTGTGTGTGTGTGTGTGTGTGTGTGTGTGTGAGTGCATATATATTGCGCGTGTTTGTGTGTGTGTGCGTGTCAAAATGTGCCCCAATGTGTGCGTGATATAAAAATATAAATGTGTTTGTGTATTTGTGTGTATGCATGCATGTGTTTGTGTGTGTGTGTGTGTGTGTGTGTGTGTGTGTTTGAGTATATGTGTGTGTGTGCGTGTTTGTGTGTGTGTGTGTGTGTGTGTTTGAGTATGAGCGTGTGTGCATGTTTGTGTGTGTGTTTGTGTGTGTGTTTGTGTATGAGCATGTGTCCATGTTTGTGTGTGTGTGTGTGTGTGTTTGAGTATGAGCGTGTGTGCGTGTTTGTGTGTGTGTTTGTGTATGAGCGTGTGAGGGTATTTCTGTGTGTTTGTGTATGAGCGTGTGAGGGTATTTCTGTGTGTTTGAGTATGAGCGTGTGTACATGTTTGTGTATGAGCGTGTGTGCGTGTTTGTGTGTGTTTGTGTATGAGCGTGTGTGCGTGTTTGTGTGTGTGTTTGTGTATGAGGGTGTGAGGGTATTTCTGTGTGTTTGTGTATGAGGGTGTGAGGGTATTTGTGTGTGTGTGTGTATGAGGGTGTGTGTGTGTGTGTGTGTGTGTGTGTGTGTGTGTGTATGAGCGTGTGTGTGTGTGTGTGTGTGTATGAGTGTGTGAGGGTATTTCTGTATGTTTGTGTATGAGGGTGTGAGGGTATTTCTGTGTGTTTGTGTATGAGGGTGTGAGGGTATTTCTGTGTGTTTGTGTATGAGGGTGTGTGTGTGTATGAGCGTGTGTGTGTGTGTATGAGCGTGTGTGTGTGTGTTTGTGTATGAGGGTGTGAGGGTATTTCTGTGTGTTTGTGTATGAGGGTGTGTGTATGAGCGTGTGTGTGTGTGTTTGTGTATGAGGGTGTGTGTATGAGCGCGTGTGTGTGTGTGTATGTGTATGAGGGTGTGAGGGTATTTCTGTGTGTTTGTGTATGAGGGTGTGTGTATGAGCGTGTGTGTGTATGTGTGTGTGTATGAGGGTGTGTGTGTATGAGCGTGTGTGTGTGTGTGTGTGTGTGTATGAGCGTGTGTGTGTGTGTGTGTGTATGAGCGAGTGTGTGTATGTGTGTGTGTATGAGGGTGTGTGTGTATGAGCGTGTGTGTGTATGTGTGTGTGTATGAGGGTGTGTGTGTATGAGCGTGTGTGTGTATGTGTGTGTGTATGAGGGTGTGTGTGTATGAGCGTGTGTGTGTGTGTGTGTGTATGAGGGTGTGTGTGTATGAGCGTGTGTGTGTGTGTGTGTGTGTATGAGGGTGTGTGTGTATGAGCGTGTGTGTGTGTGTATGTGTATGAGGGTGTGAGGGTATTTCTGTGTGTTTGCGTGCCTTTAAGTGTGAGGAGCTGCCGTGTGTTTGCAGGCTTAGGTGTGTTGGATGTAAAATGCCTGCGGTTGCCTTGCAGGACTGATGCTTCTTAATCCTCCATCTCTCTCTTCCCTTTCAACAGAACATGTCCCCCAGCTAAGGAGCTTGTGCTCTTTTTTATGATTACTATTTCAAGAGAAAACAAAACTGTGAGGAATGCCGGCTCAGGTAGCGGGATGTTGCTGAGGTGTACCTGGTGCCTCGCTGTGGTAGACCAGTCCCGTTGTCAACAGTGTGTGGGTCCTTTCTCAAAATGTGGAGACTGATCACAAGGGAGACATGCTTTCACCTTTCCTTTACCACCTCCAGTCTCCTCACGCCATGCAGTACTGCGTTCCTTTTTTCACATTAGGTCTGAGTAAACCTTCAACTGCTCTTTAGACATCTGTACAGTGCAGGACATTTTCTGACATGAGGCTGTCCGTAGCATTAGCACTGCAAGAGGCAGGTGACAGAAGCTGGGAGGATGCAGGCCCTCTGTGCAGCTATAGATGGGAAAAGCACGTGTTCCTTTATTAAAACTTGCGTACAGCGTGCACATACCTGTACAGAGGAAACAAATATATAGAGTAAAGGAAAGCTGATTATTTCTGTTTAAGGAAGTTGAAAAGCATGTGTTCCTTTATTAAAACTTGCGTACAGCGTGCACATACCTGTACAGAGGAAACAAATATATAGAGTAAAGGAAAGCTGATTATTTCTGTTTAAGGAAGTTGAAAATCCTTTATTGCACAATATAATTTTTCAGAGCATGCATGCTGATTCATGAAGGGAAAGTAACAGCAAAAAAATTAAATCTAAAATCGTTTGAATGCTAAATGCATTTGTATGAAACCATTTTACTTGTGATGGAATTGTGCCTGTAAGGACCTAGGTAGCTAGCTTGTATGTGAATCTTATTTATTTAGCTATGCCTCACCAATAATTCATACTGTACTGCGTTTACACACACACAAACACACACACACGTATTTATGTATGTATGTATATATGAGTCAGATTCTCTGAGCAGGGTCCCCACTCCTGTGTGTCTGCCAGGGCCATTTTAAAGCCCTGTCAGGTTCTTTCTGTTTTTCCGTGGTGGGGAGCGGTTTTGGGGTTATGTCAAGAGGGGTGATCATAAATATTCTGAGCTGCAGGGAGACAAAGGGGCTAAAATGGAAGGTTTTGGCTGGACGGGGTTGGGGGTTGGGGGGGGGGGGGTTGGTGTAAGGGTGGGGGTTGGGGGGACCTGGCAGTGTCATGTACCTCAGTCATTTTTCTTGTGCGCTTAGAACTCAGTCAGGGGTTTAATTGGAATCCGGACTTCAAAGACTCCCTTTCCCCCGACCCCCTCCTCAGCCCCTCTCCTGGCTGGGCCCCGCTCGCGTCCTTATTACACTCAAACCACCAACTGCACTTATTACAGTCTCACGTACAGCATCCATTCAGCACAAGCCATGTCTCCCTCTGCTCTGACATGATACACTTTAGATATTCAGTCCGTGGGGGCCGTGGTGTGTCCACGCATGCACGCCCGTATGTACAAACGTGTGTGTGTGTGTGTGTGTGAGAGAGAGAGGGAGGGAGAGAGAAGAGAGAGAGAGATATGAGAGTATGTATGAGGGTGTAAATACGTCGGCCGGGAGTATTGGCAGAGTTTAAATAACGGCTCACGTGTGACTTTAGTGGCAGCGTGTGATGAATGTCTTGGGAAATGCCTGTGAGGTTTTCATGGTGGTCTCGAAAAACTTCTCCCCAAATATCCTGCTGCTGTGCAGCTTAACTACTCTTATTTTAATGATACCATTCGAGCAGGCACATCATGATGAAATGCTATGCTGGAGATTTCACTGTATGCAGATGATACAAAAAACACACACACGCACACACACACACACTGGATGTTCTTCCTTGATTTATCACTGGAAGCTGTCTGCACAGCACTATATACTGCACCACGCTGGCACTTGCTCTTCTTAAATATAAGGATTCTTAATTACAAGAATATTTAGCATGCAGTACATCAGACACAAGGTGAAAAATGGTGTGTCCATGGCGGGTTTGAAGAAGAAAATGTGAAAAGAATTGTCTATACTGCGTTTAATGTCGGCGTACAAGGTTGATGTATCGTTATATATGCGGTGCTGTAATTAAGGAGTCTGACTTTTCTCATCGAGTTTCAGCAGGACTTGTTAGCTCCGTGGATCAGACATTTTTTGAAACCATACCTGGAAGTTAATATGTTTCAAAGGTGTAATTATAGGTAGGAATAAGGGGACCTATTTTCAGACCTCTAACAAATCATTTTTTTCTCCATTATACATGGTAAAGGTGTTAATGACGCCTTGCCTTTTCTGATTTTGCCGTATGAATAATGAAACAGCTGTATCATTTAAAGTTCAGTTAATAGGTGAATTTCAAGTAGCCAACCTAGGAAGAAAAGTACAGATATCCAATTTAAATTATTCCTACAAGGAAAAAATACATGAATTTTTATTAAAGTACCAAAACTCAGTATTGTCAGTATACATACATACATACACACACACACATATACTGTATATATGTATATATTTAAAACTCAATATATTTCCTTGCCTGGTGGAGGTGTATTTATATCTTCCTAAAGCTTGTTTAGTTTGGAACTTGCCTCCATTAAGTATTCATATTGCAAAATAATTGCATTCATGTTAGCTACTGTAAAAAGAAGGAGAACGCTTCGAATTGCAACAATTGAAAGTTTTATTTGACGTGGCGCAGTGCTTGTGACTAGTCCTTGTAAAGCATTCGAAAACAAGCCAAATGAACAAAGAGCGCATGGAGCCTGCTCATACCAGCACTCCGGTAGTCTGCTACTCTAAATGGGGGTAAGTCAACTCATTGCTGTGCTTTCCTATGCCCAGCATTGCACAGTAATTCAACTCAATTATCTTACAATCCTAAAACTGATCTTGAAAAGGCCGCTTTTTGGGCTATGCATAGTATTCTAAGATGAAGTTGCTATGACTCATCGTTGGTCTGAAGAAAGAAAGGAAAATATTATCTTTTTTTTGTGGACAATGTTTGTGTTAAAGTGATTGAAAATGAGGAACATTTTCATCTGACAAATTGAACTACATATGGAAAAAAAGGGTGCAAGGCGAGATATTTGTGGCCAAGCTGTTTAAAGGTCATAGACAAGGGTTTTTCTTTCAGTGGTTGGGGGCACAGAGCCCTCCCCTCCCCAGCTTCCACCTTTTTTAATTTTCATTTTGTTGTTATTTTCCTCCTCAAGACGGTAACCGAGACACAATGGGAGACTCTAGCAGATAAAGAATTGTTAGGGATGAGAGGAAAAAGAAAGAAAGAGGACGAGTGCAGCAGGGGGGAGGGTGTGTGTGTGTGTGTGTGTGGGGGAGGATTCAGTGGAGAGAAGGAAAAGAAAGAAAGACAGATACAAAGGAAGACAGAAAGGAAAACAGAGACAGAGAGTTCCTCAAATCACAGAAACATCTGCAGTGTAACACAGCAGGACATTAACTTAAAGGGACTGGTGTGTCTCGGCATGGCTGGCATCAAGTGCTTAGAAAGTGGGTTTAGGGTTAGGGTTGGGCCACCCTGGGGGTCCCTGCTCCTGGAGAACCAGCTCCACTCCTCTCCATTCCTTCTTGTCAAATATGAAAATACTGGGGCCCTCCTCAAAACACTCCGGAAGACTACACTGGAAATAGTTAATGTAAATGGTTAAAAAAGGAAGAGAGGAGAGCTTTTTCTTTGTCTCTGTGTGTGTGTGTGTGTGTGTGTGTGTGTGTGTGTGTGTGTGTGTGTGTCTATGTGGTGTGTGTGTGTGTGGGTGTATGTATGTGGTGTGTGTGTGCGCATGTTTGTGTGTATATAGGGGTGGGTACAGCTTTTGTGATGATTTTCTTTCCTTTTCTGGTTGGTTCTTGGTTGTTATTCGGACGACTTAGATCATGAGGTTATACTTCAGCACTGTCATGAATTCCACTCTCTCATTACCTGCCCACCCTGCTCACCCTGCCCCCTCCCTGGGCAAGGGGCTCAAACTGTTGCTCAGCACGCCTCTGCCTGTGGAGTCCGGAAATCACTGCAATCGGGTTCATAAAGTTGGATGAAATACTCTGGGAGGTGAGTTGCTTTAGAATTCTTATCCAGCTGAAATAAGGGGCTTGTGATGGGCTGGAACGCTAGGCTGGGAGGGAAAGATGGATACGACATCCTGCCCGCAACGATTGGTTCAGCTTCCTTTGAAATGAAATCAGGAACCCACAGCCAAACACGTTCATCTTGTGCCTACTTAACTCAACAAAATCACAACACGTTTGTATTAGTTTCGATACCACTCCTGGTTTAATTTTGTTCTTTTTAAATAACCATTTTTGCTAGCCATTCAATTTGGTGGCACAGCTGGTCGCCTCCCTGCCAAATCTGTGACCAGTTTGTGACTCCCTCGCTGGGTCTGGCAGGGAGGGAAAGAAGAGGCACTGTAGCACCAGTGATCTGTTTCAGAAACGCCTCTGGTCTTCCGAGGGCACAGATCCAGCCTGCTGTTTAGCACCCGAGTCCCCAGAATCTCCCGGCACCACTGGGGCTGATAACCCCGGGGGAAAAGCAACCCCGCTTCAGGAGAGCAGGCCAAAGCCACCTCGGCAACAACACCACACGCATTTGAATTTTCATTTGCATATCACCCTCCCTTTCGTACATTCATCATATTTGCTCCGTTGACCATTATTCTTCAGAGATTATAGATGGACAATACATTTAGTGTCCTCAAGTCCCCTCTGATCACTTCCATCTTCGCCTCTACCTTAAAGTAATAATGTAACGTTTATGTAACGTTACATCTTTTATAAATATGATGTGCAAATTCTTGGTACTTCCTACCACATCCTTTGTTATATCCAGTACTCATAACTTCTCCACAGTAAGTACTTTAAGTAATTAATAAAATAAATAAATGACAACCCCTGAGCATACTTCACCCTGACAGCATCGTATTTACGGGGCCTTAGAATTAAGATCATTCACCATGTGTATACACATCTGGAATGAGGAAAGATAAAATGTGATCTTTTAATTTTGGCACTTTTTAGCCACTGAGTATTGCAGAGGTTTCAG
This sequence comes from Aldrovandia affinis, assembly GCA_029706075.1. Taxonomy (NCBI): domain Eukaryota; kingdom Metazoa; phylum Chordata; class Actinopteri; order Notacanthiformes; family Halosauridae; genus Aldrovandia; species Aldrovandia affinis. The sequence continues at coordinate 10,500,948 of JAINUG010000003.1, forward strand.
GGGTGTGTGTTCCTATGGGGAGGAGTGCCTGTTAGTGCCACTGACTTTAAGCTGCTCTGGTTTGTTGTGTTGTTGGTCAGGGACTGTGGGCCTGGGGCAGGATTTGGGGACAGGGTAAAGGGTAGATACTGGGGTTGGTCCCAGGACATGCTTGGCGGTAGAGGCTGCGGTTGGTCTTGGGGTAGGATAAGTGGCAGGGGGTGGGGCGTTGGTTAGGGGCAGGAATTGGGGCCGGCCAGTTAGCTACAGACAAAAAGTACAGTGCCACTTGTCCAGCACAATCAGCTGCATTGTAGAAAGAAATTCTGTCGGCCTGAAACAACAAAAAGAGAGGGGGAAAAAAAGGGCTGGGACATTTTAAATGAAAAGCCATTTTAAGCGTGCAATTACATTTAATTGTTGTGGGGGGTAACGTTGCTTCTGAATAGACTTCAAGATACAGTGGTGAAACAGAAAGACAAAAACGAGCTAGAATTGTCTTGTGTTTAGAGATTTAGAACAAAATCCAAACAGTAATACGACACTTACCACAACCTTCAATAACCTTGATTTAATATTATTGAGGTTATATGAAGCAGTGCTGTATATTATTTGGACAGAGAAAGAGGTCCTACCGTGAAGAAATGGATAAGTCATAAAATGGAACAGTTGCTGCCTCAGAAAAAGCAAAAAAAAATAGAGATAACCAAAAGAAGACAAAGACAAACCCAACGCTCCCCTTTTGTCATCTTCTTACGTGCAGGGGCTCGCTCTGGCCGTAATCAAATCAAACCCCAACAACCATGTGCGTGCGGGGAGTGGGGGGGGCAAAATACATGTGTGGTATTTGTACACAAATCCCCAGTCAAAGGGCAGGCAGTATTTCATGGGCAGGGGTTTCTGCCTCCACTGAGATGGCCCTATTAATTGCAGCACTAGCACAGGGATTACTTCCACCACTGGAGAGAATGACTGTCGGGAAGGCTAATATTTATCCCTGATCCCCGTGCCTGCCAAAAAAAACACCCCCACCTCCACTCCCCCCAAGCAGGTCTAGAGTTGTGAACACATACTCCGCATACGTACTGCAGGGTGTACCCCACCAAGCTGGCCCTTCTCTAACGGCACACGCCTGTCCCATACCCCCACCAAAGTGATTGTAGCATCCATGTGGGTCCCCTCATACCATCACAACAAATTTGTGTGTGTGTGTGTGTGTGTGTGTGTTGCATTGCGGGACCAGAGAGATTGAGCAGGACGATGGCTTGATTAGACGATGGCTTAATGGCTGAACTAACTCGGCCCGCAAACACACACACACACACATACACACGCACACCAAAGGAATGTGGTCTCCACAGGGCAAGAGTGCCATAAAGGCTTAATTGGCCACATTAAACACCAGGCCCTAATTATGTGTTGTGAGCTGTGTAAACACTCTGTAGGTGGTTACCTCCCCTTTAGTCCCCCTTCACTCGATATCTATTGATGAGAGAGGGCCCAGGGTGGGCCGAGGACGGGTGAGCTATGTGTGAAACCCAAGGCTCTGTATGTGGAACCGCACTCTGAAAAGAATTATAAGAAGAAAACCCGGCCCAGAGAGTCATGGCTGTTTCATGGGTATTCTTGTACTGCATGTCTTTAGCTACCACACACAGGATGTAGCTTGGAGGATCCTTAAAATTCTCATATGGAAACACTAAAATCTAAATATCACAGGATAAAATATCAAACATGTGGGATTGGAGGGATTTTATTTTGAGCACAAATTACATGTCTGGTTTGTCACGGCGGCCACCATGTCCAGGGGGGGGGTGGGGGGGGGGGTGAATGGGCAGTCCAGCGTCTGTGTTCTTGAGATAGCAACGCCTCCATCTGAGTCACACGCAGAGGGCTTTTGAGGGGTAACTGAAGGACGTGACGGATGGCTGCGTGCAGGTGGGGGGATGTCATGTGATTTTTGTGGAAACCCTGGGTGAGTCGAGAAATCACAGGGTGCCTCGGGTCCTCCTTCCTGGCCATCCCACAGGGAATGCCACACAGCCATTTTTTTACCCCCACCCCACTCTCTTTTCCACCCGAACACATTCAGGGTCCTACTGCCTGGGTTTATGCTATGAGAAGAAGAAGCAAACAAGGAGATCTACCACTCATACCTGTATATCAGCTATAATAATACTGTGCCCAATAAGTTACCTATCATATATGGTTTTTTTTACTTTTGTGTTTATAAGCAAGGTTGCCAGCCTGGTATACGACACCTGCTCTTTTTTTCCCTTCTTAAAATTTGAAATCCAGTCACACATCGGCAAAATAGAATTGTAGATATCTTGTTATTTTAGTGATTCAGGAACTGGCACCCGGAAGAAATGTGAACATTTCTACAGCTTCTGTGCATTTTCTTGTCAGTTAAAGGAATTTAAGATGTTAATGGGATGTCCTATCATGAAGAGAAAATGACAAGACATTTTACACATATACAGTATTTTATTTTTCTCCACGGGTGAAAATGCATGGGAAAACTTTCCCCCACAAGCGGTGCAAGCAGCTATTATAAGACCGCAGTTAAGTACAGTTCTCCCCTAAATGCCCGGTCTGGATAACGATGCTTGAACATTCACTCTCATCATACCAGGACCTGTGGTGAGAAGTTTGCCGTCTGACTTTATTTTATTTTAGCATTACCATGTAGCAGCACTTTCTGTGATGGAGTGTTCTGAAGCTGCAGATGAAGCAGCTCAGGTACATTTGTTCAATGAGGCATCAAGAGTCCGGCTTTTCCAGGAGATGGAATGAATGGTTTTAAATAAGCTGTTGAACGCATTTAAAACTGTCAGCCTTTTTTGCTCCCTCTCTCTCTCTCTCTCTCTCTCTCTCTCTCTCTCTCTCTTTAACTCGCTATCTCTCATCTCTCTCTCTTTCTCTCTCTTGGTCTGTCCCTTTCTCTCTCACTTGTTTTCTCTATCGCTCTCTCTTTTTCTTCCTCTGTTTTACTCAAAACGGTGGGCCTATTCTCCATTTGGCAGAGAAGCATTATGCTGCTATGTATTTAGAAACACAAAGTACTTGAAATTAAATTGAACTATGCTGTGCCCGACACAATGATGAAGCCATTGCCATCCACTTTTCCTTCTGCACCCCCAGTACTTAAGTGCGCACAAACTCGTGGAAAAATACAATTGGGAGGTATACCATATATATGATAAAATAAAGACCATCATAAAGACCATTGTCCTATAAATGTCCCATAAACATCTGTGGAAAAGTGTTCCAGGAGTTAACCCTGAACAAATTAGACGAGGGAAAAAAGAGAAGGCTTTTCTCAAACCAAAATAAGCTGGACAAATGCATTAAGTGAAAAGTGCTGCTCTGTAACTAATTTAGGCACGTCTCGTTAAACCTTTGCTTGTCACCAGTGACTTATCACAAAGGCCTGTTTTTGATTTTTCATTCATTTAAATTATTATTATTTTTTTTTTTGTTCAAAACTTATTTGTATAAAATTCCCAAGCTGCTTAGGATGAAGGACAAGAAACAGTGCAGGGAACCCACAGTGGTTTAATAGCATTATTATAAGTAGAGGGGTTGATGTACAAAGTGTTAGTGAGAACAGTCACTAAAAAAGTAATCTGGATGGTTTCCTCTGTGCGCATACCCTGACAGAAAATGGGCTGTCAGATACAAAGCTCTCTGATATTAGGGTGCTTTCTGATTTAAATGTCACTTTCGGAAATATATAAATAAATAAAATATGCTGCACGAATGTGTTTTCTTTTTTTTTTTACATTACAAGAAGTGGTCGGATCCCGGCTCTCTAATGGTGCTGTTTTAACCGCTCAACCTCGTCTGTTAGAATCAGGATGAATGAGGGGAACAGAAGACAGGAAGGCTTAGAAAATAAAAGGGGAGAGAGATGTTGGTTAGGCAATTCTGTGAAGAATCGGTGCCATTGTGCTTATAAGACTATAGCACTTTATGAACTTCTGAAATAAATAAAACAGATTATATATATATATATATTCGGTCTGAAGGTAACAGTACTGTGGGTGAAAGTAAGATAATAAAATACTTTCATCAGCACTTCTTCCCAGAAATAAACTCCACAGCAGCAAGAGCAGTCGCACCACTTATGAAAAACAAAACTGAAAATGATTTCCCCCCCACTGAATTAGTCCGAGGTAGCAGTGTTGCTTCATCCCATGCTAATCTGTTGTTTGTCTCACGGTGTGAAGGGTTGGCCAGTGTGGCCCTCAGTCTGACCCAGCTGTGTTTGGCTGCGGACTCATTGCGAGAGCAGGCCCCCCCGTTGCTGATGTGGCCAGATGGAGGCAATGTTTTCTGCTGTCTGCTTTCCCTCGCGTGTTGTCTCCACAGACCAGGTAGAGTCATCCCTGCTCTACCACGCAACTCCGGCCTTCCGCTGTTACCCACTGACATGTAAATTGTTCTTGAAAAAAAATCCCTACAAAGGCAATATATTGCACCTATGTTTGTGCCTATTCCCCAGCCCCGCATTAGTTCCTTGCAAAGTGACGTTATGCCAGCTTTGATTCCTTTATACGTCTTGGGATTGCGCTAGTTATCCAGTAATTATTGATAATGATATTCATTTGTTAGTAATCAGAATTCTTGTAATAGAAATTCGAGAAAAAAACAATGTTGGCACTAGCTCGGCTATACAGTGGTAAACCATGTATTACACAACTTATTGAACATATTTCTTCTGGAAACCGAGCTGTTTTATTTCTCAATCGCGTAGTTTCTTTGCTATTCAACAATCTTCACCAGTTTCTGTCCTGTGCTGCGCTCCACAGACAATGGCCAGTTTTGGATAGGAAGATATCTCTGATTTTAATAATGATTAACGATAAGAACGAGGCATTTCATTTGAAGCTGGGAATAGGGACCACAAAAGAACTGTGGTCTGTACAAGCCCAGGACTCCTAGGCCACAAAGCCTCTCCCTGGTCCATGGTTTGTCTAATGGAGTGTATGGCAGAAAGGAGCGAAACGCTGTACAGTACAGTTTGTGGTCACTGTTCCATAAAATGTGACCTTATAGTTAGAATGTCAGATGGTGAATTTGGCAGGGGGCTCAGCATATACAGTAAAAAGTGACTGAGTAAGCATTTGTTAAAAAGGAATAGAAGGTGACATAAACTGAACTGAAGAAGATGCATTTATATATGTATTTATGATTCATTGCATTTAAATAAAAGGAAATTAAAACCATAAAAATAGGAGAATGTAGAACCTCAGAGTTACCGATTGATCGGTCAGCTGGGTAGGGTATGAAACCAGAAGTAGCCGTTACGGAGCCATTACATAGCAATTACCCCTTATATATCTCATTATCACTGAGGGGGGTGTGAGCATTAAACTTGCCAGTCTATAATTTAATAAATGAAAAAAGGTAACCTCTTTCTAAAGGAATAATTTGCCATACATTACAGAACATAAAAGCATTAGTTGATCTGACTGATTTAACTCCCAGGGATGTGAGTAGAGGACATGCATTGTTCATGGCATGCATAGCTATTACTGACAGAATATGGCCTTAAGAGAGTTAATCATGCTTTAATGGAAAGGAAAAGTGTATACTTAAGAACAATTAACCGCTAGTTACAATTCAGAGGTTGCAATTATGGTTGGAGCGAAAAGCAGCATGCACAGACCGACGCGTTGGGGACCCCTGACTCACGGGCTGCAAATAAACCGCACGCCCTGCAGCCCGGCCTGGTGGTGCAGGACTGAGGGCCAACAGTGTGGTGCTGTTCTTCTGGCTCTTCTTCGGCTGTCTCCACCCCATAGTTCCGTGAAACGAAGCCTTCATGTCACTGTAATAACAGCCGTTAGTAGGAGTAACGTTGTCTTTATTCTATCTCTCCTTCTCTATCCCTCTCTCTCTCTCTCTCTCTCTCTCTCTCTTCTTTCTCGAGCACATCAGGAACAAGACAGCATTATTCTTTTTTTATATTCCGTCTAATATATCTCCATTCTTGTTTCTATTCTCTTTTTTTGGGACTCCCAAGTGTTAGGATACAGTTGGAGTGGCTGACGCAAGTCCTTCTCCGAAAGGGGGATGACAGCTTTTCAGATATTAATTGGCTGTTCATTTCTGAGTACTGTGGGTTTGGACACTCTCTTCTCTCTCCCCTCTCTCTGTTTAACACTACGCCTGTTTGTCTGTGCACACACACACACACAAACACACACACACACACACAAACACACACACACTCCCGAGTGCACACTTTCTATCCAAGTTTCTTAGCGACGTTCTAGCAGAGCCTCCCATGTTGCCTGCTGTGCGTAACCCTGTAGCGCTCACAGCCTGAGCTCTGTCATAGTGACGCAGCGTGTGCGCGTGCACGCCACGCCCGAGCCCCCACTGGATGTCGCTCCGCTGGTGAGGAGGGGCCAGGCTAACACAACATGTCACTATAAACCGTTGTGGGTCAGGCCGTCTGATCCACAGGAAACTCAGTTTGGAGAAAAGAGGTTTGAGGCAGAGGGTCCTCCCCTTTCACAGTTTCCCCACATGGTATTAGTAGAGGTCTTCTCTGAGGCCTTGCCAAGTAGCATCGCGCACTATCCTTGTAAGCTACAAGCAGTGTGGTTTTGGCCTGGCAGTTACTCCATAGTTCTGTCTGTCAGCAGCCAGCAATATGGAAACGTATCATCACTGGTGCCAACCGTATGTCATGGTCAATGATGTTGCCAGTCTAATCATAACCTGTACATGCATGTGAATTTATTTCATGTCACAAAAGTAGCTGTAATGCATTCATAATTGTCTTCTAGATGTATTTATTGTTAATGGTAAAGGCACTAGTTCAGAAGCTTTAAAAGGTAATTTATAGATCATGACTATGTTTTATTTTTTAAATAGTGGCAACATTTTTCACGAGACTTATCACCAAACCAAACATGCAGTATGACATGCATTTATTTTCTCTTTGAATTAATGTTTATGTAAAGTAATACATCATAAAGAAAGAGTATGTGAAGACTTTTCGTGATTTAATGCATCTCTAAGGAATGTCAGAAAAGGAAAATATGACATTTTTATTTTTTAATTGTACAGTTTACAGTGAATGTGGCTAGGCTGTCACAAGCTTAGATGTTGGCAGTATACTACTTGACTGTTGCTGTCTCAGTTTGCTTTAAAACAACAATTAAGACACATTGCCAACTTGTTAAATGTTTCAGAGTAATTGGGGTTTTGTACAAATGTGGAAAATTCATTCAGTGGTTTCAGCATGTTTTTTTTTGAGGGGAACATTTTGACTGCAGATCTTTTTGAAGGCTAATTTTGAAATAATTACATGTGTCAATTTCATGACAGCGGGGAATAATTTGGTAATTGCCTCCATGTTCCATAATTTTGTGAAATGAATGTCATTATGTGTGTTATAATCATATTTCTGGTGGCACAGAGGAATTTGCAGGGTCATGAGTATGAAAGAAAAGTCAGTGTCTGTCAACTCGAGACTGACGCAGAAGCATTTTCCTCCCCTTGGCCCTAAATCAGGCCCACTTCATTTACTTTACACACTGCTTCAGTCATCACACCCACCACGTCCTCCAGCTCTGTAACCAACGTGCTCAAAGCCTTCTGTTTAGAATTCACAGAGAGTCATTCTCCTGTAACTTCTTTGAAACATTTTCACTGGTTCACCTATTAGTATCATTATTAAAAATGTTCTTCTTCTTCTTCTTCTTCTTCTTCTTCTTCTTCTTCTTCTTCTTCTCTAAGAGTAAACATTAGGAAGTGAACCACATGAAGATGTGTTTAACATCGGACATACCGAACCAGAATAAATGAATGACCTTTAACATGTTGCGCATGCCTTTAAAATGTCCAACCAAACACTTTCCCTGGATGATTTCATCCAGGGAAAGTGTCACGTTCCTTTTAAAGTGATGGTGCATTTAGACACCGTTAACTGGATTGTTCAGATGGCTGCATTCTTCCCTGCCACCTGCACATAGTTCCCTTTGTCAGGTCTCTCGCAGCCCATGCCTCACAGCAGCGTGCCTTTGTGTGTGCCTTCCGCAGCCCTGTGGCACCGAGGCAGAGCCGACACACTCCTCCCGCCTGTGTCCTCTGCATCCGCCCGGGCCCTCAGCGCGCACGCTCCGCGCTGCAGCCGCCGCGGTAATTCGCTCACCCAAATTGTCCCTTTCTCCAACCCCGTCCCGTTTCTCCAATCCCTTTCCCTGGGACAAATGTGCCTTTCTCCAAACCCAAACTGTCCCTTTCTCTGACCACAGGTCGATTAGAACCCAGTGGCACGCGAAGGTTGCCCGTATATAGGTAGTACCATCTTGAGCACATTGAGGCAAGATCGCGGCCTTCCCCAATGCTGTGTGGCCGTCTTAGCGCGATGCTGTGGTCATCTGACATGAGAGCGGGGAAACTGCCTGCCCATGTTGCTGGAGGTGAGGAGAGTAGCAGATGTGACCTTGAACAGTGTGAGGAGTGCAGTGCAGTGGTCAGTGCAGAGGTCAATAAATATGTCCAAGAGGTTTGTACATATTTTTTGGTTTGCTGGAGGATTTAAGAAAAAAAAAAAAAAAAAAAAAAGTATGTTCTTATTCTGTTTTCCTTCCTGGCGCTAGCAGAGATTTGAAATGTATCTGCAGGGAGAATAGAGGTTGGAAACGGGGAGAGGGGGAGAGAGGAAAAGGGCACGTATGCTGATTTATAGCGGGGGCCAGAGAGCAGAGCGCAGAAGGTGTAAAGGCAGTGCTTCAAACAGAGATTGCCGGTGGCCTCTGGTGTGATTAGTGACCTGAGGTGAGGCACTTAGTGATTTATCTCTCCCTCAGTCCTCTCGTCCTCCCGGCACCCCTGCCCTGGCCCGACCGGCGGGCAGGCAGAGCAGAGCCGGCCTCAGACAGAGCCCTCCTGGCTGGCCCCGGTTTAAGGCCCACGTATGGAAGATCAGCTCCGGAGGAAGAAGAGGACAGACTCGCACTCCGGCTAATGGGGGGGGGCTCAAGAACGCATGCGATCGTGACTCCTCCTGGGAGCTGGGGCTGAGAGCTGCCAACGTGGGATGCTCTTTCCTCAGCTTTTCCTCTGCTCTTCCCTCACTCCCAGCCCATGTCTATGGAGTTGTTGTTTTTTTCCCTGAAACCTTAAACACATTGGGGGCATCTCGGAGGCTCTGCAACAGAGGTTTGTGCATGTTTGAGTGTTGAGTGAGGAGGGGGTTTCTCCTGTCTGCTGCTACACTCCACCTGCCAGACACTTCCCACAATTCCCTGCTGCAAGCAGGCCCTCTGGAAGCGAAGGCCTTGTGCAAGAGGTGCTGGGGTTTAAAACCCCTCCAATGGACATCAGGTGCTGTTATTGAGGAGTGATAATTGGCTTCCTGTCTTGTTGTCCCTCAGTTCAGTACCCCCTGTGATTAGATCTTATTTGTTGCCTGTAGGCTGCACCAGAAGGTACATTCGCATATTCTGTTGTGCTACTTTTAGCATCGCTCATGCCGGTCCCACAAAACAGCGTATAGATGTGGTTGTTTGTAACAATTTAGCTAGTTTGGATATGAGTGTAGTGAGGTATATTGGAATAGTGAGTGTGCCTTTAAAGCACTTCACATATAACTAGAAAATTTAGTGTTTACTAGCAGACTGACAACACAGGCAAGCCCCCAATTTCAGATGTGCACTGCCCATATTCCCAAGAGCGGTTATATTTCTTTAAGCTGCGTGGACAGATCTTTGGTTTATCTCCATGCCAGTGCAGAGACTGTGGCTCACAACAGGCCTAAGCGTCAAACAGGAAAGGAGGGTTTGGGCCAGGTTGTCCCTCTCTCGTCACACAAGAGTGACTCCTCTCATCCTTCGCGTGCGTGCAGCCTGCACAGGAAGCTCGCTCCTCTGACGCATCGACTGCGCAGCTCAGCCTATGGACTGCTGAGTGAAACAAAGTAGGAGCCGGGGAGAAGGAATGATGTGTTGTTGTTCCGTGTTGCAGGTGGACGAGGCCATTCCAACTTGACAGCAAGCACCTACTGATATCCCCTAAGTGCAGCGGCATAGCCAGGAATTCATTTCAGGTGGTTTTGAGAAAATGCATTATACATTCAAAATGGGGTGCTGCACAAACTATTTGTTGATGGGGGGGGGGGTTGGGGGTGCGAGAATGAATTGTTGACGAGGGGAGGTTGCGCAAACAAATTGTTCAGTTGTTCAGCAGTAGATTAACAGTTCATAACTGTCCTAAAACATTTTTGGTGGTTTAAACCCGAAATACCACCACCCCCTCCCCCACCAGTGCCCAAGTGGCATCAACATGTAATATGAATTTTCTCCCTGTGTGTATCTGGCTGACCCTGACCCTCTTTGACCCATCTCTGACAGTGAGTTGTGACTCTGCCGCATCTGCTGATTGCAGCAGCTACTCCATCAATTAGATCAGATATAAACCCAGGATGACCCAGAGTGATGCTATGGACGATGCTACCCTGACTAAGGCCTGGGTTCAACCAACATTTGCCCTTAACTTTGACACAATTAAATCCCAAGTATTAGTGTAGTTCCTCACAGTCTGGCAAGTTCAGCCATCACTCAAATTAATTTTAAGAAATTGTGTTTACATTGAAAAAAAAAGATGTAATTTATGTAAGATCATTTATGTATAAAATATATTATTTTTAATTTGCACATTGCTTTTTATTTTTATGCCAAAGTGAGGACAAATGTTGAGGTTGAATCCAAACCTATAGATCTATACTGCTACCCTGTTTGCAAGAAACTGGAGATGCTGCAGCACCATGGACAGTGCCAATCGTACCTGAGCTGCAGAACCATGGAGAGCACCAATGCCGCTGCCTCAAGCAGGCAACACACCTGCCGGTAACGGCCAGTGAGCCACTTGACAGGCAGTCCCTCGTCGCAAGGGCGTAGAGTAACCCTGGTCTTGGAGAGCCACAGGCACTCCTGGTTTCCCCCCTCATTTCCCCCTAAAATCTCATGAAACCAGCTGTGTAATCACCTGCTTTAATTGATCAAATAGAAAACCATCAGGCTCTCCAAGGCCAGGCTTCCTGAGCTGGGCTGCCAGGTTTGGTTTTCTGACATTTTGACTGATTTCACACTGACTTGCAGGACTGAAAAGACAGCTTCACGTTGTGTTTACTTAACAAAACACATTTTAAAAGCATAAAATAAGTTATAACCATTTTAAATTAAAATTGGACTTTTTCCTGCGCAGAAATGGAAAAACTGCCATTCAGGGGCAACAAGTATTACAAAAATAAACAAAACCTGATCACCACTTGTGAGCCCTGAAGGTTTGACGATTGAGGAAGTGGCGGTCAGTGCTCTGAAGTTCAGATTGAACAGACCCTGAAGTGATGGGGAGAAGGTGAGTACACCGGGGGAGGGGGGGGGGGTGTTTGTGTACTGGTGAGGATTGGGGTTTGGAGCACATTTTAAAAACCAGAGATTCCAATAGCAGCTGGGTTCATTCTGTCACTTCAAGTCCCTGGCTAGTGTAATCCTTTCAAGGGGCCTATTCCTCATCTCCTCATTAGTGTCAGCTGTCTCGGGTTACACAGAGAATCAGTCTAATTGATATGCAGTAATTTGTCAACAGAAAGTCCTGAGGTCCAGGGAGTGCAGCCCCAGTTTCTTGTGTGGCTTGGGAGGCAGCTGAGAATTGGTCTAGGAGGAGGGCGGGCAGGAAGGTTATTTTACCAATTACCTTTATCTGTGTCATGTGCACATCTGTTGTATAAAATTGTACCTGAAACTTGTGAACCGTGCATGCCTCCGGCACATCAACTTCCAAACTACAGCAGAGTATTGAGAGTGAACATGATGGGGGAGGAAAAAAGGCCTGCAGATTTTTTGGGGATGATTCATGTTGGCCAACCAAAGATATGGATGTTAGAGGTTGTGCATAGGAAAATACATTAAAATATGCCCCAGACGCACACTTTCTTCTCTTTCCGATGGAACCCCTGCGATGCTGCGCCCACCAATCAATCAATCAATCAATAAATCAATAACATTATTCTCCCTAAATAAAGCAGGCAGGCTAAAAGACACATAGAACATTGAAGACAACATACACAAAGATGTATAAACATATAAGATTCAAATGGAAATAAATAAATGGATGAATAGCCATAAACATGTGCAAGGTGTGACAAAAAAACAGGGGCAATATCTACTTGAGAAAAACTTGAGAAAATTGAGAAGATTGGCAATCGGAATGAAGGAATTCTTGGTCCTGTTGCACCTAAACTTTGGCAACCTGGATCGACGCCCTGACGACAGGAGATCACCCCGTCATGCCCTTGCCCCCGATGCGAGCAGCTGCCCTTGAACTGTGACCCCCAGGCAGCCCCTTAGGCAGGAGGCCTCCGTCGTGCCTTTCACAACGCTGCGGTCGCTCCCGCTCTCAGAAATCAACGCCATGAATAATGAACGAGTAAATGCTTTCTCCTCCACCCCCTGCCCCCCCGGTGACACAAAACTATCCATTTTAAATACCTGAAGGCCAACTAGGACCTCTCAGAGCTGCCATTATCTCAGGCCAGACCCAGTCGTCAGCCCCCGAGTGACTTGTGCCAGGGAACACGCGTGCCAGGTTTGCCCAAATCCTTGTCGACAGGCAAATGCTCTCGTGCCCCATTTGAAGATGAGAAGAAGGGAAGGGAAAAGAGCAGACTCCCATACATATTCATAGCTGACACTGAATGTCATGTTTACCTGTCAAGGTCGTGGTTAGGATGAACTGTGATCAGCTCTGTTATTGAGCCCACCTGCCCCCCTCCCCCTGCCACCCTCCTGAAGAACCTCAAGAGAAAAGCAGTCAACAAAACCACTCAACAGCAAATCACTTGATTTCCTTCTCTCTCTCCGGCGCTCTTCGTTCTGATACGCCGCTGCGTTACAACAGTAGCTCATAATGAATTCTGTTAAATTAAAGATCTTATTGTTATGCTGTCTTCTCTGCCTTTGATCGGGTTGCCAAATTACAGAGGATCATTTTCTCTCTTTTTTTCCACGATTTCACAAAAGGAAGTTTCTACAGAGTGGAGGGAGATGACACATCGCTGACAGATTCTCTTCTTTTTTCTTTTTTTCGTGCCGTGATTATGGCTATACACTCCGCATTTTTAATGTGCACTCTGTATGGATCCCATCCCCACCCTCCCCCCTTTGTTCTTTTTTTTTAATAGAAATGATGGGTTGACTCAATTGCAAATGTCACCCAGGAATATTTAACCTGAATAGAAGTGTGTTGACTCCTTTTATAAGAAATGACAGACGAGGACCCAGTCTGTCTTCATCGGCACAGATGTGCACAGACAAGTGCACCTCTCTGTAACGGGTGCACTCGTCTAAAAATAAGTAAATAAAACAAACTAACATTATGTGGGGCTGGGGGTATGTGTATGTGGTAGAAGGGTGGAGGGGGAGGGGGGGTGATGCCGTGTGGTTGCTTTTTTCATAAACAATATATGAGTTGCTTTTTGCAAGTCAAATCCTTGAAGAATAACTCCTGGCATTCCTCTCACTGCTTTAAGGAGCGAGACTGAAAAAGAACAGAAAGTTGGGGGCTGGGTGGGTATTAGTAAACAGGAGACAGTGGACATAAAGTCCCATCCCCCTGCCCTTCCACCCCCCACCCTTTCTATGTTTCACCAACACTTGGAGTCAAACCTTCTCCCTTAAGTACCCAGGAGATGTTTGCAGGCATAACCCCTGACATGGACAAATAGTTGCCATTGTCATCCTAGAATTCTTGTAGAATCTTCTGGAATTGATCTCATATGCCTTCCACTGTATGGATTTGCTGGCGGGTGAGTTGGATTTAGCTGAGGGGAAAACGAGCAACAACAACAACAAAAAACATTGCTTTATCAAATGAAAATGTGCAAGTTGTGTAGTGATCTGAACAAGGAAATCTGAGTCAATCTCTTTATGGTTAAATGAAATGTGCCCTAATGGCCATGGGTGAGCAGTCACACAAACCAAGGCCTTACTGTGAGTCACACGGACAGACCCAAATCAAATTAACCCACCTCAGTGGCAAAATAATCCCCACAGGCATGGGGAAAGGTGTCAATCGGGTTCACCATTGTTTACTGGGTGTTCCGAAGTGGGAAGTGGTGTGTCTTTGCACACACCTTTTGCATGGTAAAACGAGGGATCCTGTGTTGATACACATAGGTTTAAACCCAACTTGTTGGTTACTTAATTTGTCTCTGAACATGTAGATATCTGATAAATCTTCATGCAATGGTTAGTCTAGTCTAAAATACTATAAAAATATGAAGGTAAAAAGTGGGTTAAAGTATGAATACTATAGGAACACCCTGAAAAAACGTGCTTTTTTACATTTCTACTGGTCCTATTTAAACCAATCTAAACCTGCTAAAAAGAGGAGTTAATTCCACATCATGTAAGTGTGAGCATTAGCCACCTAGCTTTTTAGCTTCTACAGTAGCTTGACGTAATGCCCTCCTGGAAGCTTGTCTCCGCTCGTGTAGTACACTGGTACTCAAGGTTTATTCTCCTGTTTACCACGCGTTGTCTTTCATCTCAAATGGCACTTGGAGCGCGCTTTCGAAGGGGGCCAGCTTTCCTGAGTAATGCTGGCTGACATTGCTCGGACAAAGTGCTGTTTGCTGTTTTCCGTATTACTCTTCATGCTCCACATCTTCTGCACGCTTGTCTCAATCATTATAATTCATATACAGTACCAGTCAAAAGTTTGAGCACACCTGCCGGAAACTAGGTTTATCTCATAATTGACAATGTTTTACACCATGTTACAAAAAACACATGTAACGATAAACAAAAGGCATCAAAGCAATGTTAAATAAAATGTAATTGAAAATTGAATCTTGGATTCCTCAAAATAGCCACCCTTTGCTGTGATAACAGCCTCACAAACCATTCGGTTAATAAGTTTCAGCAGGAAATCACCCGATATGTCTTCCCAGCTCTCCTGCAGCAATTCCCAGAGGCACTTGTGGGTTGCTTTGCTTTGACTGTTCTGTCCAGTTCATCCCATACAAGTTCTATGGGATTGAGGTCTGGACACTGGGCAGGCCAGGTCCTTAGTTTGAGTTGTCCTTCATGTTCCCCCTTCACCAGATAGTTATTACACAACTTCAAGGTCGTCGGGTCGGGTCGTTATCTTGCTCAAGAATGAAGGAGTGCCCGCTTAGCTGTAATGCAGATGGAAGGTGTGTTCAAACTTTTGACTGGTACTGTATTTTTTTAGAATAAGTCTTTCTACCTAGATTTATGTATTTTTTTAATTATTTTGGTCTATTCAGCTGCCTCTGACCATGTTTATATATATATATATATTGTATATATAATGTATATATACAGTATATTCAGTGCCCCTTTAACGTCTACACCCCATATAAAATATTTCAACTTTAACCAAAATATGTTAAATCAGACTTTTTCCACCTTTATTTACACATTTTACCCTACAAACTTTCAGCTGTTTTCCTAAAGAGTTTTTCTGTTTTTTGCCCCGTCCATTTTCCCTTCTATCCTGACAAGTGCCCCAGTCCCTGCTGATGAGCACCCCATAACAGAATGCTGCCACCACCATGCTTTACAGTACAGTTGTGGTGTACTGTATTGGCTTTACGCCAAATGTAAAGTTTTGCATTTAGGCCAAAAAATCTATCTTAGTTTCATCTGATCACAAAACATTTTGCCACATGGCTTCAAAATCTTTTTGCATACCTCATACTTTTTGGAGTAGTGGCTTACTTCTTGCCACCCTACCATACAGACCAGAATTGTGGAGAGCTTTCTGTATTGTTGACATATGTACACATTGACCAGTCTTTGCCATAAAGACCTGTAGCTCAGTCTCTCTGTTCAGTCTCCTTGCTCGGTCATCCAGCTTGGACAGACAGCATGATTTAGGCAAGGTGCTGGTGGCACCTTCCACTTCTTAATTATGGTGTTGACTGTGCTCAAATGGATATTTAAGGCCTTTTAAATCTTTCTATTCATATCCTGATATGTGCCTTTCCACAGCTTTATCCTGGAGTTCTTTTGAAAGCTCCTTGTTGCTTATGGGGGATTCTTTACTCTGAAGCACTACCCAGCAGTGGAATCCTGGAGTGGTTTTTTTGAAGTAAAGCTCACTACAATTGAATATAGGTGGAGGCCAATTAGCTTGGTGGTGATCTGGAAGGTGATTTTACCCATGAAGCTAGACTATAACCCAAGCAGTTTTTGGAATGTTCATAAATGTTGAGAACATTTTTTTTCATTTGTTGTGGGGTTTAAATAAAAGTGGGAAAAGTCTGATTTCATATGTTTTAATTTCAGGCAATAAAAGGTGACATTTTTGAGGTATGGACTTTAAAGGGGCACTGTGTGTATAAATATATATTGGAACAGTTCCAACTAAATTCCATCTTTTATTTTGTTTGACTGATCTGTACTGAAGGTGATTGCAGTTTATTTTCCTTCATGATTATACGGGACATTTAACTATACTAGACCACCAGTTCCACTTTCAAACATTTGCCAGTAGCTTTGGGGAGTTCCTGACTTACAGTAATGTATTGGTCTTCTGTCTTCCATAAAGACTCATGGCTTCCACTGCCTGAAAATCTCCTCTGTGGTCGACCCATTGCTCTGTTCCTCTTTTTATCTGTCAGTCTTGAGATTGGTTTCATGTGGTTGTTTTGTGTTGAAGAAAGCCACAAGCCTGGTAGATGCCTGGGTACCCATGTGTCCAGGCAGGCGCACACTTATTGCCTCTCCAATGGTGAAAATCTAAGCCATTTCAACTGCCTGCTGGTTCCAAAGAGGGTCTATTAGAAAATAAATCGGCCATTATAACCATCATTCATCCATTTTGTTTTTATTCTTATGCGACCTTTCCTCTATATCTAATGATGCAGGACCCTGAGGAAACCTGGCTGTCTTCAACATTATTATTATTATTATTATTATTGTTATTGTTCTTGTTATTATTAATAAGCTTAACAGGGGACTCCCAGTCAAAATTGTCTAGCAGCACATCCAAATCTCAAACTTGTGATTGGGGGGGCCAGTCTATGCTTGTGTTGAGCACTTTTATTGACTGAGTCACTTGTAAGCCCTTATGTGAACTATATTGTTACCAAAGATGTAGCGTAGTTCAATGTTGAAATAATCTGGCCCACAATGTTTTCCCAGTCCTGTTGTTCTGAGGGCTGTGAAGCCCTAGTTTTATCTTCACAGTTTCTTGTTTTTTTTGTACATCATTTTTTTGTACAGCATTGTCCCGGAAGGAATGCATCCAACTGCCTGTTCTTTTCACTCTGCATCGTACCAGCCGAGCCATACAGTTATTGCAGAGGAGTACTCAATACTTCCGCAGTTGGCACAGGCAGACTATACAGGTATCTGCCAAAATAAAGGCAACACTTTAGTAAATGAGGGATCCTTTAAACGAGTACAGTACTGTGAGCGTCCGTCAGGGGGTGCCTTGGCCAGTACCGGTGGACAGACCCAGCCCTCTCCTTTCCAACAAGCCCCCCCTCCCACCCAGCTGGGACTCTCTTAGCCCGGGCCAGGGCCGTTTGAGTGTCCGCCCCCGGGTTACTAAAGTGTCGCCTTTGTTTTGGCAGTTGCATGTAGGTCCCCAATTGACCAGCGATAACCGGGGAATACCCTGCTGTCTGAAACCCCCTCATCCTGGGCGACACTATGGCCACTCATGGCCTCTCTTTCAGAGGTGCCTGTCACAGTCAGCACTGGGCAGAATTCAACAACAGACTGTGACACTGTCGCTGCACTGAGTGCTTTTGCTGGTAGTGGCTCCTGACAGCCCACAGTTTCCTGTTTGCTGCCCTACGTATAGTAGGCAGGACCGTTGATAAATTGTCATTGTTGAGGTGCAAGCCGTCATGTGCCTGTTGCAACTGATGATAATCTCCCCATGGTGGCATCCAGGTCCTACGGATGTTCTCAAATGCACCTGTCATCAGCTTGTGCGCTCCTTAGGAAAACCTGAATCTTTAATTCCCCCAACAACCACCGGGGAGAGGAGCCCAAAAAGAAAACACACCAGAGAGGACGTGGACAGCGTCCCTCTGTGAACCAGTGTCTGTGCACGCATTGATAGATTGGAAAAGCAGTTTGTACTACCAAATTTAACAATGATATATCATTATCACAACTTTAGGTGGAAATCTATAAAATCAATGGGTCTGTGGGTCGAGCAGGATTAGCATTACCGACATGCTGAGAGGGTGTCAAAGCATGGGGAGTATGGATCAATGGCGTTTGTGGACACTGAGCTCAATAACAAAGCTTCCTTGAACAGGGAAGAAAAAAGAAAGAAATGGATGTAAAAAGCAAATTTGCCCAGAGAAGAGCTAATAACCTGTGAGCGGCTAGGTAAACTTAAGCTCTGTAGCTGCTGGCGGGAAACGAGAGAGCGGACTGTGGAGAAAGGGACAGGGAGAGATTCCTCAGCTGAATAATACAAGTGTAGGTATTGTTATTAATATCCCCACCTTATTGGTATTGGCAGAAAGGAATTATGAGCGTAAAAACACATTGGATTTATAGAGTGCATCTTTTGTGGCTATGTTATGAATGTATCTGATACATGCAAAAGCTTTTTCATAAATAGGTTTTACATTTGACCTAGCTCAAGTTTCTCTGGAAAATACAATTCAGTGAATATTTTTGATATAAATCACAGGGAAATAGTTTATCAGGAGTGTGCAGTACCAAGCACACAGCATGTAAATTGGCTGTAAAAAAGGCCAGCCAATCCTTGTCCTCTGGATTCATTTTGTCACAGTCCAACCCCAGGTGGCGAGTAAACACCGCCATTCGTTCCCGTTGATGGGACACTTCCCAAGACAGTTGTGAGGAGGTGAGCAGCCATTTTACTCCGTGACAACAGCTGGTGAACCAGCTCCATTCAACTCTGTTTAAAACATATCAGCGAATTCAGGCCGCTGTGAGTGCATCAGCTTTTTCATTTTTTTTTTTAAATGTGCATTTATCTAAGGAAATGTTATCCCTCACCTCCCCCAAGTGTCAGTAATTATTGAGAGATACAAAGAGGGGCTTTGAGGGCTCTGAAAGGGTGTGCCAGGAGGGCCGCTTCTGTCTGTTGGCTGCTTGCATGTCACAGGACAAAATGTTAGGTGGTCCTGTCATCACTGGATCTGTAAACGCCACACTTCCTGAATGTTTTGTGCTCAGCTCCTGGCAGGATGACAAAGATGGTGTGGTGTGCACAGCTAATAAAAGGAGATGTCGGTACCTTTACGCTTGTGTTTATCAAGAGCAATAAAAAGCTCAATAAACATACAGTAGATGGTGAATTCCCTTTAACTATGATGGCATCAAGCTTAAACATGCAGCAATGGTCTATTCTTACATTCCTGTGCAGGTGCAGTGGATCACTATCTAAATGTAACATAAATCCAATGTGTTTTTACATAATAAAATGTATGTATATGTATGGAAGTGAATAAACTTTTTTGACAACATATTCAATATATATGACAATATATTCAATACACACAATAAATGTGTGAAATGCTGAATGCTTTTATCTACTGTTGAATGTACGATTATATTGTGTCCTAGTTTAGTAGAAATTGATTGATAAGACTGTTGTCTTAACAATTGATATCATTTATAAAATACTGTAGCTTCGCAATGTGGCACTTAAGATGAATAGACTTTGTTTAAAGCATAAAAAATTGTCCTCATAAAACACTGTCACAGTTCTGTTTAAATCATATTGCTGGAAATTAGCTATGGTAATTTTCAGTGGATAGTACATTCATAAAGCCTTCCATCAATCATTCTCCCTGAGAATATAGGTCTTATTTGCATATCAAAAGATTTTTTGTATTTCATACACAATGTTTGAGTGAAAAAAGTGCAACCCTTTAATTTAAAAATCAAAACGTCATGACAACCTGAGACATTCCTGGGGCTTTTGTTGTATAGATTGTGGGCATACCAATTAAATATTGGCCTCTTGCACCTTCCATGTGCAGCCATAGGAAGTCGTGGTGTAGTTACTGTAACATACAGTACAGTGAAGACTCAAAAACCTGAAAGACTGGAGGAAAAAAAGGAAAATATGAAGGGATTAAAAGGAACAAGTAAAATATGGAGCAATTTCAGGGAGAAGTGAAAGAAAGATTTGGGGGGGGGAGTGAGGGATGGAGAAATTAGAGGGAAAAGTGTAAGATGTAGATGTTTCTGGGGGGGGAAAGGAAATGCAGATGAGAGAACGAGATTTGAGAGGAGTCTGGAAAAGAGACATAAAGAAAGCAATAATGAGAACTCTGACTACTTTGAGTAGAGGGGCAGTCTTTTCCCTCTTTTCATCCCTCTGTTTTGACAGAGATGAGAGAAAGAAAGCAAGAGATGTAATTAAACAGCTTAATGAGTTTGTAGGTCTTTTGTAAGCAGGTTTTTTTTTGTTAAAGGAAAGGAGTTTTTATAGGGCAGAAAATCTTCTCTTTCAATACTGTCAAATAACTTTCTTGCGGAGCAGTTATCACAGCATGTCAAATTGCTCCAGCTCAAGAAATAATTCAGATTTTTTTTTTGCGAGCAGAGAGCGGCGAAACAAAAGATGCCCCCCCACCCCAGTCTAATTTGCCTTGCCAGGGTCTTTCTGGGTGGGGGGTCCCTGTCCCTGTCTCTATAGGGAGGGAATTGGGGGTAAGGGGCGGGGGGTACAGCCTGCTAGCAATTTCACCCAAAATGCTGCAATTGTCCCAAGATTGAACAGTATACAGAAGCAGTGCTCATTCCCCCCAGTTTTCATTATCTATCCCCTATTTACTTATCTTTGTCTCAAAAAGGGGGCAGAAAAAATATGGAGGAAGGTTTTTAATGTTGCACACTGCTCTGACCGGGCAGTGTGTTGTGTGAAAACTAAGGGAACATAGCAACAAGTAGCACATTTGTACTTTTCTACTTTTCATTGGAATTATACACCAAATTAGGTCCTTGATTTCTTCAAATTACTCTTCACAAGTGCACAGAAATTATTCTTTTTTCCCCATGAGGCATACAATTTTGAAGTATCGCAATAACACATGAGAAGTGAAAATAATAATTGGCTCCTCAAGATCCAGTTGTGCTTCTGTAAAATAAAATGAAATGGGTTTTTTTCTGGTAGAATGGTACTTCCGGAATATTGTTTTCATGGTAGTCTCTCGGGTGGTCACACAACTGCACATCACACATGTTTACAAGTGATCTTTCTTTTGTATCATTTCTTTGGGTACTTTTTTAATTCACTCAACAGACACTCAACTCATCCAGATCAACTTTTACATACTTTTTTACATATCCATTTATACGGCTGGATGTTTACTGCAGCACATTCAGGTTCAAGTACCTTGCTCAAGGGTATAACTGCAGTGCCCCATCTCTCCTGTACCCACTTCACTGCACTACCACCCTCTATTCTTCATATAATTTTGCCTTATATTCAAAATTCATGTTGCTCTGTGCTTTGTGGCTGACTGTGTTTGAAGCGCTCCCGGTTTGAACTCAGCGTCTCTTCTATTTGGAAAGAGGGTGGTTGTCCAAATCTCTGTTGCTCTCGGTTATTCGGCAAACTGCTCAACGCTTACACCACGGGCTCTCTCAGCCCTGTGATGCTGACGGTGTCCGTGAATGGAGGGCATCACACGTGCGATCAGTGTCCTTCAGCTGAGCGCCACCTGTTCAAATACGCCGCCACCTTTGAGATGCTCTGTGAGACACTACCTGCTTCCGTCACCCTGCTCTGTTGGCCGATGGTGTCCGCGACAGGCAGGCATCACATGCTTGATCCCTGTCCTTTGGCCGAGCTCCACCTGTCCACCAGTAGACTTTCAACACTCTGGGGAAGAGCGATACTCTCAGTGGCACTTCACAGAGGCAAAGGTTTCTCATCTTTTCGAAAACCTAGATGAATTCTGCATGTGAATTTTATTATTTATTTATTTTTAAATGAGAAAAAGAGATTACAATTGGATAGCATTATATATATATATATATATATATATATATATATATATATATATATAATAAAGATGGACCTTGAAGTTTAATGGAATTCTGTGCTTTGCATTCTCGGTCCCATTATATGAAGAGTTTAGGAGGGTTAACAGAGCATAACTAATGTAAAAATGAAGGCCAGAGGAGTAATGAGAGGGAGCAAACGGTTTCAAATATTCTTTGATTGACTGAAACTAGAACAAAAAGACCCGACGACTTTGGCTGCGCCTCAAACTGGAACCCCTGAACTACCGTACGGGACTGTGGGTGGCCTCTGCAAAATGAAAGTGTTTCACTTCCTCTGCCTGCACGCGTGGCTTGCATTCGCGGGTTCCTCCGCTCTGTGCTCCCGGTTCTTCCTCCTCCCAGCACAAGCAGAGAAGTCTGGAGAGACAAGTTCTTTTTTTTTTTTGGCACCGGGGCCCCCCTCTCGGGCTACGGCTGCAGATAAATTTGTCTGTAAGATTTAATTTTTCTTTTCTTCAAACTTAATTACTGATACTTCTCGGTAATACGTGGCTGATTCGAGGGAGATAATTAGTTGGGATATTGAAGAGGGCCTCCAGGGGCCCTGGTCTGGCAGAACAGTGAGAGGGGAATGAGGGTAGACACCATCTTTTCAAATTATGCTTGGGGGCGAGTGCTCCCAGGCAGCTTAAGCAGCAAAGGCCTGGTAATTAAATTGTAATTTAACCTGCCGAGTCTGGAGCCAGAGGGCCAGGTCGGGCTGGGGTTGGAAGCCCACCAATAGGATTTACACTTAATGAAATAATAAAGCAACACTGCAGCGTTATTCACCAGTGTGAAGATGCCTGCCTGTCTCTCTGCTCTTTATATCTCCCTTTTCCTTATCGTTAGGTGCTACGAGGGGATAATGGTGGAGTGTGTGTGTGGGGGGAGGGGTATTGGAAGGGTTTGCATGTACATTTGAATTTTCCATGCGTGTGTGTTTGTATGTGTGCACACGTGCCTATGAATGTAAGGTATACTTTACGGTTGTATGGTTGTGTGTATGTGTGTGTGCTGGTGAATGTACAGTATTTCTGTGTGTGTCTGTGTGTGTGTGTGTGTGTGTGTGTGTGTGTGTGTGTGTGTGTGTGTGTGTGTGTGTGTGTGTGTGTGTGTGTGTGTGTGTGTGTGTGTGTGTGTGTGTGAGTGAGAGTGTGTTTGAGTATGCACCCCTGGGGTCTGTAATCAGATATTCATGTGGATACACTCTCTCCTTTATTTTCTCTGGTTAATCAGAACTCCACTGTCACTTGCAAATACATTTTTCTATGTACCCAGCACCAAATAAGATATTCTTTTTATACACTGTTTTGTGTTAGAGTATTTTACACCGTTGGTGTGCTAGAGCTTTGGTAACCTAATTTACCAAATTGGATAGTGGATGAAAAGGACACAGGACAGGACACTAAATGAATATTGCCAATGCAGTACTCACAGGTTGTTTCTGCGTGGGTATGTGTGGGTGTGTGTGAGGCTTTGGGTCAGAGAGAGAGTATCCCCCAGTAGTCCCAGGGACACCCCACTCCTCTCCCCCTCTATTTCTCTCCATCCTCCATGCTGGCCTCTGCCAGCCACCGTAGCTCGTCCCCCACCCCACAACCCTCTGTCACAGAAGAGAGAAAGATGGACGCCTTAGCTGCATGAGCCCACTCTGTTCCACACAGTAGATCTGCTGCCGGCCCGTGCTCATTACCGCTCCCCCTGTACTGTCCTCCCCCTCCCAGCCCGGACCCACTGCATGCCCCTGTAAGCAAAGAAAGCAGGGGTAAAAAAAAGAGGGCAAAATGAATAGACCGCAGATGACCGGTGTAGTTAGAACAGTGACCCACAGAGGCCCAAAGACAGAACATCTGGTCTTAATACACAGAAGAAAGAAGGTGAGCCATTGTCTTGGTCGTGGTACAGAACAAATAAAAGAGAGGCTCTCGCTCTTTTCAGCCTCTCATCCGCACTCTGTTCTTTTGTTCACTTTACCTTCCCAGGTTTTGGTTTGTCGAAAAGTTACCTGGGTGGTGTGCATGGGAAGTGCACCCACTGCATGTACAAGCGGGCATATCCATGTCAGGAGTTTAATGAAGTTGAGATTCTCTTCGCAATCTAAATCCTCCTCAGAGTTAAGATCACTTGATGTCCTTCACTTAAACCTGCATAGGGAAGTGGCTTTATTTCCATTTGGCTGTGATTTCAATTGTATATATTATTTCACTTGATAAAATAATATATTTATAACGCATCTTTCTCATTTTCTCTTTGCCTTCATTTATGTTCCCTGCACTACACCTACCAGGTGCTCAGCCTCATGTTGAAATTAGTCAGGTTTTCCCTGCATATCATGAAAGGTGAGAGAAAGACAGTTGGAGAGATTGTGTAAAATGCAGAGGAAAAATTGGCAATAAATGAAATTAGTTCTTCACACAGTGGCATGGAGTGAGACAGGGTTACAGCTTGGGTCCATCATTGTTCAATATTTAGATCGATGATTTGGCAACAATGTTGGAGATGTCTGCAGCCCCTGGTCTCACTTTACAGGATACTGAAATAAAGCTCCTGTTCTATGCAGACATCCTGGGTCTGATATCCTCTATTAAGCAGGGGCTACAGAGGAACTTGGATCTGTTTGTGCAGTACTGTCTACAGTGTTAGAACTCTGCACCAGCCACACCTACCTGAAGTTGTTGCTTCGGTGGGCTTCAGCCTAGCTATACATTATCTAAAAGAGAAGACACAGAGGGTCTTCTATGCCATAAAATCCCAATTTGGCAAAAAAGGTTTCCACGCAATTTCGACACAGGGTTACAATATGCAATTGGGTTGTATGTACACAAAGATATATCTTGTCCAGATTCGATCCAGGCCTTTACTACAACGTTGTGTGGAATCCTCTCAATCTGGCAACCATGGCCTCAAGCTTAATAACACATTTATTAACATGTATTAATGTTGACTAAACATCCACAATGTGTTTTGAATGATGTATAATGCAGTTATTGATCATTTATTAAGCAGGTTGACAGTAGACTTAAGTGTTACAGGTTATTCATAGTAAATATTGTAAGTAGTAAAAGCAGTTAGACTATTTAAATGACTCAAAGAAAGAGGACTACAAATATACAAAGTAAGTGTATGTAAGAGTTGGCAAAAAAAAGTCGGGGAATTGTCGCTGTAGCATTGCACATGGGGGGAGGATTTAAGCCACTGGGTCTTGGGGACCAGGGTGGAAAACAATAGTTGGAAACTGTAATGAAGTAAGATGTATCGGGCATGTGTCGTTTCTGGGAGTAATGTGCATGTTGTTATGTTTCTGGGCCACTCATGGGGATTTAACATGCCATTGTTGTGGTGCCGCCATGAGAAACTCTCTCCAGTTCCCACACATGATCCCTCTTTTTCTGCAGTCACACTGACAAGAGCTTTTGGGCTGAAGGCAATGGTACTGATCAGCCCACCCCTGGATCCAATCAACAGTTGTCCACATCTTTAACAAATAAATGCAAGTGTTACCCTTTTCCTTCACAAGCGTGGTTGAGAAAAAAAATTGTATTTGTATTAGGGGGGAAAAGTAGCAGTTGCATTTATTTGTCGCAAGCTAAAGACGTATGTTAATTGGCTCAGGGCGGTCAGTGTACCTGGTCTGTTAGTAAAAGGGGAACCCCTGTCAGTGTCTGTGGTTCATGCAGTATTTAGATGACATGGTTAGGATGAAAGGTTACGCAGACAGGACAGGACTCTTCTCTCGTCCCCCAGCGCCACACTGATGGACCTTTATTGAGGAGTGTACCACAGAATTCAGATCATCAGCACCATTCCCATATTAAAGTATCCGTGGGACAAGGAAGTCCCAAATTTAGAGCAGCAACTTCATGCTGTTTTCACTGGTATATTTTATGGCATTAGTAGCGCTCATTAAATCGAGTATTATATATGTTTGGCCTATAATACATCAAAATGTTGCCTGCAGACAGTCAGTAAAAATGATATATAATAGATTGAAACGACAAAGTGTGGAAAAATTATGTTTTCAAAATAAATTCATTTTTTTCTCATCATAATTATTCATTTTCAGGCATATATTGATTTAAATATTATGCAAATGTCAGCATTTCAGAATATCTCCACTTAAAGGCATGAACCGGGTTTGGCAAAGCTTCGAGAGCAGGTTTATTGGGTAAATCATTAAATCAATTCAACTGAAGTCATTGAAATGCAACAAGGTAAAAGATTAAGTTATTGTTATTGAGACTGCACATTCTGCCCGGGCCGTGGCGCATCGCCACAGTGTGGCGTATTTCTGGCGTTTTGCACCCGTGGTGCTGATTGGCTCTGGATTGTGCTGTACAGCAGGAGGGTGGGGAGGGATGAGGAAATGAGCAGTGTGGGTCTGAGACGGCCATAATCAAACAGCTGCATGCCGGATACCGAACGCTGTGGCATTTGGACTGAGGGATTGGACAGACATTTTGAAAGGGCCGCAGCTGTAAACACACACACACATATATATATATACTGTATATATACCGATATACAGGTACACACACAGACACGCAGCACCACACACTCCGAGCCACACACTGGGATGTACAAACACATTTGGATACACAGAAATGTACATTGGCGTTTGTGCGCACATATGAGGGTATATTGTAAAGTACATGCACACATGAACCTATGCAAACACATGGGACATATGGACATATGCAGGGACGTATGCTCAAACACACATGCACACACACAAAAATAAATACATTGACTGAAGAGAAGGGTGCTTTCAAAAGTCCCAAGCCCAGCAGACGAAGAATATCTGAGGTCCCTCAAAATAGATATTCTCTGCACCCCTTTCCTTCTACTGTCTACAGTTCTGTTTTTTTCTGCTTTAAACTAAATCAGGAAATGGAAATGTAGGGGGGGGGCTTAGGCAGACATGGAAATGTAGAATTTAAAAATGGAAATCACATCTAAAAGGGATGCATTTCATGATCTTTTCTCCCCCACATTGTTTATCACTAACTTTTTACTTTGTATTTTGTGGTGGAATATATTGCTCCTGTTTTTGCTGTGTTTTACCTTCATCCGCAGCTTTTTGCTGCTTTACTGCTATTCTCTTCCCCTGTGCGCTGCGTTAAATGGTCCCCATTGCGCAAAGGGATTGTTTGCAGGCAGTAAAGTTCCGTCCTTTCATTGGACTGCCTAGACATGTCACAGTGCTGCTCCTTTTACTGCTCCCTTCCCACAAACAAAACCTGGGATTTTTCAAGTAAAAAATAAAAAAGTTTTATTGTGCAGTCCCTACAAATAATTCCAGCTGAGGCTAAAAATATTACACATGCACACAAACACACACACACACACACACACACACACACACACACACACACACACACACACAGGCGCATGCAACCAAATAGGTCCAGTGCAGACAACCAACAATCCTGTGTATCAAATGTGTATGAATGAGGGATAGAGAGTGGTGAGAGAGAGTGAGGGAGGAAAAAAGGGGATGCACCTGTTGGTTAGAGTGCCCACTTCCCCACAGCCTGTCTCTTACCACCATCTTAACTGGGAACACGCCACAGGCACACGCTGAGAATTTAAGATGTGTGCTTCTCTCTCTCCAGCTGTCTCTCTTTCTTGCTCCCTCCCTCTTTCTCTCTATCTCTCCCTCTCTTGCTTTTGACTTCTCTATCCCCTTCAAATGCATGGGAGATTTGTATGTTGTGTACATCTAACAGGGAACGTGTGAGGTGTATATTAGCAAGCAATTATTCTATAAGTAGACATAATGGTTGCTGTCATTTTTCAGCAAACTGTCCCAATATTCCCTTGACATGGTGCGAGAGGCATCATTTTATTCAACCAGTCACACATCCAGGGCCATTCACAGTAATGATGCTTTTCATAATAGCTTTAAGAAGGAAAAATACTAAATAGACTCATTTGAGCAATAGGCTTGGTCTGCAGTTTTTGAAACACATTTTTAAGCAATCTGGCTGCCATTGTAAAACAATGGCTCACCATCTAAAGTGTTTTCTTATTTAAGAATAAAGCCAAATTGCATTAATAGCACATTAAGAGGGGAATTCAATTTGGGGGTGAAATGTTTTGATGGATTTGCGCCGGGGGTCTGGAAATGTAAATGGCAGCAAAGAGCAGCTGCAGTGAAGGTGAGGAATATTTCGAATAAGAATAATATCATCACCGAACAATTTGCAGCCTTTTATAGAGGCAACACACTCGCTGAAGCAGCTGTCACAGCCCTCCATGTGACACAATACAAATGCCCTGGCCCTCACGCCCACCAAAAAGATGATGTCTGATATTTCATCCTCGTCGTTTTATTAAAAATTTAAACAGTTTTGCATCTGCAACAAATACATACCGCCCAATTTCCCTGACGCGAGCCGCGATCAGACGGAAGAGATTCTTGAGAGCAGAGAGAAAGGAAGGGGCGGTGAGGGGGCTGCATCGGTGGGAATGGTAAGATGTTTTATTATATTTTCACATGTGAATTCAATAAACATGAAGGATGCATTTGTTGTTGGCTTTTTTATAAAGAAAACGATTATATTAGCAGTGCTAAGGGGCTCGCCTTAGATTTGTATGAGCACGATTGTTGTCAGATGGAAGGTGAAGTTGGTAGTGGGAGGGGTTGGGGTTGGGGTTTGGGGGTAGCCCTGATGCTATGGAAAAGTAATACCTGACAGTACTATTATAACACTTATGACTATTAGCACTGGGAAGATCTCTTCACAATCTACATTAGTATTAATAATAATGTAACTGCCCTTCTTTAATGCATCCATATATTCTATCACTCTGACATGAACTCCTTTTGAGAGTGCGGGGAAAAAAAGATAACATCTATAGAATATTTTGTTTCTTTTCCTCTTAATTAACTTTTTTTCTTTTTTCTTTTTTTTACCTGGACATTTCTTTTTTCCTCCGTCATCTTCATATTATTAATTTTCTGTTTTGTCTTCTTCCTTTCATTTTATCTCTCTCTTCGCCATCGATCGTGGAAGTTCCTGCATTGGTTGGGGTACTTTCGGTCTCTGTCTTCCTCTGGATTTCCTATACCACCCCACCCCCTCACATGCACACACACACACACACACACACACACACACACACACACACACACACACTTTTCCAAACTTTGATGGCAGCATCAATATCCATGTCACCAGTCTGACATTGGCCAACCTACATCAATAAACATTGCCAGGATTTTTCTGGGGCTGAATAATTTATAGTGCGTGATGAGCAGCTATATTTTGTCGAAACCCTACCCCGTCTGAGGGATCTTATTGCTTGTATGTTTGTCTCGGATCTTGGGGAGGAGAAAAACAAGACTTTTCCCTCCATCTGAAATGAGGGCCATTGGCCCTGGGTTTCCCAACTTGCTGGCTTTGTGAATGGAGCGCTGTCGCCGCCCAGCTCATCTTGTCTGCTGGGCCAAACGTGAATGGAAGCGCCAGTCTGAGCATTGGGGCACTGCAGACTCCACTGCAGTGTTCATTATCCTCATATGAAACATCACACTGTGACCCCCCTTCTCCACCCAGGACCAAAACAGCAAGACTGGTTTCCCACATCAGCTTGCACATGTACAGCATGCACTGGCTTGAGGGAGATGATGACCCCCCCAAAGGTGAATAGCTGTACCCCCCCCCCACACACACACACACATACACAAGTTTATATTATACCATATATTGAGAAAATAGATAAAGAAAAAGTAGCTCAATCTGGCTCATTTAAAATGGGTTTTAACCTGCAATCGATTGCTGTTTTTTTTGTTTTGTTTTTTGTTCATCTAGGCAGACTCAAGATAACAGAACATGTGTTGCTGTTATTTGGTCTATGTTCTTGACAGCATTGACACTACCTCAATAAAGTGCCGTTTTTGACTCTGACTTACCGACACCTTGATTTCCTCACTTCGTCCCCATCGACACCCCGTGCTTGTAAGGCTCATTTGTCATGTGTTGCTGAATTATTATTCATCTTTACAAGAGGAATTTAACTCTACTTTAGCCCTATTTATGATGCTTCCTGTCTTAACATACTAATGAGCATTCTTGAAAGATAAGCAAAATCAGTTTGACAATGTTGTTGCAATACATCTACAGTGGGTATAAAAAGTATTCACCCTTTGGCATTTTTCACATTTTATTTTCTTACTTCATTGAATCAAAATGGATACTCTTAAAATGTCAAATAATTTTTAGCTTTTTCTTAGTTAATTACAAATAAAAAACAGACCATAATTGATAACATAAGTATTTGCCCCCCTTGACTAATGCTTGATAGAAGCGCCTTTAGCAGCAGTTACAGCTGTGAGTCTATTTCAATAAGTCTCTACCAGCTTTGCACATCTGGACATTGCCATTTTTGCCCATTCTTCTTTACAAATTTGCTCAAGCTCCATCAGGTTGGATGGGGACTGGTGGTAAACAGCAATTTTAAAATCTTTCCACAGATTCTCAATGGGATTGAGGTCTGGGCTTTGACTGAGCCACTTCAGGACATTGATTTTTAGTTTTTAAACGACTCCAATGTGGCTTTTGTTGTATGCTTTGGGTCATTGTCCTGCTGGAATATAAATCTTCTCCCAGGTCCCAGGTCTCTTTCAGACTGCAGCAGGTTTTCCTCCAAGATTTGTCTATATCTTGCGCCATCCATTTTGCCCTCTATTTTGACAAGTTTTCCAGTCCCTGAAGCAGAGAAGCATCCCCATAGTGTCAGGCTCCTGCCACCACATTTCACGGTAGGGATAGTGTTCTTGGGATGATGCGCAGTGTTAGGCTTGCACCTCACATTGATGGCAAACAGTTCAATCTTGGTCTCATCAGACCATAGAATCTTCCTCCACTTAGTTTGAGAGTCTCCCACATGCCTTCTGGCAAACTAGGTGAGATTTCATGTGAGTTTTCTTCAACAATGGCTGTCTTTTTGCCACCCTCCCATAAAGCGAAGATTTGTGAAGTGCCCGAGCTATTGTTGTCCCATGGACAGTTTCTCCCATCTCTGCCATAGAAGACTGTAACTCTGTCAGAGTTGCCATAGGTCTCTTGGTAGCCTCCCTAACAAGTGCCCTTCTCGCATGGATGCTCAGTTTTGGAAGACGGCCTGTTCTAGGCATATTCACAGTTGTGCCATATTCTCTCCATTCCTTTATGATGGATTAACCAGTGCTACGGGGGGCATTCAAAGTCTTTGAAATCATGTGTGTTTCACCCAAATTGGTCCTTTTGAAAAATATTTAATTTGAAATAGTTTGAAACCCCTTAATTGTACACAGGTTAATTTAGGTGTGTCTTATAAAAAGGGGTGAATACTTATGCAATCAGTTTTTGTCTGTTTTTTATTTGTAATTAATTAAGAAAAAGCTTCAGAGTTGTTTTTTTATTTGACATTATAGAGTATTTTGTGCTGATCAGTGGCAAGAAATCCCAATTAAATCCATTTTGATACCATGAAGTAAGAAAATAAAATGTGAAAATGCCAGAGGGGTGAATGTTTTTTAATATCCACTGTATATGGAAGTATATCTCCAATTTTCAGATTTAACGGACAGCCCATCCATATCCCATCACACTGACACAATTGGAGAACTAGGAAGAAAGTCAAAAATATGTTATATTTATTTCAAATGTAAATAATAATAATTAATAAATGAACATTATACAAGCTCAAGATTTGTCTACCCTGAACTAGCTTCAAGGTGTACACACTTAAGTCCAATGCCTACAGAATGCAAGGATCCCTTCCCCTGCTAGCTTTCAGATGAAACAAAGTATTTTTTATTTCATTAAAGTGGAATCATTCATGAATCAGCATGTTATGTCATCCTACCCAAAAGCCCCCTGCCTTTCCTAAAAGTAATTAGTTGGTTGCGATGTCTCAGAAATACTACACATTGGTGTTAATGTATCTATCACAGTGTCTGCTCTATGGCATGTGTCTACTGCCAGGCGGACAGGAGAGCTGCTTCTGCTGTTCTGAATGACACATGGTAAACGAGTGTGGTGCGTGTGGTTCAGCTGATGAGCCTCATAACAGTCAGTTCTGTCCTTCGCCCATTTCAATGCCAGAGCCTAACTTAACGTATCTGCTGTCATTGAAATCGAGTGCTTTCGCTTCAATTATTTTTTTCCATTATCGTAATTTACCAGTCTGACACCTTTTGGCTTCTCATTTCACCTTTTTTATTGTTATTTTTATTCACAAACTTAGCATACGGTCAAAATATCCGTCAGGTGCACGGTTTTCCGTTGAATGACATCATAGCTGCAGTTAATGAGGTCCAACCTTCAAGTGACACCTACTTTTTTATTTTTCTTCAGCCTTTGCAACAAAAAAAATAAAATTAAAGGTGCAAAAAGAGAGTATATGACGAGCTGAAGAAAATGTTCAATTTAATAGTAATTTGAAAGCGAGAGAGAGAAAGAGAAAGAAAAAAGGAGGATGGCATATACACTTTTCAAAGGATTTTAGTTGTTCTGCATTGTGAGTTATTCTGGGGGGGTGATAAAGACAGGCGCCACATGGAGAGGCAGACAAAGGCAAGATGCAGCAGCTTGCCCTGGAGAATTATCCCTGAATAAAAAGTCAAGTTGTTGTTGTTGTCTTGCACTGCAGCTCTCCTCTTTGTGTCGAGAAGGCGAGTGCAGCATACATCTTGAGCTTCTCATCATGGCAGGAAGGAGGGTGTGTGACGTGAGTGTGTGTTGAGGGGGTGGGGGGGCTTACTCTTCATTAGCACAGCGAGAATGCCTGGAGGCCTTGGCAGAAGATGCGGCTGGGGGTTTCTTATGGAAATTGACCAGTTCGCTGTAACTGTTGCCCTGGTGTAGGCCTTTGAAGTGAACTGTTCAACACTGCTGCCTTCTTTGTTCTTGGTAATTGCCTAAATGATCTCTGTGGAGTGCGGGGGCTGGTGCTACAACTGAACTAATCCAGGGCAACCCACTGCCTCCACAGAAAGAAAGCCTTTCTCTGTGCCAATCTTCCCCTCCTCTGTCCTAACCTCCCCCCCCCACACACATTTTTTTCAGCTCTTTATTAGGACTGCATGGTCAGGGAGGGGGCTGTCTGTTTGTTGTGAGGGTGAAAGCTGTGTACGCTCTAGGAGCTTAGCCACACGCTTGACCCCTCCCCTACCCTCCCATCTCTCCATTGATATGGAAATAAACAGCAGCTCCATTTGCAAATCTTGGAGGAATAATTAGTCCGGAGCACTTAGCAACAACAACAATAATACACGGCTCTGATCCATGCTGAGCTGCCCTCTCTTTGTCATTTAACCTGCCGCTGGCAACTGGACAAGCCCCCAGTGACTGAGGGAGGCGTGGGTATGGGGGGGGCTGCAGATTTATGTACAGTGCAAGGCTACTGGAACCTCCCCGAGGTTCACGCTGCCAGAGAGCCAGGCGGCTGTTCAGTAGTTCCGGGCAGGTTGTGCCATAGGGTTGAGTTTTCGGAAACATCTTCCCTTCTAAGTTCAAGTGCTGAGAGGCAGAGCTCTGCACCCTTGTTCAGGTTCAAAAGGAACCAACTCAGATCAGCAGGAGGCACTGGGAAATATGCTGGTCTGGGGCAAGCAGATAGAGAGCGAAAAAGAAAGAGAGCGAGAGAGAGAGAGAGAGAGAGAGAGAGAGTGAGCGAGAAAAGACAGTTTTGAGAGAAAGCTGGGCCACGACTGCCCTCCACAAGGAAGCGGTTTGGGAGAGAGAAAAAAAGCCCTCCCTTTTACAAGAACCTGATTCAATAGCACTTTAGCCAGGGGATCATTAAGCCCATCTACATATGGTGCACAAAGGGCTTCAAAGGGGCGTGTGTCGTGTCAAGGCTGTGGTGCCGGGCACAGTGAAAAGGCCCCCTCCTGGTGTCCTGGGACAGGGCCAGTAGCGGGATATCAGGTAGACTGAGGTCCTTTATAAAAGCGGCCCCTATGAATTATAAATTATAGGCCACTGGAGCCACCGCCTGTGGGATCGAGGGGGTCCGGAGGGGTGAGAGTGGGGGTGGGGGGGGGGGGACGGTTGCCTGTTCCGGGAACAAAGGATTGAAGTGGGAGGGGGTCAGAATGAAGCACATGGGGGAGGGGGTTTTGGTGGAGGACAGTAGACTTGATATGTTTATTTATACTTTTTTTGGTTGTTGTTGATAGCGGGAATGATTTTTTACAAATGCCTTTAAGATGTGTATCTCTCATGCTTGATCATCTCGTTTGTATTTCAGGGAAATTGTTTAATCATCTCCTATCCATGATGAGCTTAGCATAAGAAGCAATAAAGTGACCACACACTTGTGACTATATTATTATGTACAAAATGTCATTTTTAATTACGTGAAAAAACCTACAGCTTTCCATATGTTGAGTAATCATTGCACTGCTAGGGTCTTTATGGTATTTATAGTTGGTGAAAACGATACATGCTGCTATAATCCCAGCACGCTCAAACGTATCGCATTCAGCTCCTGACCTGTGCCACGCATATCTTTGTATGTCTGTGGTAAGAGTTGCACGCATGTGTTTGTGTTTGCTACTGTGGTTTCAGGGGAAACAAAGACCCCTGATGTGGTGTGTTTTGTGAGAGAGGGTCAATGGAGGGTGTGCGTGCGCTGTGCCGGGGGCGGGGGCAGGGGGGGGGTTAGGGGGCGGTTCCTTCCCGGTCCAGCGTCACACCATGGGGCAGCAGGACCCATGGCCGGCCCAATTCAGCCCCTCAATTGAATGGAAATATTGTTTTTTTTTGGGCCGTGCTGATGAAAGGTTGATTGATATGGTGTCAGGCGCTCTGTGATGGATTAAATTGTGTGTGCAGACGGCTGTGGCCCCGGCCAGTCATGGCTGTTGCTGCCTCTTTGTGAGCCTGCGCCATGGCGGCTTTAATAAAATGTGATTTTCGCAGCTCAGGAACACGCGGGCAGATTTCCCTCTCTCCCTCCCTCCGTCTCTCTTTCACTCTCTCTCTACTGCCTGACTTCCATTTAGTTTGAGGGTGCACAAGTGATTCTTTATTGGATGAAATCGGAGCCGCATTGGATAAAGTGTTAGAGCACCGGGCCATCTATCACCATCACGGCCTCGATCCCGTTTCCTCTTAAAAGAAAAGAATAACCCCCAAAAAAAAAATACCCCACATTGACAGTTCACAGGATGTTTGAGAGATCTGGAAATTAACTGCAGAGCCTGAAAATACAGAGGTTTACCTGTATGCTGAGACAACGAAGCACACTGCTTTTTATTGATGGGCCTCCAAGCTTTCAAGGTTCAACTGCACCTCGTGATCGGTGTCCCTCCAGGTAACTGTCTTGACCTCAAAATTGAGCTCAAAGTGGCGACAAGAAGGTCCTGTTTTTTTAGCTTCTATGGTAACTTCCTCTGCCACGCTACTGTGCTGAGGCCCTGCCACTAGCGCTTTATCAAGGGTTCCTGAAATTCTTCAAGGTTTGCATCCACACTTCAACAATCGGTTATTGAACTGTAGCTGGTTTTAAAAGCCGTTTTAAAAACTCACACATTTTCTGTGGACCTGTGGGACTGCCTACTACGAGTGCAACTTAGCCCAATTCACGTGTTGAAGGTTGTGTCAACTGGCAAGCTGCTGATCCAGCTAACATTACTGTATGGTGGGTAAGATGGCTTGCAGATTTTGTGCATTTTCATCTAATTTTATCTTTAAATTGGTTATGCCCACTCACATTGAAAATAAAATAAAAACAATGCTCAATAATGTTATAATACAACCGCGACAGCTACTGTAGTTAGGCACTTACAAATAATGCCTGCTGCCAAGATGGACAGACCGACCAGTAGTTACTTGTACTACTGTGGTGTGTGGAAGTATGTCTTCACATATAATTCCTGATTCATCTTGGAACATTGTTAGTCACAGCTCTCGAATTGAGTATTCTTGAAACCGTAATCTTGATGAAACCAAACCCAGTTATTTGGCTGCCATCTAGGCCGCCATTACCTGGTTATGCCAACAATGCAAAAAGAAAAAACAGAAACAAAAAATCTTTTTTTTGAACAAAGTTGTCAAGCTCAGTGCTACAATCTGGACCGGGCCTAAAAGATTGATCTGTTTGCCTGCAGCCATTTTCTCCCTGGTCCACCTTAGATAAACATCCCCTCAGGTCTGAAACCCTGACCACACTGGCAGCTTTCCTCCGCTCCCACCATTCAAACAAGTGATCGGCCCCAGAGCTTGTTTATATATTTTCTCCATCCCATTCACCCATAGCCTCTACATAGCACTGTACCCTTAGCAAATGGGCATATGGTAGATTTAGCTTTGAGCAATGTTTCTGATCTGAGGAAATACTAAAATTTGGTAAAAGAAAAGAAAGAAAAAAAAAAAGAATGAATGAGATTGTGGCACAAATCCATAAAGCCTATCAATTTTGCTATGAATAAAGGTTTTTCACAATGAGCTCCAGACAATGTAAATGTGTTTTACAGTACAGGACTCTCTTCTGACCCTTTCAGCTAAAACTGGCTGGAGTTTTCCTGAGGCTGTGCAAAGCAGCCAGCCGGGCAGGTAGGGTTCTCCTTTAATAAATGATGACGGAGATGGCACTTACCAGCCTGGTCAGAATGGCCTAATGAGTCCAGGGAGAAGCATCAGACAACCCCTCAGAAATATTTTGTTGCGAGTATTTAAAAACTCAACAACCACTCCGAGTTGTGTGGCTGCCTTTTAAAACTCTGGATGACAACTCTGTCATGGATAGCAGGACTTGTGGAATCTGAGCCAGGCAGTGATGACTGCTCATCGCATTAGACATGCAGCGATCTGATAGGGATAGATTAGTTAGCTGCGGTGTGCTGCTTCCTCTGCATCAACTACAGTATCTGACAACTTTTCTCATCAGACCAATTGTATTGCAGCCAAAGGTGGCCCCGCCCCAAACCTGCCACGCTCACCCAAACCTCTCACCTTAAGGAGTTTTTTTCTGGGAGGCCCTTTTAGACTATTTTAGGACATTTAGATTCATTTTTTTCTGTTTACTAATCCTAAAAGCATGTCCCATTGCCATGTACAGGTGACTGTCAAAATAAAGGAAACACTTGAGTAAATGAGGATATAAAGGAGGTGCTTCCACACAGCTGTGGTTCCTGAGTTAATTGAGCAATTAACATCCCATCATGCTTAGGGTCATGTATAAAAATTACTGACAGGCCCAGTTGCCCATTATTTTGGCTACCATGGCTACAAGAAGAGATCTCAGTGCCGTTGAAAGAGGGGTGATTATTGGGGCACGATTGGCACAAGCCTCAGTGACAAAGACTGCTCAACTTGCTGATGTTACATGAAGAACAGAGGCTAAGCTGATGTTGGCATGGAAGTCTGAGGGAAAGACATTGTCAACTAGGGGAAACTGTAGTAGAAAGCACATCCTCCTCGACCGTAATGTCTGCAAATTGGTTTGAGAAGGCAAAACATATGAGCAGCTGTGACTGCAAAACAACTGACTGCAAATAATCTAGGACATGAGCAGGCAGTTTCATCAAGAACAGTCTGTAGAGAATGTCACCGAGAGGGATACTATGGTCAGGTTTTACATTTACATTTACATTGTACATTTACATTTTACATTTTAGGCATTTAGCAGACGCTCTTATCCAGAGCGACTTACAGCTTACATTTATTTTACATACAATCCATTTATACAGCTGGATATTCATTTTACTGAAGCAATTCACAGCATTCAGAATTCAAGTAGAACAGCAGTGCCCCAGCTGGGAATTGAACCTGCAACCTCTTGAGTTCCAAGCCCAGCTCCCTAACCATTGTACTACATAGCCAGTTGTTGGTGTTTCCTTTATTTTGGCAGTTACCTGTATAGGAACTGTATCCAATAAAGGTACAGCTGCCCTGCTCAATGGTTTACACTCAATGGGCTGTGAAGTGACTGTTTATGGAGCACAATTCCATAATTGTGGTCAGTGTATACTTTTATTTAAGCCTTTTCAAATATCAGCTGCATATTCAAATGAAACTGTGTTCTTTAAAAAAAATATTTCCATTGTTGATTTGATATGAACTTTTTTTAACAGCCGAATGATCATTCCTTTGACAAAAATAGGAAGCGTCCCTTTTGTCGGGCTCTTCCAAGAGTGGGCAAGCGTGAAGCAGTGACTGTCTGAGCTCTGGGCATCATGGGCCCATCACAAGTCTCTAATTGCACTGTACCCAACCCCCAGATAAAAGCAGGTTCATTTTTAATGTATAATTTTCCTTTTTAATAAGTTGTGAAACTGCTTATTCTTCAACAAAGGGAGAATGAGTGAAAGAGCGTAGATGGTTATAATAAAAAGTAAGACAGTCTTTTTCTTTCTTTCCTTTCAAGTTCGGAACATTAAGTCTGAAGCAAACTAGGAAAGGAAAGAAGAAGGGGAAAAAAAGTTCACCTGCTCGTTTCATCTGCCTCTCTCTCAAGTACAGATACACAGGGGCTAATGAAAGATGACTCAAATCCGAAACTGACTGCGCTTTCTCTTCTTCCTTTTTCGTTTTAACTTGTGTTTTTAATGGAACACCTGCCCCAAGCTCGTTTACTCGCGAACAGAGGGATATAAATGTTTTAGAATTTAGCCAAAATAAAACGGAAGAAAAAGGGGAACGATGGAGGAAAGGATGGGTAATCAGAGAAAGATTAATACCTCAATAATTCATAGAGTGGTCCCTCGGACTTAACATTTTTTTTAAAAAGTATTCTCTTCAGACCTGCTATTTGGTGGAGAAACAGGCTTTAGCTGCTGCACTTGGTGAACGTGAGGAGCGAGGGGTAGCTATGTAGATCTAACTTAGACAAAGGCGATGGTCACGGAGTGAGCTCAGATTGTACACAGATTGTGTGTGCTTTGGGTCTTAGATTCGGGGCATCTTAAAAAATATATTTTTATGTGAATGCAGCGGGGGGATTTAATCAAGATTGCTGTGCTCCCTCCATGTTAACATGTTACTTAGGAA
Source organism: Aldrovandia affinis (assembly GCA_029706075.1). Taxonomy (NCBI): domain Eukaryota; kingdom Metazoa; phylum Chordata; class Actinopteri; order Notacanthiformes; family Halosauridae; genus Aldrovandia; species Aldrovandia affinis. The sequence continues at coordinate 10,539,964 of JAINUG010000003.1, forward strand.
AATCCTGTGGCTTGATGCTCATGCGCTGTGGTCATTCTGTGGATGGCTGTAATCATTAGGGTCGTTATCGCTGTCATTACAATAGCTGTTGTAGTTTTCCTTTTGGTAAGCTTCTCTTTTTTTCAATCAGCAATGTCTTTCAACACAGGAAAGCAACTGCATATTTATGATCTTCCTGTAAATGTCAAAGTTAAGTATTATGGGCTTGGCTGTTTTTGTATACAGATGGAATATTTTAGCCCAAAATTGCATTCAAAGGCACTTGAGAGAGAGAGAGTGAGAGAGAGAGATGAAGGAGGGAGGCAGAGAGATATGTTTATTTTTGCTGCAGAGTAACTCTTAAGACCTGCAGCCCCTCTGGATCTGACTCAAAGTGGGACTTGTGTCACTGGTGGGATGAGCGGTAGTCCCGCTCACAGTTCAGTGATCACACGCTCTGACCAGCAGAAGCACGTTGACACATCCTGTTGGAGGAAACATTCTGTGATAATGCCCTGGTATTGATCAGTCCATTCCTATGAAGAGATCTGTATTAAATTTGGACTGATTGCCTTTGCTGATGCCAGCAGGATAGAGACCTTGTCATTCTGTGTGTGTGTGTGTGTGTGTGTGTGTGTGTGTGTGTGTGTGTGTGTGTGTGTGTGCGTGCATTGGTGCATGCATTGATGTGTGTGTGTCCGTGCGTGCGCGTGTGTTTGTGTGTGTGCGTGTGTGCATGTGTTTGTGTGTGTGTGTGTGTGTGTGTGTGTGTGTGTGTGTGTGTGTGTGTGTACAATTGAGGGTTCACAAGAGGTGAGGGGCCCTCAAACCCATACACAGCCCTGTGAGTCAAGTTCATGGGACCTTGTCTGTCTGGACAGCAGGACCAACTGCCTCAATCTACATATTGGGGCCAGCTCACTGTGAGGGGGGTTGTTTGTTTTTGACTGGCAGACTGGTGAATAACGATCTCTTCATTTTGTGATCATATTTTTTCCTGCTTCTTAAGTCAAGTCAAGACAATGCGACAATGCATCTATATATATATATATACAGTATACAGACATTTTCATATGCAAAACATCAACCAGATTTTTCACTTCGTTGCAACATTTAAATCTGTTCACAACAGAAACTGATAAAACTGGACATTATAACAAAAGATCCTCCTCATCCGTGTGATCCATCTTTCGTTAAAGAGAAGGTTTTCATGTTGAAATCACACTATGATATCTGTTCAGTTTATCCATATTAGTCACCCTCTCCCTTTACGAGTTAGTGGTCAGTTGTTCATGTGCAGCTCACAAGCTGTATGTTTGTTGTCTATTGTCTGTGGTCTCGGCCCTCTTGGAGCTCAGCGTTAGACTTTTGACCCTTTCTATTCTGCATTAGAATACAGGAGCAGGTGTTTGGGGGCTGGAAATAAATGCAAAAACCAGTGCCGAGATGGCAGATCTTTTTTTTTTTTTTACCAAAGTTTGACCAAATATATATATTTTTAAATGTTATCAGAAAATGTAACAAAAAAATAAAAAAACAAAAAAACACCATCATTTTAATCAAATGTATAAAATCATTTTATTTATAATTCTTCCTTCTTTACGAACCTTTTTGGCGCGTTTGCTGTAACATTACCCTAACCCAATTTGAGTCGGCTGAGTGCTGGTCAGTGCGCGTGTCCTGGGGCCAGACAATGTGGCTCTCCCATCACCGCCGAGGCCTGGCGGTGCGTGCGGCTGTGATCAATCTCACGTGGATCAGTCATGGTGTCAGAGTGGCAGTGGCTCCGAGTCACGCCGCTCTCTCTCTCTCTCTCTCTCTCTCTCTCTTCCTCTCGCCCTCTCACTCCCTCTCTTACTCTGTCTTGTCCTTTTCTCTCTTTCTCTCTCATCCCTCTCTCGTCCCCCCGGCTCAAAGGGAAGAAACCCGTCCTGGAGATCCTGCCGTGGGATAATTAATCGGACCCATGCTGGACCTCTCTGCCTCCCGTGCTGTGGGAGAGAAATAAGACAGAACGAGGTATTGCTGTTTATTCTGTAGCACCGCGCCGCTTTCTGAAAATATTGCCTGGTCAGTTGGGACGGGCTGTATTCTTTCTCTCGCTTTCTCTTTCTTTCTCTTTCTCTTTCTCTGTCCCCCTCTCCCTCCCTCTCTTTTCACACCTTCAGTTTCTCACTTTCTCGGTCACCTCTGATCAATACTGGCCAGTAGCGCTCGGTAATTAAGAGGCAGGCATGCTGTGGAGGCCGCTCTGTTTGTGCTCTGGGGGTGATTGTCATTCCCGGTTTATCTCACACTCTTTGGGACATTGGTATCCATAAAACAGTCTGAAATTGTGCAGATATGTCAGTTCACTGGAATTGAAATCATGCCTTTACTTGTGCCTGGTCCTTAACTGTATGATGCTAAACTTGCCGCATTAATGTTTCATTGTGCTTAATGCACGATGCCAGATTGCAATGCAATTTTCACTTTCAGAATTTGTCGGATATTCACGTTTCATTGTAGAATATGTCCAAAAAATATGAGACAGTAGTTTGTCGTTTTTGTTTATCAATGGCTGGAAATTTGATAGGAGTTTTATGCAATCAGAAAATGTTCAGTTTTAACTTATGGAGAAATAACAGCTGAATAAATTGTATTAAATGGCAGGAAAGGTTCAAGGTAACTTTTTTGTGCCTTTTTAGATGGGATATTGTTAAACTTAACTTTTAAAAAGTATTGCATTGTGACAGTGATTGGTGTAACATTTATGATTCCTAACTTGTGATTGGCTGTTTCTCAGTCGAGTGTCACATGGTGGAAAAAGACTTCTGAAGTTTTGCAGAGACAGTGATGGTGTGAAGCAAAAATGCTTTCATGAATTTTAACCAACGTACTCCATTAAGACATCAAAATATATTTCTGTCAAACCTTTTGTAAGGTTTAATTCACATTTAGTTATACTGTTAGGTTTTACCTAGCCACTCAAAACAACCATAGAGTCTTTTTCTGCATAAATGGCAGTGTGATGCGTTCATTGTATTATTCTCCAGCTACGTTGTTAACCTTCTCCGGATGGTATTGGAATCTTATCAACGGACATTAATTGCCTTTTGATTGACAGCTTCCATGTCAATGATGCAGGGAGAGGGGTAAAAGGAGGTTTCTGCTAAATGTCACTGGCTTCCCAGTGTGCAAAGAACATTCTCAAAAGGCATTGGAACCAAATCACCTTTGAAAGCTTCATTTTGGAGAAATACTGATAGCACATTGTAGGGGCTTATACGGTAAGAGGGTGCGTAAATCTGTCAGTTCTTGCCATTCATTGCCTTTTCTTAAATGTGGACAGCACCTAAACCACAGCTTTGGACTGTTTGACAGGTATGAGGTCACAGGATCTTTTACAATGAACTACAGAATCATTCCACATAGGGAGAGCAGCATGGTGAACCAGACAGGACTCCTTTTAAACCTAATTCACATGTAACCTGCCCGGGGCCCGAGAGGTTAATGGCTAACAAATTAACCCTCCAGCATTATCTTCCAAATAGCCCGCAACATACGATAACCTATAATCAATATTAGCAATTATCTGTCAGGCCGAACGTGATGTTAGTGACCTGCCTCTCATGAAGAGACTCTCTGTGGAAAGGGGATCTGTTTCCCATGTGCAAAGTGGCTCTGATGATTTCATTACTGAGTTTTTTAAGCACTTCCGTTACAGAGACACCTGGGACTCTCTATCTCTCTCTCTCTGTCTCTTTCCTGTTCTCTCTCTCCCTGTCCCTCTCTCTTTCCTCTCTCTCTTTGACTTTTTCTCTCTCTCGCAGTCTCATCCCTGACCTGTTCGCCAACACACACAGGGCCGCTGCAGCCCACGTCCTCAACATGACCATGAAAGTCTGAACGGTGAAGCCGGCTGTGATTGTTATACAGCACCACAGTACAGAATAGTTTACAACAGGTGATCCCATGATTTGACCTCTCTCTCTCTCCCTCTCGGAGAAGTGCCCAGGAGCAATGGGAGCTTTGGGCCTTGTATTCTCTCTCATTAAACACGCAGTATAGACCCACGATCCGGTTCCACTCAAGCCTCTGACGACCGCTGGGGGATTTTAGCTTTTCAGCCAGCCTGCTTCTGTCTCTTTCTCTCTCACTCCCTGCTTTTTTTTTTTTTTTTTTTTTTGGTCTCAGTTTTCCCTTCCTTTTTCCTTTCTTTTTTAAAGCTTGGATTGATGACATCCTAAACCATTTTATTTTCAACTTTTTGAAGGCAAAGGAACTAACAGAACGCCTTCAGCAATACCAGGATTTTTCTTCAACCCCCATTTATAAAGACTGTCTTTGATAAAAAGGTGTTTGTCAGTAACGACCACTCTGTGCAGTCATTCAGAGGTTACTGAAGATTCAGTCAAAACTGTGCAGTTCTGTGGTTTGAACTAACAAACAACACAGTTCTTCTCTGTTTCTTTATAACTTAAATATATTTATAGTGTCTAAACAGCCTCTTGAAAAAACTTGGAAATGTCTATAAGACAGCACTCAATTGTAAGCTTCCTGCTTTAGGACATTTTTTTTTTCAAATGTAAATACTGCAGTGTAGAAAACAATTTGGCTTTAAGAAATATGCTTTACATACTACTACTTAAATTGTACTAGTAATAGTACTACTTAAATTGTACTAGTAATAGTACTACTTAAATTGTCTTTATATTCTCTCACATTTGGGGAACAAAGCCTTCTTTGAAAATATTGTACTTTTTCCAGTAAAGAAAATATTTTCTTAAGTTTTACATGTGCTTAGCACTAAGCTGCTAATAGCAAAACTGACTGCTTTTCTTAACTAAATGAGCAAGTGTGATATACTATCTGGCATGCAAGTGATGGGAAATAATGAATACATTTTCTATCCTTATGGAAAAGACATTTATAATTTCACACAGATGAAAGTTATAGGGAAATGTACACTTTATGTACAGCACATGTGTGTCATATTCAGCTAAATGATGTATGGCTTTGGACAGGTCATATATAAAACGCATGTGGATCACATGTGCAATCTTGCATCAGGCAATACATGTGGTACCAATGCTGGAAGTTCTTGCTTAAAGTTCTGATTGATATGTGTGAAGTGAACTTTGCGGAAGGGCATACTCAGGGTCTTACAAAAGCGCAGGGGATTATACATCTACTGTTATGGGGTTAATAAACACAGGTTGCTCGTACGTTTTTTAAATTGTGGAAATTCAGGTCCATCTGCCAGATGATTCAAGTGTGCATGTACATGCATAGAGTACCATGCCCTCTCTGTGAATACAGACCTGAGCTTATATTCAAATTACTGTGCATTTAAAAAAAGTTGAATTTCATCAGATAATTTGCGGCATAATTCTCTACACACCTGTATACACCCAGATGTCCCTGCAGATGAGCACCCAGTTTATGAGCATGAATTATCTGCTCTCAAATGTACTTGTTTAAATAAAGGTTTATGCAATCATTAGCTAAGTACATCTTTCCCCCCCTACCAAAACAACCTTTGCACTTAAAATGATTGATCAGTCAAGATAATTGAGCAACCATTAATATGTAGAAGGTTGAAAACATTATTTTTTTCTGGCCAAGGTTCTCTCATTACCTTGAAAGAAACGTGTCTTAGTTTATATGTACTGTACATGACATCGAATATGATATATTATTTCAAAACCATATACGTCCAATGTTTCACGTTTTATATTTTCTATCAATGCATAACACATTTACAATAATGCCACATGCGAATCATTTTAAATCAGATGTAGCTTTTTAAAACTGGATTGGATTTCATTTTTCCCTCTTATAAATATTAACCAAATCAATTTACTGAACAACAAAAATATCTCTTGGTCAAAGAGCTAATTTAATGTTATTTGGTTGTTTCATCGGATAAATAAATTGTGAGTCTGATATGGTGAAAGTTCAACGAACATGCATAAGTGTCTCATTGATTCTTACGCGCCACGTCATGGAAGCTAACGATATTTGTCACTGAGTTTAGTTGTTGTTGTTACATACAGCGCAGCTCTACCTGACAATTGTAAATAGAGACAATAAACGTTTTCAAGGCATGTTATTAAAGACATACGTTTGGTGGATGCGGCAAAGCCCCGCAATATACCATTTTGGTTGTACACTAACTGTAAGTAGGCTTGATGCGCAATATAACCCGAGCGTAAAATGTGATTTTCAAAATGAATCCTTAATTGTCAGAATGGACGAATACAAAATCCACGTTTATCATTGCTGTTTAACCGCTGTATATGAATGCTTTACAGGTCAATTTACAGTCAGTCAAATTTCAAATTCATATAGTAATTTGGGTGCCCATTACTAATCTCCCCGAGTTACAGGTGTTTCAAAATACGTGTTAATCGTGGTTGATTAAATTGTGAATTGAAATAATTCACACAAATGAAAATGAAAATATTTGGTAGCATATTGTAATAATAATAATAATAATAATAATAACAACAGCTAGCCTATAAAAACAACAGCACATAATAATAATAATAATAATAATAATAGCCCATAGTACATACAACTTTGAAATTATGTAAAAGCTTAAACATATGTTCGTATCACATGGTATTTATTCCCGCAGGAGACCATACAAATCCCAAAACCCGCAGACATGCATTGAAGAGTAAGGAAGTGAAAGAGGGCGGCTGCTGTGGTCGGAAGCCTTTTCCTCGAACCCTCGTGCCGGCATCAGCACCAGAGACCTTGAACTTTGTTGTGTCTTTGGAGTTTGACAAGGAAAGCATCTGCTCGCGCGTGGGGAGTTGAAAGCCATATGCCTTGGTGTCAGTCTTATGTCACCGGCCGCAAAGAAAGAAAAAAAAACGGTCGCCATTGAGATGCTCGGTTAAAACAGTACAACGTCGTTTATAATAAAACAATTGTTATTGATGTTCGTAGAATAATTGTATTCTAGTAATTGTCTACTAAACACATATTGTCAACCATACACAAGCATTATATATTATTGTTGAATATATTGTGTGTGTGCGTGTGTGTGTGTGTCCATGTCAATGTCCATGTGTATATATATAGATAGATAGATAGATAGATAGATAGATAGATAGATAGATAGATAGATAGATAGATAGATATCAGCATGTTTTATGATTATGAACAAAGCAAAACGAGGCAATACAACCCTGCCCTCATCATCGTCATCGTCATGATCGTCACACCTTCACCTTCGTACTATGCATCGAGCAGCTCCCCTTTATGGTTTTCCATAAGAAAAAAGGGCCCTGGGTTTTGTTACCATAGCTCTTTCCCGCAATGACAGTTGTCCAGACCCCTGAATTTATTGTCGCCTTCAGTAGATAAGGCACAGTAATACTATTATCCCTGTGAATAGAAACAGGCATTTGTTTATTTTGTTTTGTCTCTCATGTCCTTGTGGTCTAGTTGAGTCACAGTCGTTTATTAAGGCACTCTTCTGGTACTTTTGAAAAAGCATTTTGTTTCATAAATGTTTGATTAATGATCAACCGTTCTTTGCAAACAGATCATTGCTTACCCAGAATTGCCAAATTATGGTTCTAGTGTTTTATTTCAAGTCATTTGTGAACGACTGTAATTCTGCTGTATAATATGTTTTGATATTACTTGATGTTTAAATATTTGTTAACGTTTTGATGCATGAAAACCTCTCGAGTTGTTTTGGTTGATGCGAATAAATAAACTTGATTAGACACTGAAGGAAAGCAGAAGAAAATATAAAAGATTTAGTAGACGCTGAATATTTAAACGATTTTGGAATGTTTTGAAATAAATTGGTGGGACAGAAATTTGATTTGAATCACATTTTTGTCAGCCATATTTCTACTATTAGCATAGACTACAGTATCCTACCTAAAATAATTGAAGATTGGAAATGTTTTCTTTACAGAAAGTCTTGAAGTCACACCGCTACTATGTTTTCGGTATTTAAATACGTGTCAGGAAAAGCGAAAGAAAATGACCTTTTTTTACTCTCCTTTTCAAAGAATGAACACATTGATGTAGATTAGTCATTTCGCAGAGAAACGAAAATAACATAACAATGAAGTTGTTTTCTATCTGAAATCATTTAGTTTTAAAAAGGGTTAAATAGGCGAAATAACAAAAATGGTTTTAATTACAGATACCAAATAAACAAATATGCTGATAGCCATTGTTTACCATTTCATTGCATTACATTTTCAATTATTTTAAAGCTCTCACCAAGGGTAATAGTCTGTCCTTATTTTTACGCAATTAACAGCCCAGCTTATTTACATTAAATACTAATGATAAAATGGTGATAAAATAGCAATTTTAATAATAATAATAAGCTTACTGTTTAAACTATGTCAACACTATGCTATTTTCTGTTGATTCTCTCCTGCCAAATTCCTTAGCACTTGGTTACTGGGTAATTAATCCAGCCTATTAAACACCGATAAAGGCTAATTGTGCGTAATTGGTTCAATGAGGTTACGGCTAATTATTGCTGCCTAATTGAAACAGTTTAGAAAAGAATATGTTGTGTATTCAGAGCAGCAGGCGCCAACAAGCAGCTCTCTGTGGTAAACACCATTCACATTCAAATTAGAGCCACAAACTTTGGCACGGGAACAAGCACGCGCCCGCCTCGCAGCCTCGAGCCTGCCATTAACGCGATTCCCTTTTGTTACCGTGTGATGTATTAACATCAAGCGTGGTAGGAACATATTTGGTTAATTCTGGATATGGCATCTTGCCCAACTGCCGAAACGGAGGTATTCTGATACTGAGGTATTCTGCATAATACTAACACCTAAATAGCATGTAATCAGCGAAAGTTCATAGAATAATTAACAGAAAATCGAATAAAAGGGCTCCACTTGAATACAACAATTTACAAAACGGAAACATTTAGTAAAAAGCGCTGATAAATAGGCCTACATTTTAATGTGGTTAAATGGAGTATACATTTAAATAAAGATTGTCCTTGCTTATATCATGAGCAGTTATTTTAAACTACTGCATATTCACTAGCTTGCGATGCTTTTTTCAAAATGACTTAAAAAAAAAAAAACTTCCGGGAAAAGCCTGGATTTTTAATGTAGGCTATTTACCCCTTTTAAGGTACTGTAGATCAGCGCCTTGCACCTGTCTTCCTTTGCAATTGAGATTGGCACCCCCTTGTGCAGTTTTTTGGGCCAGCTCAGAATGACCGAAGCATGATAATCAGGGAAGCCGCCCCAATTCCTCTTTGTTGCACTGCGCATGAAATATCTGACAAAAAATATCATACTCATCTAATATGTGACCGGATTCGTACTTATAAAATGTGAAAGTCATAATTAGCGTTGAATGTTTGTATAACATATGACTACTAATGCTAACATTTATTTGAGTACATTTGAAAATGTTTTCTGTTAATTTCAGGAATAGTTTGTATTGAATGCAAAGTGCCTTATTATTGGGGTTAATGAAATATTAATGTATTCAGAGTTTGTTTGATATCAAAATGGATGTCTTTCCAATACTGTGCTCAAAAGATGTCAAGCCTTTACAATATTAATAAAGACACTTGTTAGTTCACATTAAAAACAAAATCATTTACCCTTTTACTCTATGTTAAAATACGAATAAACAAACATATTTTCTGTCATTCCCATTTTCAGACAGATAATATGTCAACATTCAATTGATGAGAAAATTACAATGTTTTTTTTTTTTAAAGGCCTAGTTCAAAATATGAATACACATACGTAGATGTGATACTTCATGTATTTACATCATGTCTATTGTGCTGTTTTTGCAAACTGTGTGTTTGATAGGATTTCATAAATTCACGTGTTGACAGAATCTCACATTTAATTAAAGAGATTGTTCAATTAATTGTAGCATTGATTGCAAAGGCTTAAGTAAAACTGACTACCAATGTATTCCCGTTTAAATAAGCGTGGGTGGACCGATGACTAACAACACCCTAAAGCTTACATGGGTGTGGGCTTCCCCTAGAATAATTCTGAGTGATTAAAAACCAAGTGAACGTTCTCTCGGAGGGCCACAAGGTCAAGTCCATGACCCCCGACCCCTGACCTTTGTCAGTCTCCGTCTGGCTCAGGGAAAAGGAAGGGATTGGTCTGTTGTCTGTCTCTCTCTCTCTCTCTCTCCGGTGTGTTGTTTTGGGTCCCTCTTCCTCTCTGCCTGCTTTAACGCACGCTCCATCTATTATTTATGGGACTTATTAAAAGTTATTTCAGAGCCGTCAGGTCCTGGCTGATGACCCGAGAAAGGCGGTCTCCTGAGTGTCCAGATCCGTCAGCAGAAACACGACAGAAAAATGGACACACTAGGGCAGATAAAACATATGGTTTTAAAACAAACAGAAAACAGTCTGAATTATTAAGGATGCGTATGATATATATATATATATATATATATATACACACACACATATGTATTAAACAAAGAGCACTTTAATATTTGACTAGCACATCTCTGAACACGGATGAATGTATAATTATGCTGAAGGGCTGGTTTAAAAACCTCTGACATACACAGGAAGACAACAACTGTAAATAAATAAAACATATCCTACTGTACTCATGTCCTATAAAGAAATAAAGCGTGTATCTTTATACAAAAATTCACTCTGGATTTGGATATATCCATATGTAATCAGCCTTTTGTGAAGAATTACGTATTTAAAATGGCAGCGTACATTTCAAGAAAGAGAATGTTCCGATTTTTTACTACTTCAAATAAATGATTTCATTTAGGTCACCTATTGATTTTACCCTGTCATATACAGTATGTATATTAAATACATGTTATAAACAGTCCATAACCTGCATGTAGTTGTGTGCTGCTCAAACATTGCTGCTCAGCCAAAAACTGAAATAAAGAAATGCGACATGGCATGGAACAGACAAGTACTTATTCAGGATTAACTTAGAAAAATATCATATAAACTTTTTTTGTTTTTACTGTATCAAACATTGAAATGATAAGCCCAACACATTTAGGAAAATGTGTAATACAGCACAAGTAAGAAAAATGGTAGCAAATGTTTGGCACTTCAGCATCACCATTCATTATAGAGCAAAACAAAAACATATAACATTAGAATATTTGAAGAAAAAAAGATTGACCTGAATGAAGACGGAAAACATAAGACTAATTTCCACATCATGAAAATGATACATTATTAAACAACACACTGATCTCTGCCAATCATTTTTAAGAATTTTAGTTTTTTTCTTCCATTTGTATTTATTTGTATTTTTTTGATGTGTGACACCAACAGCACGCATTTCCATGACCTTTCCTCCCCTGATGTGATGGGTACGCACGTAGCCCCCCGTCACACCCCTCCCCCCCAAGCTGCGTCTGGAGTGGGACGGGGGACAAGGGAGGGAGGTTGGGGGGGGGGTCGTCTGATGGCGAAAAGGTCAGGGAGGCAGGAGACAGCCGGGACGGCCGGCTGCAGGGTCCTTGAACCTAACAGATGGTGAAGGTTGGGTGACATCGCCTCGCCCGGACCCTCGGCGGTAATTGAGGATAATTTGAGTACCGAGAGCACGGGGCCTGGCCACTGTCAGGCCGAGGGAAGGGAGGCGAGGTTAATAAGAAAATGATTCCGCATTACCGCCGGCTTTACGTGGCGGGGGCCGCGCTCGTCCCCCAGCCCCGGCTGTAATCCTGGCCTGAGGCGACGGCAGCAGTGGGGTTGTCACCCTGGGCCTCCACTGCACGGCACACATGGATACATACCTATCCTCCCATCCTAACTGGCCCCTATTAACCAACACGCTGGCAGGGCCCATTACACACTCTGACTAGGGAGTGGGGTGGGGGTGGGGGGCTTGAAGTTTTGGGGCATTAGCTGCTTCTCTTTGGGGAGAGGTTTGAAAACACCCGTCCTACCAATGCGGTTGCTTGATACGATGCGTAGAAGAACCGTGATAGTATGTCTTAACCTTCACCTCCTCCGTTGCCGGAACAGATTAGTGGCTCATGTGGGTGACCAGCAAAAGCTTTATTTCTTTCTACAAATAATGGTGTTCAGTGCTCATTTTTTACATTGTATTTTGTTGACCACTGAGGCTTGTACCTTTAAAAAAAAGAGACCTGGGGAACTCTAGTCCTTGTTACAGGTCCATGTTACAAGTGAGATGAGGTGACTTTGGATTCCAATCAAACAGTTCAGAGATTCAGTGAGAAAAAATATGGCAAAGAGTGGAGTGTCCCCTCCTCACTGTACATTTTGTAGTATTTATATATCATATAAATATATTATTAAAAGAAATGTGTCATTTAAAGTTAAAAGACGACAGAGATGATGAGTTGAGATGAGCTGATTGGTCTGATCTTGTCATGATTTATTCTTATATTCTTATGTGAACCATGTTGCAGTTGAATTGATTCTGGGCCTGAATGTTGAAAAGAAAATGTGACATAACCACAGTAACCCCTGTGATATTATCAGTGGGTAAACATTATTTGTATAATCTTTATTCTACAAATGTATATGTGTGTAAAAGTAAACAACATAAGATACAAAAACGGAAATATAGCGAATAAATAGGAAATGAAAAACTGGCCATAGTGTTATTTTGTGTGAAGGGATAATGATAAATCCTGCAGAAAAAGCACTAGACTGTTGTTGAGGAATTTACTGATTAGTCTTATTTACTGCAGTGGTAGGATACTATTTCCGCGTGCTATGCAGGCTATGATCTACTGGAATGGGAAATAAACCCAGTGTGCTTAAACAAACAAACAAACAAACTTGTTTAGAAAAACTCTTGCATCAAGAACTTCAATGAAAATGTCATCAATTGAATTGTGTAATTAGACACATGGTGTTTTGCAGGTCTATTGCAGGCTGATGCACACAGTACATAATTGGGTGGGAACTGCCGATTTTGTCGGCTTCTGAGGCCAAAGTTTGTGCCCTGTCCTGCGTTGTAAAATACCTCCGCGGAGTTCATTGTATACTCCCTGGACACGTTTGGCAGTCTGCATGTTAAGCACGTGGCTGGTCATTGCAAATGTGCTGTGCACCCCAGCGCCCCCACCCCGCTCAGGAGCTGCCTCTGTGTAGCTCCCTCCTTTAGGCAGGGCTGGCTACAGGCTCCTTAAAGTAGCATCGTTCCTTTTCCTCTTCTTGCGCCTCAGGAGTAGTGCGCTTAAAAATGCCTTTAGCGCCCCCGAACCTGCCTCACAAAACAGTGCATCTCTGGGCTGGAGGGTGTAATCCGGAGCACTGGGAATTGCGCCTCCTCCTAAAACTGTCCCTTACACCTGTGTGTGGTATTGTTACCGGAGAGCATTTCTCTCTTCCGCTTCTCTCTCTCTCTTTCCGTCTCACTCTCTCTCTCTGAAACAAAGGCCCTGCCTTTGCCGATCCCCCTGTGCACTTGAGCGGTCCCTGTGAAACCTTTTCCTCCTCTCTGGACACCTTCATTACTCAGTAAGCTATTCATGGCAGAAGGGAGACGCTGAAGTCCACTGAGATTAATGGTTCTTCATTGTTTCGGCTCGTTTTCAACCCATACTCTCAATAGAATAATAGCCAGGGGTGAAAGGGTTAAATTAGCCAGTGCAAAAGGGAATTTGGCCAGAATGGCCCGCTTCTCTTCTCTCTCGCTCTCTCTCTCTCTGGTCTGTATGGGCATTGTGACTGGTCACAGGGATCAGTGCAGCACCACCACTGAGACACATAGAGATAGATACAGAGCTAGATAGAGAGAGAGACTGAGGCCCACAATGCACTTCATCTGTAAATTAAGGAAAGAAACTCAATTAAGCAATTAGGTTTTTTTGTGTTAGATTTTGTACACAAAATATGTAATTCATTTCAGCAATTGCTGACAACCTAATATTTAGTAAAATGGGAACAAAGAACAAAGAAAAAAAGCTTATTCTTCAGTTAAGAAGGAAGAGCCTTCTGGGCAAGGTTCAATGGAGACCAGAGGGTTTTTGGAAAAGAAAGGTCCCTCCTATTAGACAATGGCAGAGCTGGTCATTTATACAGGTAGGCATAAGCCCAGCACAGTCATCTCACCCTCGGTGAACTTGTGTACATTCGTGTGAGTAAATATCACATTTCTGTCATGGTTGATGAGAAACCTTTCTTTGTGCCTCTTTTCTGCTTTTCTGGCTGTAGATTTATTTAGGTTAAATGATTATTTCAAACAAGTGGGCTGCAGTGGTATTACTGTAAGTAGTTGTTTTGTTCTAGCTTCATGGCCATAGCCTCATTTTTCTGTATTTTGCCATCAGTAGTTTTAAAATGTTATCTTGCATGCGTTTTTATACTCACTGACACCAGGAGGGCCGGAGGTGTAGTCGGCTTCTCTCTGCAATGATCCACTTATTGTTTTAGTTTTTGTTTCCAAATGAAAAAAAGGCATTCATCATTCTGTTGACCCCTGAGATCACCGCTGAATGTACTCCTTTGAAAAGTAAAGCAAAAAAGTGGCTTTTAAATAAGATAAATTGTAAACAAACCGAAGCCAGCCCTTTGAAAGGGCTTGCCAAGAGATTTACCTTGCCCTGTGGCAAGTAATATTTCTTGAACTGAGTTTAAATTTCAAGTGTCTTGGGTTTATGTAAACCTGGAACAAAAGACTATCCGTCTCAGAACGGCAAATATTATCTACTTCGAGGGCAAGTTGTCAAGATTAGGTTTCTGTTGTCTCAAATGTGAGACCAAGGACTGTGTCTGGCAAATTCCTGTGTAATTTTATTTATTCGCATTTATTGATATTTTGCTGAAATGCTGCAAGCTCATGTTTGTGTGCATTGCTTAAAGGAAGAAAGTGGTTTAAATGTCATTCTTTATTTCTAGCAATGTATTAATTATATTACAACAACAAAAAAAACACATGCACAACAATATCAAATATCTTCCCTTTTTCTGGATTTATTTTTGGACCTATCCTGCTACCACATATAGGCTAGTAGATAAGAAATTCACATTTGTGCATTCATTAGTCACTGCAAGACATATCCTATTGAATTATGTATAATGTGGGGAAATTTTCGAACAATACTGTAAATAAAACAATGCTAACATGACATGCTACTCGCGTATTAGTAGTTTCATCGAAAAAAAGGATATTGTTTAGGCTACATAACATTGTGCATGCTTGAAAAAAGAATGGTTTCCATAGTACAGGGTAGTAAATACAATGTTTTGAGAAGAGCCTGAGGGGTCAGCTGTGGGTGTTAGGCCTGGAGTTAGTCAGAAATGTGTCTCCCTCTTTCCCCTTTATGAAACAGGTGTAATATAATAACAGCCTCATCTTGTCAAACAATATCTCATATTTCTGATGGAAAACAAATGTTAAAATAATAACAATAAGATTTCATTTGTGTGTAAACCACATATCAAATGTTAAAAAAAATCGACACCTGATCCATTTCAATGAATGCTGCTTTAGACTTGCATTCGCAGAATGTACCCACGAAGAGCATGGTAATTTCATTTCTCTTTGTAGTAAACCTTTGTTGTGACGAGATCCACTCCTGCTAGCTGTCCGGGCAACCTTCCCAGTAACCACAATCTCCCCCCTTAAAGAGTGGCAGCTCTGTCACCTGATGATCCACTTAAAACAAAAAGAGAGAAGAAGAAACAGAAGAAAAAGAAACCCACCACCCCTACTATCATCATTTTTTGGGGGTTCTTTTTTTTCTCCCTCCCATCCCTTACTTTAATCTCATTGATGAAGTCTCGGCAGGTGGAGGCATGCTCTCTCCAACTGCAATTTCTCAGCGCCACATGCGCCTCACACATAAGATAGCAGAGAGGAATTGGGCATGGCTGGAGCAGTGAAACACAACAGAGAGAAAAAGGAGGAGAGAAAAACATTAGATAAAATGTGTGTGTGTGTGTGTGTGTGTGTGTGTGTGTGTGTGTGTGTGTGTGTGTGCGTGTGTGTGTGTGTGTGTGTGTGTGTGTGTGTGTGCATTTGCGTGTTAATATATGCCATGTTGGGATGAGGGGGGAGGTTTGGTACTGGTATAAGGCACTTGGATTTCATACCTAATGCTGGCTTGTACTGAGTGGGGTTGTCTGTCCACATTCCTGTGCAGTATTTCCCAGAAGTGAAAATAGGCCCCTTGGATTGAGGTTACTAAAAATGTATTTATCAATGAGCAGGCAAACTAATGAGCCTGGATCGCAGACAAAATGGTGGCAACTGATTTTCAGCTGACCACTCTCTGAAACTGAGAGTATGAAGTGTAAGCCCAGATCATGTGATAAGAGAGGGTATTGAACACAGTTTACAGTCTGCACTGTAGCTGTTCATGCACTTTTACCACTTTGCCTTATTCCACTTTTGCAGGTGTAATGTATTCTACCTAGAACAACACATAACAGTTATTTATATCCATATTGAATCACAAAAATGTATTTCATTTTAATGTACACATTGCCTTGGGAGACTTTTTTATGATTAGTTGTTTTTATTATGATCGTTTTATGATTTCTACGTTTTAAATTAAAATAAGTGGTAATTACTGAAGGAATGTTTCTTTTTATATTTATTTTTAACGAATGAAACAACATGTTTAGTCATAAACAGTTTCTATCAAAGCAAAGGGTTGGCTTTGTTTTTGTTCCAATATATTACAATAATTGCTTAATTATGGTGTATTTTCAACAGGGTCTTAACGTTCCTGTGTGTGAAAAAATGGAGACTACTGTTTGCGAACAGAAACAAAGAAAGACGCAATGGGTATTATGCAAAACGAATCGTTTTAAAATGTCCATCTTCCAGTGAGTGAAAGGTGACATGACAATGAGAAGAAAGGAGATGTGGCATCACAATGAGGAGAAAAGAAAGGCGAAGTGTGCAGCATTGGTGCTGGTGTAGAATAATTACATTTGGGTCAGTAGACCTTGCTCGGTTACAGCACATACAAGGATTGATCCACAATTCTACACCAGGACTTCAGCCTGCTTTTGCACTGTACCGAATGCTGACCCAGCTGGTTCCTCTTTGAACCTCGGTCAGAGTCTCCCCTTTCATAAAACACGTATGCCTTTTTGTTCCCATGTATTCGGCTCCACATGAACTATTTATTTATCTGTTGGTAATACATTTTAATGAGTTCCAAAAGCACAGGGCAGGAAACTGATTTTTATCTTTAAATTGTGGCCCGCTATTTCAGGTGGAAATGGAGAAGCATTCCTGTCAGTTGTTTAGATCATGTATGGAAACATAACAGTTCATTCCTTTGAACTTTGAAGCTGTAATATAAAAAACAACAGTTTTACTATTTGCTTTCAATGACAGCCTATTTTTTGCCCTGGTAAAATATTGAGAATATTAGAAATAATGTTACTGTTTACTGGTACTTAAATTCCACTGATTTTATTATTGATGTTCATATACAGTAGTATAAGAAACCGTATGCTCAGATATTATATATTCTGTTTATTCTCCAAAAATAAGTCATTATAATTATTTGTAGTTATTATTATAGTTAAATTTTGATGTGTAGTATTCTGTGAACCTGTGTCCTTATAACTGGGAGCATTCCAACGTAGAGTGATTAATGCTTTACCCTGTAAACATGGATCAGAACATTTAAAAATCATTTCTGAAAGCATTTCTTTGGTCACAAACTAGACAAAATGAACTGTTTTGGAATGAATTGAACCTAAATACTATATATTTCCCAGAACAAATTCCCTTACACAAATTGTCCATCAAAATAATGCATATGGATATAAACAATATACACGACCTTCCTGGTTTGAGCAGAAAAATATCCCCCCCAAAAATGCATATACAGATGCTTTAATCAAACACATTTGCTTTTCTGTTATTCTATAAAAATCCATGTACTGTTTGTTCTAACCTGCTACTGCCATTCTATTTCATCAGCACGTTAAAAAGGGGGCAAAATATAATATTAAGAGTAATATTAAGAGTTTTAGGTGGAGCCACGCTTCTGTCAGGCAGCAATAGCCTCTAGCGCTTGGGCCACGATCATTCTGAGAGCACCTTTAAAATTCACTTAGTTTGTGCTGAGGGCGGAAAGCTGAGACGTCACGAGGTATCGATCGAGATATTGACATAATTTGACAGTTCCTTTAAGATGTAATGTAAGACTCAAGGATGTACATGAGGTAGTTAAGCAGATAGTGGCGATCTCTCTTTCATCAGGAGAACAGAAGCACTAATGCCCATGATTGTGGCTGGCCGGTGAGACTCAGGTGCTGGGTTTCAGGTCGTCTGAAACCCATACCGGCCTGGGCTTTGTTTCACGGCCCATTTCCAGGTCAGGACCTATCAGAGATCAGGGGAACCAGGGATCGTCTCAGCTTCATTTTCTCTCATTAGAATCATAATCAAGTTTTTAGACATAATTATAATCTTAAAAAAAAAAAAAATGATGACGTTACGTGAACCCATTCACCCCAAACTGGTAGTAATTCTAAAATTAAAATAATTTACTGGTTTTGTTGAAACATTTTTTTGTCTGTATCACATAAGGAATGGAACAGAAATGTTGTTATGAAATGTAGCTATGAAATGCAGTCCAGAAGTCCAATTTTAGCAGTGCCTCTTTTTATGCAGAGAACCTGGTTTAAGTATAAATCATGTTAATACTATGATTACTGCTTGGTGACAAAGATCATTGAAGGTTTAGTTTGTTTTTCATGTTTGTATTACTAATATTTTCTTTATTTTTAAACTTTCCTCATTCATTTTAAACGAATTGCAATTTAGCATTTAATACCACAGTTATTTACAGTTCTCAGATTAATCGAATAGTATCAGCAACAGACTAATGCACATTGCGATTGCCCATCACATGCACTTGATGTTGAGTATTCACTTTTCCCATGTGGTGAAAGAGCGTCTGCATGCTGTGGCGTGCATGGCAGATGTTTTTTTGCCTTATAGTGTTGGATGAGACTGTGACCCTGTGGCCCTGTCCAGACTTGAACTTTGACCATGGAAGTTTTGTTAGAATGCTTTCACACAGAAGGCCAAGGGTAGCCCACTCCCCCCTTGGAGCAGTCCTGTTGCCGGACAGGCCAGATGGGAGAAACCCACGTTCATGGGTGATTGATTTGTTAGGAACATGCATATTCTAAAATTTCACTTTTTTAAACACAAATTCAGTATTTTGGCAATGTTTATATATGAATATGAATATTGATCATGTTTATATATATATATAAAATGCACATACCCTTGATAAAGATGAGTAAAGGGGGCTGTATAAAATAAACAATACAGGTCATGAATGATATTGTATACTCATGGGAAAATTATACTTTTTTAATACTAATACAATTGCTCAGAGAAAAACATTTTGTTTAACAAGTTTTTAAAAATTCTCAGAAAGATGTGTCACAATGCTTTCCCTTAATTTTAAATAAAATGTTAAATAAAATCCTCTCTGATAATTCTGCATTAAATGCTACTTTTTTAATTTCATCTCAATCTTAGGGAACTGTAATATGGCCTCCCATGGTTTCCTGTTTCACTAGGGTATAAAAAGGAGGTAACACATGTAAAATCCATATTCATCCATCACCACAGGGAAAGGCAAATAACTCTCAGAAGAAACAAAGACAAAGGGTTGTTGACCTTCAAACGTCAGAACCCTCTATTGAGGGCAATCAACAAAAATAAGAATCTGGAGTTTTGCTAAATGGCATTGGAACTCCAATTGGAACCAGATGTTATGGTCAGTTGAAGCCAAAATTGAGCTTTTAGGTCATGCCCACCAGCGGTGGGTTTGGTGTCAGAAGAAGGAAACTTGAATTCATAATACTCCATATTAATGTCAGTACTAATTACCAATATGTTATGGTTATGCAATAAAATATGTTTTAAAATCAACACTTTAATTTCTAAAGCAACATGAGAAATCTAACAGATTTTGAAAGAGGTAAAATAGTTGGTGCCCAAATTGCAGGTGAGTCAGTCACAGAAACGCAAAACTATTTAACGTGTCAACGGGAACAGTGTTAAAATCATGGCGGCATACGGCAAGGAAAAACTGCATCAGGAAAGAACAGTGGTCACAAGTTGAAGCTCACCGACAGGGAAAGACGGATACACAACAGGATAGTTGCTAACAACCACAAAACAACAGCCTCAAAAATTACCACAGAACTGTATCTGCACCACTGTGACCTAGTCTCGAGAAAAAATGTGTGTTGTGAGCTTCACAAAGCTGATGTTTATGGTCAGGCTGCCATTCGTAAACTGCTTATAACCAAGGCCAGTGTGCAACAAGCCATAACCTGGTGTAATGAGCACAAAACCTGGACTGGGTTTATGTTTGGAGAAAGCTAACGGAAGCCTTTAGCCCACATTGCCTGTTTCCAACTGTTAAACATTGTAGTGGATCTGTTATGGTATGGGCAGCCATCGCATGTGAGTTATTGGGTCTGACTGTTCCTCTGCATGGTAAAATTAGAAGCCAAGGAATATGAAGCCATTTTAGGTGACCAGATTGTTTTCTCAAGATTTTCCATATTCCAAGATGATAGAGTCCACATACACACTGCTAAATGGATTTACCAGGATCACCAGGAAGTCAAACACCTCCCTAATCACCAGATCTAGACATCATTTAACATTTATGGGAAGTTCTGAAACAGAGTACAATGTACCACTGCCTTCATCTCTCAAAGACCTGGAGGCTTTCCTTCTTGAAGTCCCACTAGAAACAGTTAAAAACTTGAATAACATCATTCCAAGAAGGATTGAAGCTGTTCTGAAGGTAAAGGGTGGCCCAACTTCTTATTAATTCATAAATATTCATATATTGACACAAAATGGCTCTCTGACTTATTAGGATTGAATTGAATTGAATTGAACATTGGATTTATATAGCGCTTTTCAAGGAACCCAAAGCCCTTTACAATGATAGGAGCAACTCACCTCAACCACCACCAATGGTGGATTCATTGAACACAACATGATATCAGTGTTTACTAGTCTAATAAGTATTTGCTTTTTTTGCATTGAAACTGCAATTGCATTATTCAGAATGAATAATAAATACAAGTGGGTATATACTGGAGTAATGGAAATAAGGGGAATTACATTTTAAACTTCAAATATGGTATGACAAAATTGGATTAATATTATCTGGTCAGGTCATATGATCAGAAATATATTTTTATGTTGTTAAATGTAACAAAATATTTGTTGTTGTTGCTAGTACTCCATTATGATTTTTGCAGTTGATGTAAGTGAAAGCCAATATTTTGTAAGAAAATGTAAAAAAGAACCCAGACACTGGTTTTGACATTTTAATTTTCCAAACTTCATCAACAAATGACAAACACAGGACAAAGTACATCACGGTTACATGGAGCCTAGGCCTAGTAAGATTTGCATGTTTATTTTATACAGGACAATTCAGCTTCTCTGTTCCACAGTGAGTTAATTAAACAGATCCCTTCATTTGGTGACTGTTCATTTACATACTTTCTAATGTTATAATAAAATTCTAATCTGATCCTGCATCTCCTGCGTTTCTCTGCTTACCGTATATGTTTTCTACAATACTGAACTAAACAAAAATAATCCAAACACCACACATAACAAATATTAATTCAATAAGAGCTATTTTTGCTTCTTCTACTATTAAAAAAAGAATGTAATAGTATTACATATTCCAATCCAAAAATATGTCCTGTGAATATGCTAAATTGATCACTTAAAGGAACGTGGGATCGAACCGAATGGCCAGTGTCACAAGAACAAAGAAAAGCTACACAACTATATTATAACCAATAAGGTCCTAATCTGTGATCCTTATTTAAATTGACATGCTTTACGTATACTCTTGCAAAACAAAAAAAATAGATTTAGGATAATTATGCTTTAACATTCAAATCAAGCTCCTGTAGTGGTTGCTCTCCAGCTGCCAGTAGTGGTTACTCTGTGAGAAAATGAAACCAGTCACTAAGTGGTTTGGTTGGATACACAAAGGATTCATAAACCAGCCTTGAAAAACTGGCTTTTTTTAAAAAATGTGCACCTCAACATTTTCCCTTGGCTTTGTTTTGAAATGGTGGTCGACTTTTCCAGAAAATTCTAAATCAATTCCAATCAGATGTACTTGTGTGAAGGCAGTTATTGGGTTAACGGTCAATCCATTTTTCAGAGACTCAAGGTGCCTTTGAAGACAAGGAGGTCAAATCAAGTGCTGTGTTGCTGTTCTTTGAGGAAAACTAGTCAGGAGGTAACGGCCCTTTTCAGTTTTGTGTCGGTTTCCAGTGAACTTCAGTGCTAGTGATGCTGTGGCTGGGCTTGACCAGCCAACTATACTGGTCATGAGATCCTGTGAACATCATTCTGTATCACACCTTCCTGTGACAACATAACTAAACATGTTAATAAACTGGGCCTTGTAAACCATGCAATGGTAGTGTGCTTAAAAACAGCAAACAAAAATATGCACTGTATTGCCTTGGCAGTTTTGGTATCGGCAGCAAACTGTGCTCTCGCTTCTGTTCTGCATCGCTCTCTCTGCGGTTCCTAAGCTTTGCTGTATTAAGGCTGGGATCATTCTGTGTCAGGTAGCTCTTGCTAAATTAAGTGTAATCTACAAGCATAGCCCTAAAGACTAAGGCCGCTTTCACTGTGTGGGCCCCAGGACTGTGGAACCTAAATGTTAAATCACTGTTTCACTTCTGAAAACACACCTTTTCTGTGTTTCTTTTAATTCTCTGTAATGTATTATGTTACTTACTGTTACTTACTTTACTGTCCTACATTCTTCCTGTGATGCGCTTTGAGCACACTGCTTGAAAAGCACAATATAAATAAAGTATCATTATTATTATTATTTTAAGGGGATCTTGGCTTGGAGTGTGTATGTGAGGGAACTGGAGGAGAGTGTGTAGCTAGCCGGGCTGATTTCAAGCTCCCAAGCCAAAGTGATGTAACCTGTCCACCAAATAAAGCTGAAACCATGACATCAAATAGCCAAAATAAAAACTAGCACCCTCACCAACACTTTCCTTGGAAAAATCCCCCCCAAATAGCAAACTGCCAACTGGCATCTTACAAAAATCTAGTCACCATCTTGCTGTTCAAATGTGTGTGTGTGTGTATGTGTTTTTGTTGTTGTTGTTATTGTTGTTGCCATTTTAGAAAAACTACAAAATGCCTGCTGACAATCCCACAAGTCAGTACTAAATCAATGACAATTCAGCCAATTTTGTTGACAAAGCCACAACTCTGGCAACACTGCTACAGAGGGGTGTGTGGTTGGGAGCTGGGGCATTGTTTGAGAGCTGTGAATGTGACTTGTGGCCAGGATCCATCCTGCAACATGCACCAATCTGGCACCTTTCTCATTCCCTTGGATTTCTCTGTGCTTATCTGAGTGTTTTAGCCAAAGAGCGCGCTCCTCTCTACTGTCTGTGCACACAGTAAGAAACTGTGGTTGTGTTTAACAACACCATGTCTAATAAAAAATATATTATGAATGGATTGTACTCAGTTTACAGAATAGAACTGGTTTTATACACGAGTAAAAAAAAAAAAGGACAGAGATTTAGAATGGGAAACATTTAGTTTGCCATTTTATAGCTTTCTCTGTGAAATCAGAGTAGAATGATGCAAGTAGATGTGTAAGCATGCATTGATGGCATCTATTTTCTGTTGTCTTGAATATCTCCAATGTGTGCCCTGGCTGGTTACGCTGTCTGGTAGTAACTTCAGA
The DNA here is from genome assembly GCA_029706075.1 of Aldrovandia affinis. Classification (NCBI taxonomy): domain Eukaryota; kingdom Metazoa; phylum Chordata; class Actinopteri; order Notacanthiformes; family Halosauridae; genus Aldrovandia; species Aldrovandia affinis. The sequence goes on from JAINUG010000003.1 coordinate 10,563,661, forward strand.
TGTAGGTGGAAGAAGACGAGGGCACAGACAGAGTTGTATTTCAACATTGCTGCCTTTTAAGGGTGCTGAGGCTAGATTTGTATTGATTTGAATTTGATAATGATTCTATTAGTTCTATTAAATTTGTATATATTCAAGGGCTCAGTTACACATTGAAAAGAAAGAAAAAATAAAAGGAAACAAATTAGTGTGCAGAGGTGGATTGTATTGCGTGTAATCTTAGAAGGAGGTTATTGGTCAGAATTACAAGAAGTGTAATGTAAGAAGAAGATAGGTTTGTAAGGGGTAGGTAGACAAAAGGTCTATTAAGTGTTGTTTTGTGTGTGTCTGTGTGTGTGTGTGTGTGTGTGTGTGAGAGAGAGAGAGAGAGAGAAAGAGAGGGAGAGACAGAGACAATGAGTGAGAGATGGAGCAGTGTGTGGGTATATGTGAATTATTGTTGTGTGTGTGTGTGTGTATGAGCATGTGTGTGTGTGTGTGTGTGTGTGTGTGCATATCTGAGTTCATATGCAGCTTATGTGAGCTTATGCGATCTGTGGTTGTCCTCATCCCTCTTTTCTGGCTAAGAATGGCAGGAACAGTACTCCTCTCCGATGGATGGAGGGATTTCATTTTTAAGTCTCTCTCTTTTGCAACCTGGAACTTGTTGTGCCAAAAGAAAAGCGTCACTGCATATATACTGAAACTGAAAGAACATGTACAAGAATGTTATTCTCTGTTTCAACCTCTGCTTTAACAGTGATTGCATACTGTATCCTGTTTTCCTTCACTAGCAAGGTTTGCCTGTGCTGACCCTTTTCAATAGGCAGGCAAGTATCATGGTAGCCTATTTTGTAAGGATCTCTCTGTTTTATCTTTTTGATGTTGATATGGTATTCTGCCAAGATGTATTTTCTGTTTCATTGTTTTTTATTTTCCATTTTCAGGGGTCCACGCAATGCTAGAGAGAACCCTCTTGTTTTTTTTCGGATTCTTTTATGTATTTTTTTTTTCTCCTTTGACGTCTAGTTGGTATGTCTGAGAGTTACCCAAATTTGGTAGGCTTATGTAGGTGGGTGAACTCTTGCTTCAATTAAAATATGGTGCAGATTGGCCACCTGTTAGCCCTATAGTGCACATGACATAATAATTTACATTGGCAAGCCTAGCCCCTGTCCCCTGTTTGACTGAGAGCCACAAAATGTCATACACGGGTACCGCTCCTCAGCAGGAACACATTTTTCTCAAGGACCCATTCTTCCACCATATTGGATTTTCTGCCATTTTGAATTTTATGAAAAATGGTCTCAAAAACAAGTTAATGGGAATGAAACAGCTGATTTCATTCCCATTAATGCCCAATGGGTGCAATGACTTTTTTGCCTTTACGAAAAATAGTGTAGTTTTGTCTTTGCAGTTGTTGGAGGCAACGTAGTATTACGTTCAGGTTGGACGTTTCTGAGAATGTGGACAAACGTCAAACCTTGATGTGTAATCCTTGAGATTTTAAGACAAGACACATTCAATAAAATGGTCATTTCCTCCATGAATTTTCTGATTTTTCAATATTGTGCTGAATAAACATCTATTTTAATCATGCTGCATAATTAAAAATTGCCAAATAAAAATAGTTCCATGTATTTTTACATTTTATGACGTGCCAATCAATGCAAATTAATCAAAAATGCCAATCTCTGATGTCTGCTTTCTCAAAACTAGGTTTTTAGCTCATACTTTTTCAGTTATCTCAACTTTTGAATAAGTTATTGTTTTATGAGATGATTATTGGATGTATTCCTAAGATAATTACAGAGGGGTATTTTTGATACCTTGTTTATTTAAGATTTTATGAGTAATTATATCCCCAAAAATAGGCAAAAATGTGTTTTTATTTACATACAGTTACAACTTGTAAGTTTCTGAAGTGTACAAAGCAAATATTCAAAATCCCCTCTGTATTTTTTTAAATATTATGTGTCTTAACAAAAGGAGATAAAAACTAATTTGAATTGTACACATAAATTAGCATATTTAAGAATTTAAACCTAATTTGCATAATTTAAATATATATTTTCAGAAAAGTGCTAATACAAAAGATGTGCATCTTTACATGTTTAATAAACTGACCAAATTTAATTAAGATGTGACATCAAGATTTTTCTTCCTATACCTCGGGTGTGTCTTGCCTAAAGAATATCTGAAAAATCTGAAAAAAATCTGTATACAACGCATTATCTGTGCATTTCCATATAGTGTATTCGGGCTTGGATACAACACTAATATATATTTACTGTAAGTTGCCACCTTCTTCAAATGGCCACAACGAGCCATTAAAAATTCAGTATTGCTCTGCATTATAAAAATTCCCTAACACATTGAATTCCATTGTTATGAATTTAGATATGTATGTACCTTTAAGATGATATAATCTAGCTACAAAAGGTCATATCAATTGACCTCATGACTTTTGGACATATATTTGCAATGTTGGGGTCCTATAGACTGGCAGTATACCTATTGGCTTAATTGTGGCTATTAGTGCTTGGATCCGATAATTGTTGCTTGCAGCAATATTGCTTTGTATTTCAGTGTTTGTATCTCAATGTTCCAGATAACCATTTTTGAGGTGTTTGATAATTTGGTTTACTCTAATTTGAAGTGTTCTTGCAGTGCTGTCCTGAAGCTGTCTGATGGCGGTGTTCTGCTTAGTGAGCTTCAGGACCTAGCTGGCTGAGGGGACCGTTTTCTGGCTTCAGCTCTTGGTATTGCAGGGCTTATGGTGGAATGATTATGTTTTAGGTGACCCCAGAATGTTTTATCTTTGTACATCAATAAGCATTGCATAAAATCTTAATTCTGCCTGCCATGCAGTCTTTTCACCCCGTTTAAAAAAAAAAGTAAAATGTTATTATAATATTGTACATTCAGGGATTATATAGGGTGTTTTTCCCTTTGGGTGCAATCCTAGTCTGTGATTGGACACCCCACTTAGCAGCTATAAAGAGCAATTGGCTGAGATTGTTTTGCCAAATTTGAATGGGTGGATTTGTATTGTTGAGATTCCTCTTTATGGCATAGAAAGCCCTGCAACCCTGTATGTGTGTGTCTGTGTGTGTGTGTGTGTGTGTGTGTGTGTGTGTGTGTGTGTGTGTGTGTGTGTGTGTGTGTGTGTGTGTGTGTGTGTGTGTGTGTGTGTGTGAAAAACAGGGTGTGTGCTTGTGTGTCATTGTATTTGATTGTGTGTAAGGGAGAGTATGTGTTCACATGTTATTGTGTGTCTGTGAGTTACCTCCTCTTTATGGCATAGAAAGCCTTGTAGGCCTTCTCTTTTAATGCATTCACTGCCAGGTCAACCTTCCTTGAGTCACTGATGGACAGACCCAGGTACGTACAGTTGGTGGTGTGCTCTAGAGTATAGCTGCCTACAAAAAAGTTGAATTTATCTACCTGAGATCTTTCTTCTGAACTGATCAGAATCCTGGTTAAAAGATTATTCAGGCCCCAAGCCTGACAGTACTGCTCTAACAGACTTGGCTCTGTTTAGGGCCAGGGACTGCAGACTGTTCCAGCACGGTGTTCGCTCGCTCTCTGTTGAGGTCTGGGCTGGTCAATTGGCAGGGATCCCAGGGGTCATCTGGTATTGACACACTTACCACTTGTTTATATGAAGCCCCAGCCACACCAGTTGCTGAGCCTGCCAATACCTGTCCTCTCCCATCATCACCTCCCAGAGGTCATCGTCAGTGCTCTGGGCTTGGACACTAGTGTTGGGCCCTTAGAGATGCTATGCACCAATGACACAGCTAACCCCCGATCCGGTCAGGTCAGTGTCTGATTATCTGGGCTCGCTAGCCACTCCCCCTGTCCCTGTCACACATCCTCACACACCTTTACACACAGTTGACGGGTCACAAAATACAAATCGTATGTTTTAATGATCAAGTAACTATGATGTAAAAGTTCAAATGATCCCTTTCTCTCCTTCCCTCTTCCCTGTGCTTCTCATCTGGCCTTTGTCCCAGCACTCAGGCAATAAGAGATGCTGGCAGGTTCATTATGTTTTAGGTGACCTCAGAATATTTTATTTCTGTACATCAATAATCATTGGATAAAAGCCTAATTCTGCCATGCAGTCTTTTCACACTCAGTCTTTTTACATTTTAAAATGTTATTATAAAATTCTACATTCAGGGATTATATAGGGTGTTTTTCCCTTTGGGTGTAATCCTGGTCTGTGATTGGACACCCCACTTAGCAGCTATAAAGAGCAATTGGCAGAGATTTTTTATCAAAATTGAATGGGTGGATTTATATAGTTGAGCTTCCTCTTTATGCATTGAAAGCCCTGCATGTGTGTCTGTGTGTGGGTGTGTGTGTGTGTGTGTGTGTGTGTGTGTGTGTGTGTGTGTGTGTGTGTGTGTGTGTGTGTGTGTGTGTGTGTGTGTGTGTGTGTGTGTGTGTGTGTGTGTGTGAAAGAGAGGGTGTGTGGTTGTGTGTCATTGTATTTGACTGTGCATAAGGGGGAGTACGTGTTTGTGTGTTATAGTGTGTTTGTGAGTCAGCCTGCAACAAGGAGAATTGCCATACACAAATAGGATTTTACCACATACCATGTTTTCCGTGAGGAATAAAATGGCAACATGGCATTGTAAACAACTGTTGGTGATGGACCTGCATGTACAGTATTCTAGGATATTTGGTGTCCGTGTGGGGTTCCAATCACTGACACTCTCACAGAGCAAGCTTTAATAAGGACCCAATACATATAATCCAAAAAGCAGTGTTAACTCTCTTCTCTTTCACTCACTCTCTGTCTCCGAAGCACTATTAGTCCTCAGTTCCACCATTTTCAGATCGTTTTCCATTCCTACATTCTTATTTTAAGGGTGCTGTCACACAGGAGCTAGTCTGGTTCACGACCTGTAAGCATTCATCTTGCCTCGTAAGAGTAAAGATTCATAAGAATCATATCGCTGCTTGGCACATTGATCATTTTGTTAACAGAAAAATGGTAGATATAAATCTTGTGAAGACGTTAATTTTGAAGGTGTGTGAGTTGAACGATAGAAATGTATACTTAAAAAATTTGCATGGGACATTTTATACAGTCTAAGGTAAATATTATCCATAAATAATTGATTGGCAACATGATTGCTTAGGTTTACTATAATATTTCTGCTGTGAGAGGAAGTTACACCTCAGGCTGTTTAGTCTAATAGACTGAGGGACATAGAATTCAGGGCTTTCCACACAGAGACACACAGTGGTGCAGTCTTTCTTGTGCAAGACCATATGACTCCAATTATTCAAATACACCCTGAGAAGCCAAGGTCAGGCTTGTGATAATTACCTGTCTTATTGGCACACCCTATCAGCTTGTTAATTAAAAAATATGTTGTTTCATGTTCCAGTTAAAGTTATTAAAACAATGCAATCATAATTTAAAAAAATGTTTTTATACAGCTGAATTAAAAACTGCATTTCATATTAATCACAGGGGTTCCTGTGGACCCAAAAACAAATGGGAGAAACAGGTTCTTGTTTGCTTTCACATAAAGTATGCAGTTTATGGCCTAAATAGTTTGTGGTCATTTGTGACTGAGAATTGTCACGTGTCAGTGAATGCACAGGGTCCCCAACAGAAGTAGTAATCGTGTTATTATTATTATATGCATATTTTATCATACTTCTACACATAATAATAATAAAGTATAAATAAAAGTAATAAAATATAGCAATAATGGCAGTAATAATAATTATAATTTTTATTGTTAGCATTTAACTGAAATATATTGTATATTAACTAGCACTCACTAAACACTCTTAAGTTATTTGCCATTACTTTAAGCTGTAGCATCTCCGTTCTCCCTGTCATTGTATGTTGTAACTGGCGGATGTAAGACGGGAGGCATAGCCGCTCACCGTTCTTTGTGCAGTCATTGCTATGCCGGGGTTGCTAGGGCGTGTTGAGGCAGGTTGTCCCTGCGCCATTATCCCCCTTGTAACCAGACATTTTTTGCTGGGGCAGCGTGTTTGACGCAGTGGGACCACGAGTCGCTTCGGCCAAAACGGTAACCATTGAGCTCTGAGGCACACAGTTCATCTTACAGATAGACAGATTTACCCCTTTAGTGTGGACTGCATCCCCCAGGATCCCCCCCCGCCCTTCACACATTTTTACTTTGAAATTCTGGAGAATAAACATTTTTATTTTGCGCGCCGACTATACAATCGTGTATGCTTGCATTTTTTTCATTTAAAATGTGAAAACGCTTTATAAAATATTTTATATCTTCTGCGCATTTCAGGTATATATATATATATATATGTTGAAAATATAGAAAAATGAGGTTGGGAGAGCAAGAGAGGGGTAGAATAAACATGTCTCTGCAGGGATTTGAAATCTTACTGGGGGGGCGGCGGCACCGCCTTCCTGCTGACTTGTACCAAAAGGGGGGTGTTGTGAGGGGGGGCTGTATTTCTATTTCTTTTTTATTTTTATTATCTTGGACGAAGGGAGAGGTTTTTTTTGTTGTTTTTTTTTAGGCTTGATTTCACTCCAGTAATTTTCTCATCACTCAGAAGCGGCCACCTGTCTCCTCCCTGGATCCCCTTCCTTTGTCTCTTAAATAATAAGACTGCGTCCGCATGCGGAGCTGGGAGAGGGGAGAGGGAAATGACCAGAGAGGGAGATGGAAGATGTGAGCGGGGAGCGGGAAATGAAAGAAGGGGGGAAGGAGGAATAGAGGAGAGAGGTAGAGATGGAGAGAGAGAGGGTATTAGAAAGAGGGGGGTGACCTTTTTTTTATTTGCCTCCCTCCTCGTGTCTGCCCATTCGAAGGCAGCTATGTCGGAGGAGGGAGCCATTTTCTCGCTTTCTCATTACGGCGGTTTTATTCAGCTGCGCGGGGGAGCGCCGCGGACCGACGGACTCTGCGCAGCACCGCGCTGATGACGGGCGTCAGCTGGAGCGGGGAGTTGGTGGGGGGCTGTGGGGAGGGGGTTGCGGGATTAGACTTGCGGACCCCTGGGTTGGAGGCCATAGCTCAGGTTCATCACCGCAGACAATGGAGAGCTCTTCAGAAATCAATTGGGCTCTGGGCGACAGAGGCCCTCGTGCACCCGCCGTGCGGCGAGCGAGCGAGCGAGCGCTCTCCCCTCACGGACACGCGTGCACAGCCTCACACCTATTACGCCCGGCCTCTCCTCACACAGCAACAGCTCCTTGTCACACTCCATCCACCTCACATGTGATAATTACACCAGGGTGCACGCCAGCGGCCTGTGAATGTAGGATGGCTGGGGATAACACTCTTTTTGAGCACCATGTTTTTGTACGTGCGTTTCGATGGTCAGTCTCTACTATGACTTGCAGTGTGAGCCACAAACGCCCCCACCCCCCCCCCCCCGTTGAAAAATAGTTTTGAACAGCTTTGAAAAAAAAGCTCTCCTCTGCTCCAATCAAGCCAGGACATTTTCTGTTCCCACTGCCCAAGGTCTTAGGACCGAAGGGATTCATTGGATTGCATGTGTCATCCCACCTGCATTGCTCAAAAAGAGAAACGGGTGTTCTGTTGCCTTATACAGTTATTCCAGTACTATGGTTTACGGTGGGGGTGAAAAAAAGCTATCAGTTCCCGCCTTTGGTCTCTGTAAGAAGTTTAATTTGGTTTGGCGGTGGAAAAAAAGGCATTAGCTTTCTCTGAACAATAGTCCTTTTATTTAGATTATGTCTATGCATGGTGTACAGAGAGTAATCTTCAAGGATAGCTGAAATCAAACAAACTCCAATTGCCTTCGTTTCAAATATGGATAAACTTGTAATGTGCCATGTAAATACAAATGTGAATTATTAATAGGCCAAGTATTAACAGTGACAGTACACACCAGTCCTATCATTTTTTTATATTATTCGTCGTATTTTTTATTCAGTAATTGTAGATCCCTGCATTGCTGCAAAATCCTCCGTCAATTAAGGAGGGCACACACTAGCTCGCATCTCACGAGTTCAGCAATTTTACGATTCCCTTTGGCCTGTCTTCAGTCAAGTGTCCTGTCGTTGCCATTGAGTGACTGATGGAAGAAGTGAATGATGGAGTAATTGATTGCCTATGTAAAGCCAGTGCGTTAAGGGAAAACGGGGCAGCCACCTGACGGAGGCACAGGTGTAGGCAGCACAACAATGGCATTGCTAAACTTTGTTCTGTATATTTCAGCAAAACAATTGCGTTGTACCAACTTGCTGAATCGAAGAGACGCACATTTATTTGCCAATAAGGTCAACAAGAAGATCGTATACAGTGATTGAATGTTGTAGAAAAGATGGGGTTTTAATTCACCTGAACCGAATGGTCATTTTGACAGTTTCGAAATCTCCACCTCACCCGTGCAGCCCAAACGAAAGTGCCAGTTTGGTGACGGCACATTGGAGCAGAGCTCCTATGCTGTATACGAAGGCCCTAGAGTGGTGTAGACGGGCCGCCTGCACCCCTTTCCCCCGGGACGTCACACGCATTCCTCCAGAACGCACGCAGTCAGCCGCTGCGTCTTCTCACTCGGCAGACCGGAGGACCACGCAGCTACCGCAGCCGGCACGGGCGGATCGCAGGCGCCCAATCGACCCGAGGATTCACAATAGAGCGGAGAGGCAGGGAGTACCCTCCCTCCCTCCCTCCCTCTGTGTCGCTCCCCACGGGACCCCCGGGCCAGTCCCGTTGCGACCCCGTTTTTTGCTACGCTTATTGACATTGGTCCAGATCACTACTGTGACATGTTTGTCAGACAGACAGCTCTTCGTGCTCATCGGTCACTGCTCACATATAAGAAAGTCGAAGCCAAAACCTCAAGTCCTCTTGGTTAAAAAACAGAAAACAAAACAAAAAAACAAAACTGCCCAACAACTGCAATCTCTGGTTGGAAGGTGTGTGTGTGTCCTGATTCAGTGTGGCTCAAAATGATCTGTACCACGGGTGGCAGCGCACGATCAAATCCCAGGTGGCAGTGTGGCATTATGGACAAGGGACTGGGATAGTTGGAGGTTTGATTCCATGTTGGGGCATTGCTGTTGTTTCCGTGAGTATACTGTATGTAATCTGAATTGCATAAATCTGGCCGCATAATGGACAATGTGTAAAAATGTGAGCTGTTCAATACACCCTGCATAAGGGTGTCTGCTCAACAAATAAATGATAATATATGAATGAGCATTTTTTTGCCATCAAGACTTTTTGATTGATTCCTCCATGGTCTCTTCATTTTTTTTTTTTACCACAAATCACAAAACTCAAGAACATACTTGGATTATACAGCATTTATTTTTTACTCTTGGTTTCTGAAAGTTATGAAGTTAAAGGCCCATTCGGACTAGCCTGTGCCCTGGCTCAGACTCCTGTCCTCCCCCAGCGAGCATGGAAGTTAGCGTAAAGGAAGGCGTGTTTATTAAAACATGTGGAGAAGTTGCTCACTCTGACACTGGCGCACAGGACTAAGCAGACCGGTGAGATCATAGCATCGCAGCACTGCGAGAGGCCAGGCGGTGAAGCACACAGACAAAGAGTCCTTCTAAGAAAGGGGTCTAATCAGAAAAAATAACCTTAAGTAGCCTTCTCTCTTCTGGTGGTTGTCTCCATCTGATGAAAGAGAATATACGGTAGGCTATACGCACCAGTGTGCTGTGGCGGGAATATGATATTCTCGCCATTGGACGTGCAGTGTTTTATACTTAATGAATACATCCTATTCATGCAAGCAGTCAAGGAACTAAGAGTGGTAGTCTTCAAAAAAACCGAGGTGATGGAATTAATGAAAAGGCCATTTTTGCCAGAGCAAATTATCTTTTTGAAATTAATAGTTAATATTTTATTATTGCTATATATTTTTAATGCGCGCTCTGCATTTTTGCAAATATAATGTATCTTTCCACATTCATTTCGCCGCCCGGCCTTGATGAGTACTTCAAATGCGAATTAGAGCAGTCCATTTTTAAGAAGAAAATGAGTAATAATTTAGAAATATGAATAATATATAATAATGCTATTCAGTAAAAAAAAAAAAAAAAAAAAATCTAAAAGTTCAAAAACAGAATGGAAGAGGAGGGAGAGGAGCCTTGGTGGAATTGTTTTGCATGGAGTTTGGTGAAGGCTCCTCAAGTGATTGTTGGGGTACAGGGTTATGAGCAGACCCACAGTTGGAAGGCGGGGAGAGCGCAGCGGGAGGGGGTTGCGACGTGGGTCACAGACAATGGTCAGAGCCGCCCGTCTCCCCGGCCACTAATTGAAGAGGAACATTAACGGGTCTCCTTCCGCCACACTGGGCTCCTACTTAACCCGTCTTTTAAAGTCGGCGGGAGCAACATGGGAGCTCATTAATATTTATCGTCCTTCGTGTTAATTTCAGCAAAGCCATATCTCTTTGTGCTTTTGAAAAAAAATGAAATAACGCTGGAGCCGACAATGGTTTGAAGGCTGAGGCTGGACAGGGTGAGGCCAGACTGGAGCAGGAGATACAGCTTAGCCCGTAACTGAGGCTATCGAAAGTAATGTAATTACAAGTACCATATGTTAGCATTAATATTATGAACTCCCTGGAATATTACGACGGAAGGTATTTTTCATGCTTTTGCTAATAATGAAAAAAGCGGTCAAGTATTAGTTGGTAAATGTTATTAGGCTTAAGGACTGGAACACAAGGCCAGTGCTTTGGTTGAAACATTAAAACCCTCAAATGCACGTTCCTGCTTTAGAGCAGTCATTGTCCTTCATTGCGTAAATCCATCATGGTGCAGCTAAAATGCCCTGTGACATTCCTCCGTTCCCAGTGATTCCATTTCACGAACAGACGTCAAACATACGTCGAGAGAGTTCTTATTGACAGGCCTGACTTCCATCCAGGAAGGCGATCCCACAGGGCTGGCCGGAGCCTGTTATTTATTCAAAATCTGTTTGATTGTTTTTAGCTGGTCGTGCACCGTGCACTTTGTTGTGGACTTTACTCTAAGCGGTAAGCAGACCTTTTTTATTTTGAAGACTTTCTTTTTTTGGTTGTTTTTGGTTGTGTGTGTGTGTGTGTGTGTGTGCTTGTGTGTGCTTGTGCTTGTACACCTTGCCCCTCCTTCTCTTTTTGTTTTCTTGTGTACATTGTGTGAGAAAAAAATTTAAACTTAAAAAAAAATAATAATAAATAAAACAAACTGTATAATGTGTATAGTGTATATATTTATACAGTATTTCCATACAGTACTGGTTCCTGGTCACTGCCTCCTATATCCTCACAACATCGTCAGGATCATGAGACTGTCCCTCTCCATGAGAAAGTCCTCAACTTTCCAGAAGTGGCAGTGCCAACAGGGTCTGAAGGGAGGAGGCCTGCTCGCGAGCGGCTACTGTCCTGCCTGTGCCCTGCGGTGCTCCCCTCTTAGCCTGGCAGTTACAGCTCACACAGTCGGCCACTTCTGCTGCGTCTCGCCGGTCAAAGATGGCGGCGAGGTTGTCTGTCTTTTTCACATTGTGACCATGGAGACCGTTTGGTGGAAAGTGAATTTAGAATTTGTGCCCCAGCGATGTTTTTTTTTTTCTTGCAGTGGTGTTGTTTTTCTTGTTTGTTTTGTTTTCGTTTTTTACCATGGAAACTGACTCAGACCTGGTCTTAATTTTAGTCGTATAAACAAATTGTTGCAATTCAGTCCCTTTCTGAAGTGGCAATCACAAATTTGATTTTCTCCAAAACCAATCAGATTATTTTAGCTTTTGTATTGTAGTTTTTTGGGGGGGCTTTTAGGTTTGGATGAATTTCTGGGTTTCTCAGATTTTCATTGATATTATCTATCTGTTTCACATCAGCACTTGTGCCCATGTGTGTGTGTGTATAAGTTTTTTTTTGCTACAAAAGGCAGAAAATAATAAAGGCTAGTTAGTATGTGGATGGACAGAGAGCTGTGAAATAGGCTGCTAAAGTTACCTTGTTATTACTGTCCTCATGGATAAAGAAATTCCTCCCTGGTAAAATAATTGCTTTAAAAGCAACTGAGCAATTTCCTGTTTTAATAACTGGAAGTGTTGTCACAGGGTGAAAAGTGTGGTAGTTTCATGGGAGAGGTGTTTGTAGATGGGCTCTCTAACACACACAGACACATACATGCACACACACTCAAACTTACACAAACACTCACATGCAAGCACACTCAAGCACAAACACACACACACACACACACACACACACCGAGGAGAGACAGAATTAAGCAAAATGAGGAACAGGCCCGTTGTGGGCAGCTCATTGGAAACAGTGGCAATGCGATTCAGCAGCACCCTGACAGATAAGGGGAGTGGAGTCATTGAATAAATAAATAAATCAAATGAATATCTTATATTCTCTTCACCTCTCCCTCCCTCGAGGCCCTCTTCCCAAATCCTGACCAGTCCCTCTCCACCCCCCTAAATGCAGTTTACCCCGCACCCCTCCACTGCTCATCTTGGGTGTCACCCTTCCCCCTTTCAACCAGCCCAAAAACGAACAAAAAAACAGAATGTAGCTTGCCAATAAATAATAAATTTAACCAACATCCGTTCATCAAAAGCAAGCATTGCACCCCTCAAACAGCTGAAGACGCCGAAGGAGAGAGAATTCAAGAACGGAAGTGTTTCCTCTAGTACAGAGAACCATGACGTCTCGATAATGGGCTAAAACAACTAGCATAAGAGAGAGAGAAAGGTTGAGAGATAGAGGGAGGGAGAGGGAGAGTAGAGAGAGAGAGAGAGAGAGAGAGAGAGAGCAAGCAAGAGTGAGAGAGGCAAGCATATTATAACTCATCCATGTGGATCACCCTAGTAGATTGGGAGCAATCCCTTGTTGAAATTGTCTTCTAAACACGGTGGACAGAACAGACCGGAGCCGCCAGCTCACCGCCAGCTCCGCGTGTGTGTGTGTCCCTGGGCTCCGAATCCCGAATCCTCTATCCTCTCTGCCTGTGCCTGCCGTCCCGGCCGAGGTACCGAGCCCTCCGTGCACTGTGTGCGTGTGTGTGTGTGTGTGTGTGTGTGTCTGTGTGCCAGCGCCTGTCTCCAGAGCGAATGAATGAGAGAGCGCGTGTGTGAGATGGGGGGGTGAGGGGGTGTGTGTGTGTTGGGGGGGGGGGTGTTTCACTGTGTGTGTGTAACCTCACGCTGTATCCAGCCTGGCTGCCTGCAACCCCAGGTACCGCGCGGCTGCCTCTAAATAAGCTGAATATTCCCCCGTCCTCATCAGGACAGGGAGATGAGTGCGCTGGCTGGTCCCAGGGAGGAGGGTTTTCAAATCAGATTGGTGTTCACCACCAGCGTGGTGAGCTGGTCCTAGGTGACTGACTGGTACTGTAGGTAGGGGGACTAGAACCTGATGAAAAGTGTGAGACTGGACATCTGAGAGGAGAGAGAGAGAGAGAGAGAAAGAGAGAGAGGGAGAGGGGAGAGAGGAGAAAAAGAAACAGAGAAGAATAAAGGTCAGTACGCGTTTTTTTTTAGTTTTTTTTTTTTTTTAGTTGTATTGAATTTTTCGTATTCTTTTTCTCTCTCTTTTTTGAGTACGGCATCACACCTTGACTTCCCTGACTCGGGCGTTCTGTGGGAGAGAGTATTGATTCCCCCGCAGGTTGGTGGGAAGTGTGCTCTTGTTTTGATCCCGCCATGTGAGTGTGTTTCGAGTGGATTTGCTCTGAAAACGCTGCTGCTGCTTTAAGATGGTGCTTTAAGATGACTGGGTCAAGCGGTCAGGGACTATGTGTGAAGCTGTGATTTTGGCAGTGCAGGAACAGAATTTTCATTCAGTAGTCAGTGTCCGCAGCGGCCAGACAAGGGCGCTGGGGTGCGGAGAGGTGGGGGTTTCGGGGGCGGAATGGGCAGGCGCAGAACTGTGTGGGGGGGGGAAAGAAACGAAACAAAAACATTTCACTGCCGTTTCGCCTTCTGCACACGCACGGGGTTGTAGGAAACACGCGGCCACTGACAGACTTTAAAACCGCGTTGCCCGTGACTTACAAACACGCCGACAGCAGCCGTGTCGCGCGGTGACATATTACATGCCAGGGGGGTCATTCCGGCACCGTGACACATGCAGCAAACCCAGCCGTGGGAGGCATGCCGTGGGACAGAGCGCACGGGCGGTCAAAGGCGGTCCGCCCCAACTCTGTGGCCACTACCGCCATTTTGTGTATTCATAGCGACATAACGAGCTCCCACTTTGAATGGGCAGTTTACAGTGACCTGCTTTTACGCATTGTTGCAGAGGTGTGTTTTTTTTTTTTTTTTTTTTTTAAGCATCTCTTAGATTATAGTTAGATAATGTACATCATAATGATAAGATTTGAATTGTCATTTCTTTGCCATTTCACGTGTGAAAAAACAAGAGATTCTGAGTGAACTGAAAAGCTAAAGTGTGGCGCAGTGTGGCGTCTCTCTAGGCCCGAGTGGGGCGAATGGTGAGCTTCGTGTCGGCACTTAGCCACCTTCACCCGTGGACCACAAGAGCCAGCGGAGAGGCCAGGGCTACCAAATTGTCAGCAACACTAAAGACATCAACACAAACATTTCCTCCATCCATCACTCCTTGTCCGTGTGTTTCTGTGGTGACAGTGATTTATCCCAGGGAAGAAAGCCTTTGAGGCCGAACGGGGGAACCGGCAGCACTGTGGCAGGTTGGGAGGACTCTGCACTCTGCACATTGATAATTAACACACAACCTTGTACAATGCATTCAAAACAGTCACATATTTACACACACTTTAGCTCCAGAGTCACTGTAAGATTTTAAAAGCTGTAAAAAAGAAAATAAAACAGATCTGTTTAATGTGTGTGTGTGTGTGTATGTGTGTATATATATATATATGTGTGTGTGTGTGTGTGTGTTTGTGTGTGTGAGTGTGAGTGTTGTTTGAGTGTGTGTTTCTCTGTGTGTGTGTGTACAAAAATGTCATTTTATTTTTTTGCCATTGCAAAAACACCCAGGAGACAATGACATTAGCATCAACGTACATCAACACCAAGGCCCAGTTTGGCTCACTGGTTCTGTTAGTGTTCATAGGTAATGTGTAATTGGAACTGCCCTGGTGTTTTGTGTGTGTGTGTGTGTGTGTGTGTGTGTGTGTTGGGGGGGGCGAGGTGTAGTGGGCTGTGTGTCTCCATCTCTCCCCTCTTCTCTTACCCTGTCCTCAATAGCAAGTTATTTTTTTCCTCTCAGCTCCCCCTGTCATTTCTTATATCACAGATGATAACTCAGATCTCATACTGTGCAGCCAGATTTATCAGAGTGAACACACCACCCCTGACGACCCCCTCCTAGCCCCACCCTAAGCCCTCACCCCTGTATTTTGCATTTGTGAGTAGGGGGGGTTGGGGGTGTGTGGCTGGAGTTAAGGGCGTCCAGGTCCGGGGGTATGATGTTTTGATGTATGCCTCCCTCCGCTGCTAATGTGTTTGGGTTCACTGCTATCTGTGCTGCCGATCTCGGTCTCGACCCCATCCGAAGCCCAGCCTATGTCCAAGGGGGAGGGCGCATGGGAAAGTAGGATGTTTCTCTCTCGTATGTAGCAGCGCAGAGAAATACAGGCCTTCCTGCCCTACACTCAGAGCCTGCCAAGAAGACGGGTCGTCCCGTTGGGAATTACCACGCGGCATTTTAGAGAGAGTTCATTCTGCTTTCATTGAAATTAAATATGAAAACTGGACAACAAATGCAGTGTTTGTGTCTTCAGTTTCAGCTCATTTGTTTTATTATTCTAATACAGGAAACAGAAATAAAAGGAGGTAATGCATTTACTATTTAAATTACAGGCCGGTGTAATCCATAGCCCTGAATTAAATGTAAATACCAGCCAAAATATGAAACTAGACCAGTGTGTTTTTATTTTTCATATAAGATACTCATTTAAGTCATTCAAATCTAAAGTGATATTAATGTATAATACCATGCTGGTATTTTACACCTTTTCTTACTATTGCCTTAGAGGAGGGTCTTATTCCTTAAAATAACCATCAAAGCCTTATTTGGAGCTGGTGCTACTCCATGCAGGCTAATGCTGGATAATTTAGGGCTTAAATACCTAAACATTTCAACAATATATTTACAAATCAAAAAAATATTGGCACCTGTATTAAAATGGTGGGTGCTATAATCTGTATGTTTTTGTCGCACTGTAAAACGGTGCTCGGTGGCTCCTGCATTATGCCGGCGAATGCAGACAGAGCAGGGCTGCGTCGGCGAGGGGGACTGTTTTGGTGACGGCAGAGGCCGCTACCCGTCTGCCGGCGAAGGCCTCGGCCTCGTCGCGGTAATGGGAGAAACGCAGCTCCGCTCTCAAAATCCAGGATTAATACCTGATTGAGGAGCTTAATGTGGCCAGTCGTACATACACGTCCGGGATCGACGGGAAGGCCAGGAAGCTCTAGAGGAACTAAGTGTCTCACTTTACCACTCTCTGCTTTACTCTATATTACACGAGTATTAACCCACGGCCGGCTTAGTAAACTACAGTACGCATCCGCGATTAGTCATTTTTTTAAATGTTAGATTAGGGGGTGCTCTGCTGTTAAGTCAAAGTGACACGCTCATTAATATTTGTGTTATACGTATGTCAGCGTGCTGCGCCTTTTCTTATTGAGATCGAGCTTAAACACACTGACCGGGTCGACGCTTGCAGAGGAGGTGGCTGTTTGATCGTCTGAACTGTGAGTCGTGTGCAGCATGTTCTGCTCGCCATGGTTTATTAGCTAATTATTTGTACCAGTGAGGACTGTTACAAAAAAGAAGGTGAGTCGTGGTGGTAGAGTTTCTTATTTGATTCAAATCATATTTACATACTGATAGGTAAATGGAGATGCAACTTGGATGTTATCATAGTAAAAATGTATCTGCAATTAATTCCAGTGAGAAATGAAGGGAAGAAGGGATGGAGAGCAGGAGAGAGCAAGAGAGAGAGATGGAATGAGGAAATGAGTGATGGAAATGCATTGCAATGGCTGCTGGGTATTGGTTGCTGCGCCGTGCCGTGTTGTGTGCTTGTTCCGTGAGACATTTGACTGTGAAGTCATGGGGTATTTTCAGATCACTTGCAGCAGATGGGAGAGTTAATTAATTTGATTACAAGTCTGTTCTTGATTTATGTTTGATATTTTGTTCTGACATCTTGGTTGCATTAGTTGTTGTTGTTGTTGTTGTTTTATCTCTCTCTCTCTCTCTCTGTCTCTCTCTCTCTCCTCTCTCTCTCCCTCTGTTTGTTTTTGCCATAGCTCCAGCCTCACTTGACAAAACCTTAATATACATCAGAAGGAATAAGGGGCACAAATGTAGGCCAGCTTTGTAGTATGTCTGTGGTAAATACGTATGGTCATTCCAAGTCTTATTGCTTGCCTGTCTGAGGAACTTTTACACCCCACATGTTAAATGATGTGGACTCAGGGCCTCCCTGGATGTTACAGCTATGTTATTTTATTTGATCTGTCATGGATGTCCGAAGGCAAGATTCTAATTATTTACTTGATGGTCTTTCTTTTCATTTTTTAGATTAGTAACACATTTCTTATGCAGAACTGTTGAAAATATGGAAATATATATGTATGCATGCCTGAATCATACTGTGTAGTAAATGACTCATTTTAGAATGGCAGGATTCAGTGCTGGAGATTATGTTTCTATATTTGGCTTACTCTGCACTGGGAACTGTTGCATGTTCACAAATCCAAGAGTCCATGTTTCCTATTCAGTTCAGTCCCTTGTCATTTCTTTGGCTGCTTCTCGTTGACTTCTTTGGTTTGTTTTGGAAGACCTGAAAATCTTTTGTGGACGGCGCAGGATGTGTGTGAGAGCAAGTCTGACGGTGTAATCACTGCTGTGGATAAATAGGCATCATTTGGAAGCATTGGATCCACCATGGCTGTCCCCGGAACCATGCTGGGCTGGCCTCAGATCAGAAGGGGTGTGGTGGGAGCGATTTTGCCAGATTCTTGAACAAACTCCCCTGATTGATTATAATACACGGTGTCCTGACCTTCGAAGAACGCAGCAATCCAGGTGATTAAGTCATTGCAATTGGCCTGGCCACGATAACAGGGGGCAGTCCAGATCCCTGTCATTTGCTGTGCATATATTTTTTTAACTCATGAAATAGTTCAGTTTGATTGCAGGTAGTCTAGAAACAAATGAAGTGTTCTGTGATGGAATTATCCTCGTTGAAAATAACGAACAGCAGGTGGAGAATTATTATTCACTTTCTACTTTGCCACTAATTATTTATATTTGCACAGGAAAGGTTATCACTGAACATTGTTTCTTAAGAATACAGTTGTTATTTGCTTTTGTATAGAACTATTTTTAAATCGATGTCTTTCTAAAACTAAAATATTAAAAATGTATATATGTGCCAGTATGTTTCTATTTTGATTAGACACATATATAAAATAAAACAACTGCCTCTTTATACGTAGTGACTGCGTAAACCCAGTCTTTTTTAAAGACGAAAAAGGTGCTTTGATGGAAGCTTGAAAACAGCTTTTAAGAACAACAAGCAAACTGCTTTAAACGCAATGTGCGCAATGTTGGACAAGGTTGCACAAGATTCACAATGAACTCATATGTGAATGGTGCAGTTCTGAGAAGTTTGTACTAGTGGAGAAGGCCGGGACCAGCCCTGTGTGGGGAACTAACACAAGGTTCTGTGTTGTGTTGTGTTGTGTTGGTCATTTATGTGGTGGAAGAGGACAGCAGGTTATGGCCTTCTGGTAACATGCCAAGACTTAATCATTTGTTATGGTAGAAATAAGTAGGTTTTTAAAAATAATTCATTAAGACAGTCAATATTTAAAGTTATTTTCATAGAGAAAATAAATATTAAAATAAATAGTTTATTTTTGCAGATCCTCTGTTTTGATATTGAATGTGATATACAGTATTTTATAGTCAACATACCGCAGGAATACTTATGTTGTATCATGTCAAGAGGTCAAGGAGGATTATTTAAAAAAAAAAATATATATATATATATATATATACTGTATATATATACATACAAATTATTAGCTTTGTTCTGTTCTTTTAAAAGTTATAGCCTACATGGTTAGTACTTGTTATTTGCAGTTGCCTCTCCCTTTATTGTCTGTGTATTCCTCATTGCTATTCTTAGTTTCCCAGAGCTATGTGCAGACAACAAAAACAGAATCCAAAAGTAGGTGCAGCCTTAACAGTATCTAGCTATTTATGATTTTCACATTTATTTTTTAATGAATATTAATGCAACCCCCTTCCTTTCCCCTTGGAACCGGGTGGGTCTTGAGAGGGGAACATTTCTCACGGACATTGTAAAAATCTGAAGAAAAAAATTTCAGTTGCCCTCTTCCTGGGGTTTGTGTGCCTGTCTTTCCAGGGCAGTGGGGACATAAAATATGCCTCATTTGAAGTAGATGGCCAAACAATATACAGTGTATGTATACGTATATATATATATATATATGTGTGTGTGTATGTGTGTGTTATATATATATATGTATGTGTTTGTATGTGTTTGTATGCGTATGATGTTTAATAGAGTGGTAATACAGGAGTAATGGTAGTGTAAAATGCATTATTTCAGGTTTCAACCCTGTACAGTCTGTATAGCATAACAGCATTTGGAGAATGGTCCGGTTTTATGTGTATATCTATATTGCAGACTGCAGTATACAGTACATTTTACTTCCTTATGATCAATATGTGATTCAATTTTCCATTAATTAGACTTTTCCCACAGCCGTAATGTTGTGCTGCCTCAAATAGCATTATTTTTTTAGTTCTTGTTTGCTTTTGTTATAAGGGTAAAAGAGAAGAAGGATGACCATTTATAGAACTTTTAAAAGTTGTTTTCCACATGAATTGACAGGGAAAGGAAAGAATGTTTGTTTTTTGTTTTTTTCGCTCAGGGAACTTATCGGTCACTACATTCGTTTTGATTGCTGAAAACAGAAGCAGAGGCTATAAGGTTTCAATTCAACAGCTGTGTAATTTCATTGATGGACTCTTAAAATTGCATTAAGTTCATTAGACCCAGAAATTAATACCTTTAATGCCGATGCGATGCTAAAAAGCACTGTTTCCCCTTCCACTTGGGAGTGGGTTGATCCAGTCAGCATCGACATGTCTTGAGATTTGAAAATCTTACATTTCTTCTTAATTTTCTACCAGTGACCTGTGTTTTCCATAAGAGTTTAGTTTTCTTCACAACATTGCTTAAAGGCTTCATATTTGATACCCAAATTAACCTAGGGACGCGCTGAAAGGCAGTCTTAATCAGCTGCATTTGTATGTGTGTGTCAGTGTGTGTTTTTGAGGGGGCGGGGGGAAGGGGTGTAGTGGGTCCAGTCAGGCTGCTTTAACTTAAATGGAATTTTTGATTCTCTTGGTCCTGTGGATGTGCTGTTTTTGTAGCACATTTCTACCTGGTTGGACAGCTGGAGCTTGTGTTCGTGGGTGAATTGGGCTTTATTAGCACTGCCCGTTATCATGTCACAATGCGTTCTCTGAAGCCATAAAAGCTGCAGTTGAAAGAAGGGGGGGGAAAAGCAGCTTTAGTTTGATTGAGAAGTGCTCCCATTAATTTCAGCCTTGGTTTAAAAGTATTTTTGGGAGAGGGAAAGTAAATGAGAATGAATAAACGGGGATATATGAGAAAGGGAGAGCAGAGTGAGTGTGTGCTAGTGTGTGTGTGTGTGTGTGTGTGCGTTCATACACACGTGCGTGCGTGTGTGCGTGCGTGCGCTGTAAAGAGGGCTGGCGGGGGTTGTGAGGGGACCAAGCTGTCCCCGGCCATTCATTCTCCTCGGCCCCCTGTCTAATTAATGTGAGCCACACTCATATACGTTATTGCACCGGGGGCCTGTCACTCATTAATCAGGTGACCTTCTGTGATGCAGTTAATGACCTTGGAGAAGTAGATCAGCTGGAGATGGCTGTAGCCGTGGAATTAAATTGTTTCTGGAACTGACTACGGTCATCCCCCCGGACAATTTATACAGTGGCCCTGCTTGGGTCCTCTCCAGCCACCCCCCGTCAGGGAGCTGGGCACAGGGGCCCGAGTGCCACCGATGCAGGCTACGCTGGGCTGAGGAGTCGGGGTATGATGGAGAGATGGAGAGGGAGCACCACGACATCTAATCAAGCGCAGACTTTTCACCTTCAGGGGCCACCTTTATGAACGAGCGGCCGCTTTTCTAATGACGTGAACCAGGGGGACTCAGAACTCAGCGGGTCGTGTGCAAAATCGCGCAGTCTTTCACACGCGGATAACGTGAACGTGAATTTATTGTCATTTTCTTCTTTTAAGGAGAAACCATGGCAAAGTTGCATTTTTCTATCATTTTCGGTAGGTCGCATTGTGAGGATGTTACATACAGCGGTGGATATATATCTTTTTAAATTAATTAGAGCAGGAGTAATCCTACCTAGGTAGTTGTGTAAATTTATACAAGACTTGTGTCACTGCTGCAGTCTTCCGCCAGCAATCGTCGCCATACCACGGTGGCTTCCTATGTGACATTAAAATGGAGGGATTTTGTTTATCCGGGCCTATGTTTATTTAACATTTTGCTCAGCGGGGTAGTTCGAGATAGCTTGTTTTCATGACAGTCCCTGCAGACACCAAGCAAACACTCCTCTGTTTCATCAAACAGAACAATGCTCAATTCTCCACTCTCACCAATACAGAGGGAAACAGCAAAACTGCACACAATAACAGAAAATTGTTTGAAATGATTGAAAATGATTGTCATGATTTTTGGAGTCTGTAGCAATATGCACGCATGTTTCTGACTGATGCACCACGCACATAAATATAACCCTTTACAGAAGTGACATTTTGAGGGATGAAGGCATTTCAGTTTTATATGGCAAAGTTTTGTGGAAATTGTGTCATTAGTGAACTCACTGATATGTGAAAGGATTTAAGATTTTTTTCTCCTTAAGACTGCAGTGAAAGTCAGTTGGGCGTTGGGGGGAAATAGATAACCAAAAAAAAGATGTGGGAGGAAGAAGGGAGCTTGGGGGGGGGGGGGGGGAGAGACAAAGCTTTCTGAATTCAGTAGTGAGCTCATATATGAAAGCAATCTGATTGGAGGTTAGTGACTGTGTTTCAACCATGCTAAGAGGGACAGGAAAAAGTCTGGCTGAGCCCAGCGCCAGGTTCTGACAGGTGAGGGGTACCGATCTTGGAGAATGGGGTATGAGCATGTTGGACTGAGCACAGAGGGGTTGTTATGCCTAAAGAGCTGTCCGTTCAGCACCTCCCACAGGCCCTCTCGAGGAAGGCCAAAACTACAGCCCTACTCCCTGCTACAAACACACCCACTCTTCAAAAGCTCTGCGTTGTTATTTATAGAATTCCTTTTATTTTTGTATTATTTATTTGTGTTGCTGTGGCACCCTTGGTAGGACTGCCCTCCTTTCAGAAGGTGAGTGGAAGCCCCCAGCCGAGTTAATGATGCTTCAGGTTCAATGTCACGGCGGAGAGACCAGAGACAGCACGGGGCTGGAGACAGCAATTTCTGCTGCTTATTAAATTAAAACCTGGTCATGCACCTAGCCCCCAATACACACTAATGTGGACCACTCCTCTCATTTTCTCACTACCTTTGATTTTTTTACCTCCCCAATTTTTCTCCCTTTTTCTTCCTTTCCTACTCCCTCCTTCCAACCCTTCTCTTTCTCTTCCCCTCTCTTTCTCTCTCTCTCAAGTGCAGGTTTGATTAATATTTTCAGCTGTTCCGTAACCATGGCAATGAGGTCAGTGCATATGATACTTAATTTAATCTTTGCAGTGCTTTTGTGCACATCTCCTGCACCCGGACAGTAAAAGCCCTCTGCTGATGACTCCGACCCCTCCTACCACCCCCCTCCCCCACCCCTTCTCCCCTCTGTTTCCCTCCATCTCTCTCTCTCCCTCTCTCTTGCTTTGTCTCTCCATTTATTTTTGACTATTTCCTGACTCCCCTCTTATTTTTCCCTTCACTCTCGTCCCCTGCCCATATCGAGCTAGACTTTTCCCCTTTATTATTTTCTTTTATCTCTTTTCTTCTTTCCTCCCGTCTTATGTTGGTAATAATTTTTTTGCTTTTATTATTACTGTTTCTTTGGTTTTTTCTCATTCCCATCTCTGTCTCTGCTTTTGTTTCTCTTTTTTGCGAGACCCCACTGTGCTGGAAATTAAAAGACCCAGCATGCTTTAAAGTAGTATAATAATGCCTGTCACCACTTCTCTCCCTCCCTTTCTCTCCCTGCACTCACTCTTTCATTCCTTTTGCCCTCCTTGTCACCTCTCCCCCCTGCATTTACATAGTCAAATCAGTCGCACGCACAGTTAAATTGATTTCAAACGACGGTGGTGATTGAAGTGGTGAGACAAAAAGCCTGGCAGCCAGAAAATCAGCCAGTACACAAAGTGAGTGCTCTCTGGGCAGATCACCAGTACACAAAGTGAGTGCTCTCTGGGCAGATCACCAGTACACAAAGTGAGCGCTCTCTGGGCAGATCACCAGTACACAAAGTGAGTGCTCACTGGGCAGATCACCAGTACACAAAGTGAGTGCTCTCTGGGCAGATCACCAGTACACAAAGTGAGCGCTCACTGGGAAGATCACCAGTACACAAAGTGGGCGCTCTCTGGGCAGATTACCAGTACACAAAGTGAATGCTCTCTGGGCAGATCACCAGTACACAAAGTGAACGCTCTCTGGGAAGGTGCTTTCATTAATATCTAACTAATCACAGTCCTCCTGGATGACCCATACACTTTCTACACACACATGCAGACCCAGACCCAGACACACACACACATGCACCTAGAGGAGGATTATTTAGGGATACATTGTTTCAAAGATGTTTCAGTTAGACCTGATCCTGTCTAGAAAGAAGTTTGTTGTTTGCTTGTTTTTATTTCTTCTTGAAATATACTTACATTGCCTTGGTGGCTAGAGTTGGATAGAGTTACAGTACGTTTGGCGGTTTCCTCTATCTTGGCCTAAAATGTGTGCCTTGGTTATCCATCCAGGGGGAATATAAGCAATTCCCTAACATTGCACATCAGATAATTGCATGCTTTCTTTTATTATACAGTTTGCATTTGATCTCTCATTTGAATCCCAATAACTTTGTTTACTGCTGTTATGTGCCTACACCGGGTTAAGTGCACAATATCGAGCGCACTGTATATGATATAATTATTCCCAACAACATAAAGTCAATGTTTTGTGTCTCATTTTATCAAGACCAAATACTATCAGTCACCAAAATTTCTGTATTATATACAATATTGTATATATCATTTTAAGTATTATTTCTCCTTAACTACTTTACAAACATTACATTGCTCATTATGATGGCTCCGACTGGCTTAGACAGCGCAGGACCAATACTGCTGACAGCTGACAGTGTGAAAATTAAACCCAGAGAAAGTGTTTGGTTGGACACATTTATAATAGCTTTGTGAGAGGGCCCTCGGGTAGTATAACGGTAAAATCAATCGCCTGGAATGCAGGTTTCCCACTGCGGCCGAGGTTTGATCCCCGGCTGAGCCAGCCCGGCTCTGGCCGGGTGCCCCATACGGGGGCGGCAATTGGCTGTCCGCCCCAAGAGGAGGGGGGAGGGAGAGAGCTGGCACGGGCTTGCCGAGAAGCATGGAGGGCATCCCTGTAAGACAGGTGGGCGAGTTCCGTTTTGGAGGAGGTGGATCATTGCCGGCCTCGGGGTATTAGCTTGACCTGGAGAATGGACGGTGGGCTCGTGGGGGAGGAAAAAATCTGAAATAAATTTAGTAAAGATTTAAAAAAGAATAGCCTTATGAGGACATTTTGTGCAAGTGTGCAAGCTTAATCATTCAATTTCAAGTGAATACAGGTAACTTCCAAAATAAAGGAAACACTTTCGTAAATGAGGGATACAAATTATTTTGAAAAGTAGGTGCTGTGTGTTTTCACACAGGTGTGGTTCCTGAGTTAATTAAGCAATTGACATCCCATCATGCTTAGGGTCATGTACTGTATAAAAATAATGGGCAGGCCCAGTTATTTTGGCTACCATGGCCAGAAGAACAGATCTCAGTGAATTTGCTAGGGGTGATAGTCAGGGACGGATCTCCACATAGGCAGATGGTCAGATGAGTCATCCTTCCCCCTGTTCTCAACAAGTGGATGAGTGTATGTGTGGCGCACGCCAAAAGAAACCTACAGGGCCAAGTGCTTATTTCCTACAATGAAGGGTTCTGACAGCTCTGTTATGGTGTGGGGTGCATTTTTCTGGCATGGTTTAGGTCCACTAAACCCCTTAGAGGGTAAGGTAAGTGCCAGTAAATACAAAGCCATTCTGAGTGATCACCTTCATCCTATGGTGAAGCATTTCTATCCTGATGGGAGTGGTCTTTTCCAGGATGACAATGCCCCATCCATGGGGCACAATTGGTCACTAAATGGTTTGATGAGCATGAAAATAATGTAAACCATATGCCATGGCCGTCTCAGTCAATCTTAACCCAATTGAACACTTATGGGAGATTCTGGAGCAGTGCCTGAGACAGCCTTTTCCACCACCATCAACAAAATACCAAATGATGGAATTTCTCATGGAAGAATGCTGTTGCATCCATCCCATAGAGCTCCAGACACTTGTAGAATCTATGCCATGGTGCGTTGAAGCTGTTCTGGCGGCCCGTGGTAGCCCAACGCCCCATTAAGACACTTTGCGTTGGTGCTTCCTTTATTTTGCCAGTTACCTGTAGATATTATAATGATTTACCCCATTAAGACACTTCAGAGTCAGTGAACAAATATGTATTTTTTCTTTTTAAAGATGAGTTACTCAGTGCGAAACCATCCAAATAATTTCTGCCAATGGAAAACACATGTGTTTTGAAAAACATTTCTTGTTTTTTTGGTGGGAGTAGGGGATGGTGAAGAAGCATGACCTGTGTAGTATTAGCGCTATTTAGGGACACACAAGCAGAAATAGCAAAGAGAGAGGGAGAGATGAAAAAAAAAACCCTCTGGATCAAATTTGACATATGCACCATAAAATAACCATTAGCGGCTACCTACAATCTGAAGTGACAGTCTATCAATAATGTCACGGTGAAAATAGGACAGGTTTGTTGCTGGCTTTAAATCATTTGGGAGTTCACATAGCTGAAATGCAAGCAGGTATAGGAAATGCATTACCATGTCACTTTGATGAGAGCAGAGGGAGAGGAAGAGTATGAGAGGGGGTTTGTGGGACTGACTTTCCCCCTGTTGCCCCATGGAAATGCAAAGCAGTGGACAGATATACCTGCAGCCTGTGGAGGGGGCATATGAGAACACACACATACGCATACACACACACACACACACACACATGCGTACACATGCACAAACACACACATGCGCGCAAGCACACACAAACATGTGCACGCAGGAACGCATATGCACACACGCACGTTCACCCACACACACGTCACACACACACACACACACATGCATTCAGAAGAGGTTGTGTATTTCTTTATGATTATTTTTCAAACATGTTAATTATTCATTATACATTATTTATTATTTACATTTTGCATTTACATATAATGTGTTAAAAAATAAGAGATCAAATACCTTTGATTTTAAAAGAGCAGTTTGTGCATTTCTGTTTTTACATCAACAGATGTACACTCAAGGAGGTGATCACTGGAGCTGTGGTTAGGGCTTTCTAATGGGAGCGCTTTCTTGGTTGTTAAGGTCTAAGTCTGAGCTAATAAGAAATTACTTTTGTGCCACACCATGTTTACAATCTCCTCTCACCAGCTTAAATGAACATACAACCCATTGAGGGACCACTTGAGATGTCCTTACAAGTTTAAAATGCACAGTCGTGATTTGTGATCACAGTGTCGGTTCATAATCCTCACAGCAGTTTAAAACACTTTTGTTCACCCGAATTGAGGGCTGTGCAGCTCGGCTTCCTGAACCTGCAGAGGTACAGCTCGCCAAAAGCACCGCATCATCCATCTCAGAGGGAGAAATGACACGGCTCCCATGTAAAGATGCCTGACCAGGGTCTTGAGTTTCCCGTTAATGTTTTGTGACATTATGCCTGGATAACGATGCTGCTCCAACTGCCCCCACCACACCCTGTGCCCTTGCGATCTGCCCCCTCCACCCCCTCCAATTGTAAATGAGCATTAAATGTCAAACGGCAGCGCTCGTGAATGCGCAAAAAAAAGCATAAGGAAACAATGGGCCCCATTGAAGAGGGGAGCAGACAGGAGGCGGCTAAAGCAGAATGATGGCTCTCCCGCACACACATCTCTCTCTCTCTCTCCAGGCCAAGCGGCGCGTGCCTGTTTGCGCCCCCCCTGTGTAGCACGTGCTGCGTAACAGGCAGCCACGGCTGCAACAAGTGTCTCCGCATTTCCACGCTTGCCAGCGTCTGGCTTGGCAGCTCGCCCGCTAGATAAAGAGCCAATTGTGCCAAGGGGACTAGGGGACTCAATGGGGGGAGGAGAGGGGGGGCGGTGATTTACATACTGCCACTAAGTCTCCTCCCCTCATATGTAAAACAGCAGAGGAGCAATTAGGGGTCATTTGTTCCTTTTGTTTTGCTGTAGTGCTGACAGGGTACGGCGCTGGCGGGCCGCTCCAGGCTGAAGAGAGGGGCCCCCGCGCCGTGCGTGTGTATGGGAATTTCTATCATGGTGCACAAACGTCCGTCCGTCCCCCTCCAACCTCCTGTCACTCAAGTTGCTTCCTCAAAGTGAGCATATGGACCCCGGTTGCTAGGTGGTCTGCTGGCACAAGCTTTGGCACAGCGGTGAGTGCCCCATGGCAACCCGCTAATGGCGCGTCCTGGGAGGGTGGGGGAGGACAGAAAAATGATCAATCCATTTGGTGCCACTGAGCAGCTCTGTTTAAACTCTCTGTGTTCCACCATTCAATATATGGTGGATATACAGTATACTTAAGTCACGTTATGCAATTTCATACGTTGGGCCACTGCCCTTCCCCCTGTCGGAGATGGCATCAGAGAGATGCAGACAAGTTGAAAAGAGGCACATTAAATGTCCTTGTTGATGCAGTCTTGGTATCCAAATGAAATGGCTGAAATGAAGCTTGCGTAATCATTCTACCTTAAAATGGCCAGCGGTGAAATGCACTGAGCATTGCCCACTCGACTAATTTGAGACCGGCTTTCCGTAAATGTATGGAGAGGATTTTGAAATACAAATGTTGTCATTATAATTGAATGGCAGGTACACTAGGGGGAAATCTCCCCTGAAACAGAACATGACTCATATGGGTATTTTTGTGTTGATCTGTTTTCGGCCTCCTCCTAAGACCTGCAATATCAGGGAGTTCCAGTAAATATGTTCTATGAAAAAAATCTATAAAATCAATTAGAAAGTAAATTAAAAACATTTTAGCAGTCATGAAACATAGCAGAGGAAATGGTGCATCCTTACTGAGATATGTATGCTGGATTTGTGTGCTAATGGTTTTGCATCCTCAATGTTACATATAATTTTCAGCCTGTGTCTTGGCTGGACATTGTGTAATGCCAGTATATTGAGCCTTATTTTAAAGCTGAACATGCGAATTTAGTCACCCTGTTGCATTTGCGTAAGAACTGGATGGGTAAGGCTTTGACCAGCTTCCTCATCTTGGACACATTGTGGTGCAGAAATCAACACTTGGGCCTGGCAGTTACTCACAAAACCGTTGCCTGAGGCCGCGTTTCCAAGAACAGTGAGAGCACTGAAAAGGCAGCCAGCATGTCGGGATCTGCAGGAAGAGGTCATGGTGGTGATTGGATCATAGATATTAGTGTGTGGTGTGAGTCTTGCCTTGTCCCTCTGTGGATCTGGTGTGTTCTCAGTCATTAGTTGGCGGGGGGAGTTCTTAATCACGCCTCACAGAGTGTCCTTGTGAACCTGTGACTCTTGAGACAGTCATGGCCCCCGACCCCTCACAGCAGGAATTGGCATTGATGGCTGGCGACAATCTCTGGACAGAGCCCCCCTTTTTCATTAGAGGCCACCATCACCCTCTCCCCACACGGCCCGTGCTCAGACAGGTAGCATGTCGGGTGGGGGGCTCTATAGCGCCCCCCACCAACCCCCCTCCCCCTCCTCCACGGCCTCATCCTGGTCAATTGTTATAGAAAAACACTTACTGCTAATGCAAATAGCAGCGCAGCATAAATCAGTGGGCTGGGAGAATATCTTGTGATAGTTATTGCGAAATGAAGTGGCGTTGGGATCAATATCACACTATATCTCACTCTCCCTTAATCGCAGGCGCGCGGCAGGAGGCCAGCGGGAAGCAGGGGTCTGGTCCCTGCGTTCATCCAGACGGGCCATAAATCAGCCAGGGTTACTGCCACTCCCGCCATTATTAAAGCGCATAAGTAATTAGCAGCCGCAGAAATATTGTTTCATCCGGCTGGGATGATGTGGGGCCAAATACAGAAAGGGACGCACGACACGACGGAAAGGACACGTGGATGTAAAGAGGACACTTCACCTCCCGCTGTAAAAGTAATGGGGTGTTCAGCGTTAAAAGAACTTGTTCCTTTTGATGCTCAGTAATAAAGCATTCAAATATAAAAGCACAGGAACTGGGACACATATTTACAGTAAATTTGTTCCCTTATGTTCTTACCTGGATTTTTTTTTCTGCAAGTCCATGTAATTGGATCCGTGCTGTAAATGTATTTTCATGTTATTTTTGTGGCACTAAAAAAAATTCAAATTGGGGGGGCTGTACCTCCAGCTGAAGCACTCACTCCCAGTGTGAGCTGCACTGAGAAGGAGCAGTGCAGAGAGAAATGGAGAGAAAGATTGGGCTGCAGAGAGAAAAGAGGTGGCGACTGGCTCCACGCGTTCCGGCCTGCGCTTCCCCGAATTGTGCCGTGTACGTGAATTAATGTTGTAAAGATGGGACAGACCTACAAACAAACAAACAAAAAAACATTGCGTGCAGACTGGGTGAACTCTCAGGCTTAACAACATGCTCGACGAAGATTGAATTTTAATTTTGCTAAACATAAAAAGATCCAGAAAGGGTTTGGCTGTTTGGCTGTAATTTATCTGCAATTCTAATTATCTAATTATTAAAATCTAATTATCTGCTCAGAGACACAGTTTGCAAAAGGGAAAGATGGGCTTAGACGAAGAATGTGCTGTTTACCATTCTTTCATTATTCGCACGAGTATTCATCTCAGGTCTATTCAGGCACAATGCTCTGGGCTGTGTTTAGTCTGGCCTTGGGCCTCATATTATTGGGGAGTTAGGAGAATGTTTACCAAAAAATATATGTGATTTGGACTGCTGATAACCCAATATTGCTATTGTTGCATGCTGTTTATTTTCAAGTGTATTCTTTGAGGGAATTGTTACAGTAAAATAGAATTTAGCTTTTGACTGAAGCATACTGGTTCTAATTATTTCTTCTCTGTCCTTATGTCTGTGTCCTTCAGGTTTGAGAAGACTCGCTGAAACTCCACAGCAACAGTGAGTGTCAATGGAAATGAAGAAGTATTGTTATGATTTTAATCACCTGTAGTCCTCTCTTTAATTGCATTTTGCTATCAACATACAGAACCATCTATTCCTGTTTAATGATTTTTAATTTGCTCAATACATTTGGTCAGAGAGAGAAAATATCCAGCTGAGGGTTGGTATTGGATGGCTGTGCTCGGACCAAAGATCTTGAGAAGCTCATTACAGTATCGATCTCTACCGTGTGTCCAGTTACCATATGTTGCTGCAGAGGCACATTGTTGGCCGTATGGAATTATGGGTAGAAAACCATGTGCCACTGCTTTTATTCAATGTAAAGGTGAAGGTTGTGTGGGTCAGGTGGTTGGGTTTTCAATCTTTGAATTGGGTTATCATTCCAGCATATATCCCAATTGCATTTCTGCCTTAGGCCATGAATCAGAAAATAATATATAAGTACTGAATATATGGATTGTTTCAAAAGTTCAATTTCAGGCCTTAGATTTATTCATATATTATATTCAAGTTATTTGTTTGCATTCCATATAGTAGGACTTTGCACCTTTATTTTGTGCACATTATTAACATAAACCCAATGAATAATTTACAGTAAATAATCTGCTCTGGATATTGGAATATTTTGCATGTTTGTGGTAATTTGTATGTGATCTTGAAATGAGTTGGATTTCTTATATGCATTTGTAATTTTTCTTCTACAAATGAATGCATCTTGAGGTCTTAGCAATAATGTTTATTAATGAAGTATTATTAAGTATTAATAGGGGTTGAATAATACATTAATAACATGCTTGAGAAGTGTTTTTTCTGACGAGGCTACAACTCTGGAAATGTAGCACTAGTCACCTATTAGTGTAATCAAGTACTGCTGAATTTTCATTCATTAATTGCTCTCACGGTGTATTTAAGAGGGAGAATCGAGTGTTTATGTTTTTGCTTCTCTAAAACCGAAACCCCAGTCCCCTAAAAGGGAAAATCTGGGAAAACTTGCTATAATAAATAAGTATACCAACCCAGAAGCATTCAATTAACTTCATTTTAAGGAATAAAATCCTTAAACCCATCAACTCCACTGATAGATGATTCCAAAACTCCCAACGCTTTAATGCAAGCAAGTTAATTATCATATAAATACAAGGCTTTCTTTTATGAGAAATGTCAAGATGGTTTAACGCAACAAACAGATGTTCAAGCAGTCTCCCCTAATTAGTTATCTACAACGTGCAGTTATACTAATCAAGACCAATGAAGTGGGCTTTTTATTTTTATTTATTCATTAATGTACTCAAGTGCAGTTTATGGCTCTAAAGTGGCAGACTTGTAAATGAAGAGGCCCGCACAGAAGAACAGATGGGGTTGTGGGGGAGCATTTTGGCGATGCGCGCAGTGAGAGCTTTTCAGTGTGGAATCTGAAGAGGGGGTTAGAAATGTCCTTTCTGGCTCTCGCTTGCAGCTTGTTTTTGTTTGTTTGCTGTTCTTTGATTCAGACTGTGCTTGGTTCTGGTTTGTGGGTGCTGTTTGCCCAGCAGATGGTTGGCTTGCAGTCAGGAGCAGACTGTGGAAGCTAGGCCTCTCCTCGCCCGCTCATTGGCCTAGCAATGAACTTGGCGCTGCTGTAAGGGGTCGTGGGTCAGAGGTCACCCGGGAAGGGTGGGTGGGGGGTGGGGGGGCGTGGGAGTGGTGTCGGGCCAGACTGGTTGCAGAGATTAGGAGACGGGGGCCAGTTTCACTCAGAGGTCAGGGGGAGACGGACCTGTGGGGGGGGGGACTTGCCTCAGGTGACAACATTAACTAGGCTTGAGGGCCGCATGTAAACCATGTCCACAGCCTGACGGGGTTGACCTTTGTCCCCCTGCCCCACATCTGCGGTTCCCCCTGACCAGCGGCCGACCTTAATCCCCTGCGCAATGAGTGTAAAATAGAGCTGGCTATTGATCCGCTGGGCGAGGTCACTGCCCTGTGTCCAGGTGTCCTGGAGGTCATCGGAGGGACAGTTTATCAGCCACCTGCTTACAGGTGGAGCACAACTACCCTGACAGCGCTTTCTAAATGAATGCTTATTTTTTCAATACAGAAATGGTTAAAATACCTTCCAAGCTTTATGTGATTACAGTTAATATTTCAGATACCATAGAGGCAAAGTTTTCAGAGGGCGATATGTACTTAGTGCTGCCCACACCAGTGCCATGGGGCCAATGGTCACTTCCTGTTTGTTTTTTGTTGGGTTTCACAATGGACATGGGTGTGTACTTTCACGTCTTAGTAAACCATTGTCCCCGCCTTTAAACTAGCCTATATATTACATGTATATCACTGCAAACTGCAAAATAGCTTCTTTCCCCTACCACCCTGCTCCCCTGGAAAGCACACAAATGTTTAAGTGCTGTGCTCATGTTTGGGGAAGAGCCTGTGCCCTCTCAAACCACCCCACGCCTGCAGGTAGTCCTCAGCTGGGGGATCCCAAAGTAGCTTCAAGGAGAAGCAGAAGCAGGCCCCACCCTCCTTCCCTCCCTTCTTCCTTCTCTTTATCTCACTCCATCATCCCTCCTTCCTTCACCGCGCCAGGCATGCGTCTGCCTGTGCTCCAGACAGTGCTGCTGAAAGAAACTCCAACATCTGGACGCAGGGAAGCAGGGGGGAAAGGAGAGAAAAAGACACGGGGAGGGGGGTTTCTCCTCCCCTCCGAAAAAATCCACACCCGCTCATTCGCTTCTGCTGGAACTGGTGCCAGAGGTGGAACAACATCTGCTGCAGCCGTTTTTACTTTCTTTCTTTCTTTCTATTTTTCTATTTTTTTCTCCTTTTTTCCCCCCTCTTGCAAGATCCAAGGCCCCTGATAATCCCTTCTCCCTCCTCATTAAGAGGGGCTGAATAAACAGAGGCCTTCTCCAGTTGTTCCAGCGAATTTCCTCGCTGGGCGTCAGGAGACCCGCGCGGGCCGGCGTTCCCGGATCAAAGCCGCGAGCGGGACCCAGGAGAGCTTAAAGGTGCCGGACGCCGGCGAGGTTAGGGCCATTACCCCTCTCTCTGGGAGCCGCGGAGAGGCCCGCCGCTTACCGACTGTCAACTTTATGGCTGTCTTCAGGAGGAGCAGGAGTGCACCGGGTTAGATATACAGCCTTGCACAACAGCGACGGCCCGGCACGGACGCAGCCAGCTGAACGGCCGGGTGAACAAAAGAACCGAGCACAGTGGAGAGAGGCTGGCAAGGAGGCAAGTCCGGTTTCGCTGAAAAGAAATCCTCACGTCCCTCTGCGTGGCTCTGGTTTCAATGTTGAGAAACACTGTGGTGCAGAATTTTTAAAAATGCATGTATGCACATATACTGTAGTGTATATGCATCTATACTATAGTATATATATATACTATTTATCACACCCTTGATAAGTATGAGCAAAGAAGGCTGTATAAAATATCTAAGTAACAGCTATAAAGGTAATGAGCTACAAGTAACTGGCAAAATAAAGGAAGCACCAACATACAGTTTCTTAATAGGGCATTGGGCCACCATTTGTCACCAGAACAGCTTCAATGCGCCTTGGCAAAGATTGTACAAGTGTCTGGAACTATACTGGAGGGATGCAACAGCATTCTTCTACAAGAAATGCCATCATTTGGCGTTTTGTTGGTGGTGGTGGAAAAGGCGCCGCTCCAGAATCTCCCATAAGTGTTCAATTTGGTTGAGATATGATGACTGAGAAGGCCATGGCATATGGTTTACATTATTTTCATGCTCATCAAACCATTTAGTGACCACTCGTGCCTTGTGGATGGGGGCATTGTCACCCTGGAAGAGACCACTCCCATCAGGATAGAAATGCTTCACCATATGATGAAGGTGATCACTCAGAATGGCTTTCTATTTATTTGTGTTTACCTTGCCCTCTAATGGGTCAATGTGTGTAGTGTAGTCACCTCTATGCCTCTAAAGTAGTTTTGTAAAGTAATTTGTCATTTTATGAGACATTTGCCAATTCAGAAAAAAATGGCCTCTACCGTCTCAGTTTAGATTAAGGTTAAAGCAGTTAAGCATTAAGGTTAAAGAGTAAAGGGTTAGGCAGTACAGCTTAATCGGGGACCTGTGATCACTTATTCTTATCATCTTCTAATTCCCTGCACTTCCAGCAGCAGGGCTTTAGTGGCTCGGTGGAATAATTCAAAACTAAAGCTCAAACAACAACAACAACAACAACAATGGGAAATCATGTCCTCTGGTACAACTGGGTACTAAGCGAAGGATGACAAAATTCAGCAAATTTCATCTCACTGATTTTTGAAGAAAATCAGCATGTGTGCTCAATGCATAATGTTTTTCGGGACCGTTTACTGCCGGGGGTTCAGCCTGGATCGGAGTGTTAGTCCTGCACTGTGCTACAGCTACAGGCCTTCTGGGAACCAGGGGCTGGGAAACACAGCCACCAGTGAGAGAGCTGGAAAGAATCGTGTGTGTGTGTGTGTGTGTTTTGTATGTGTTTGTGTTGTGTAAGTATTAGAGTGTGTGTTTGTGGTTTGTACCTATATTTGTGTGTGTGTTTTGTTTGTGTGTGTGCAAATATATGTGGTAGAGTAGGTGTGCACGCGCTTGCGGTGTGTAAATGTACATTAGTGTGTAGGTCAGTTTGAGTGGGTGTGGTGTATAAATATACATTTTGTATATGTGTGTGTGTGTGTTTGTGTAGGTATGTGTGTGTGTGTTTGTGCATGCATGCGTGTTTGTGTGTGACCTCATGGAGGTGCATGTGCGCGCGTGTGTACAGGTGTATGTGTGTGCGTGTGCGTGCAGGTGTACAGGTGCATATGTGTGTGTGTGTGTGGGTGTATGTGTGTGTGTACATGTATGTGTGAGAATGTCAGCCAGTCCAGTCTGCTGATGGGCCTCATCAGTATTCATGGCAGGTGGGTGCCAGGTCTGACTGGCAGGCCAGTGCCTGATGGAGGGGCCTGATGGGAGGGTGATGATGGCTCGCTGGCCCCCGATTACTGAACATTCTGCTTCTCCTCTGGTCACGCCTTGCCCTCCGCACACTCGCACACGCGTGCACTTGCGCAACACAAACACGCATATTTGTACACAGGAACACGCGCATGCAGATGTGTGCACAGACATATTAAACAGATGACCAGGGAGCCTCGCGCACAAAGGGTTTCTTCACGGCAGCGCGGACGCCGGCGGAGGAAGAAGACTTCATAAGGCGCTTGCAGATCATAGCTTACACACGCTAAACCAACGGCGCGCACACACAATGTACACACGCCAGCGGCACAGCGCAAAGGCAAATACTAGCTGGTGCGTGTCTCTCTCCTCTCTGCCTGTGGAATGAGGGCGGTCGGTGTGGACACACGTGCTGGGAAATGCAGGGACGGTCATTAAACAGAGCAGAACAAACACAGAGCGAGACACGCAGGCAGAATATATATTCACAGGTGTAGCCACGGGCCTAATGAACCCGCAGCCTGATGTTTCCTGCCCCGGTGAATGGGTTTTATGAGACGGTATCAGAGCCTGAGATGTCTTATCTTTCGTTGGGGAGAAACGTGACCGCCGACTCCTTGCAAGCAAGCCCGCATTTCATTCATTCTCTCATTAGCACTAAACAGCATCCAATTTTGCATAAACGCTTTTATCTTTAGAATTTAGTAGCGACCAATACATTCTTATATTGTCGGGGAAAATCTGGAATCTTTAAAACTTTTAATGAAGTGGAATTGGAAGACAATTTCGCAGGAGAAAATATTGAAAGTGAGGGATGGTAGCTTTTTCAGTTTATTTTGACGGGGTGGGAGGGTGCATAAGGTTGAGTGGGGGTGGGGATTGTCTGGATAGACAGGCCGAGTTCAAGGCCAGAGGGGGTCAGGTCTAAAGGGTGGGAGGTGAGGAGGAGGGGAGGAGCCTTGGGGGTGATTTTCTTGCCTCGACCCACAGACTGTGGAATGGTACCCAGGGGACGCGGGGGTCAGAAGGACTCCCGCCAACCACACGCATTACTGTGTCATTTAAAGCAACGGAGCACCTATTTCCTCCAATAAAAACGAATAACCTTTTTCTGTCAGAAATCACTGCAGCCTTCAAGTGCTGCACCAGGGGCCTTGGAGGACGAGCAGTAATTGCAGTGCTGGGGTCCTCTTGTTTTATTTTTCGCAGTGTTTAGGGTTTTTTTCCCCCTCCGTGCTCTTGTTCTTGACGATCTGCGGTTGATTGCTTGCATTATACTCGGCAATCAGGCAGAAGCTGAACTGAATCAGGCAAAGAAACAACACAAAGGCATCTCATAATTAGGAGCCTTTTTGGGTTGTTAAGAGTTTTTACGTTTAGTCTACGAACCCAGGGTGGGTGGGTGGGGGTTTAGCCTGCTGCGGCCGAGCAGTTGTTCCGTTGCGATGAGCGGCCGCCACTAGGCCCGCGTTTGTCATCAGTCGCGATGTGACACGTTTTTTGAGAGTCTGTTAAACAGGTCTTCCAGGTGTGCACGACCGGAGTGTTCCAAGCATCCTCGGTCATTAGTGTGGCGTCGCTCAAACCAAGTGCAGCACTGCGCCGGCCTGCGCTTTCAACTCCGGCGAGGCCTTTTCAGAAAAACAAAGTCTGCCGCAAATCACCTTAAAGGGGCCGACGCTCATTGTTGAAAACGCTGCCGTTTGTCTTCATGTGCTTAATTGTGCAGAGATGGTTTTCCTTTGTTAGGTTTTGATGTTCATATGAAGGTGCTGGAAGGTGTGGGTGTTTTTCTTGTTTTCTTTTTGGGTCTCAATTATTAATGCAGGAGGGAAATCAGAGGACCCGAGCTTGGATTCCATCTGTCTGCTGTTCTGTTTGTCTGGTCATCTCTTCTATCCTATACAGGTCTCTCCTCTCACAATGAGTATTTAAGGATAGCTTTGAAAGGGCCTTTTTTCCATTCATTAATTCAGCAACAGCTTGTGGTAGTATAACTGGGAAGACAGGTGTTTGGTGTAACAGCTTTCTAAATGACAAAATGCTGCCTTTGTTCTTGTCAATATTCATGGTGGATCATTACGGATGGTGCTTTTATTTGTATGACTCAGGTTTTTGAGTTTTGGCAGTTTGGGTAAACACAGCTTCCTTTTTTTATGAACCTGAGTCTGGCTCTGAGTTTCTGTTTGTGTGTGTGTGTGTGTGTGTGTGTGTGTGTGTGTGTGTGTGTGTGTGTGTGTGTGTGTGTGTGTGTGTGTGTGTGTGTGTGTGTGTGTGTGTGTGTGTGTGTGTGTGTGTGTGTGTGTGTGTGTGTGTGTGTGTGTGTGTGTGTGTGTGTGTGTGTGTGTGTGTGTGTGTTTTCTGCTTTAATCAAAATGTCTGTGCAATTGTGACACATCCATGCATAGACAAACCCAAATATTTTGTCGGGCAGCTTGTCTCAGATGAGGACTAGGCTTTCTATGAACTAATGTCCTTGTTTCATGAATCATTTGGTCATTTCCCCTCAGCAACACTTTCTCTTAGACCCTTCCTCCTTGTTATCCCCCTCTTTATTTTGTGTTCTTTCTTTATTTCCCTATATTTTCTTTATTTTAATCACAGATGAAAGAGACCAATGATTTGGTGTAGTCTGTCAGCGATCTCTCTGAGCAGTAAGTAACTGTTTGCTAAACATACAAGGATTGATTTCCATTCATTCTGGCAGACATGGGTTAAATGATGACAGATATCCTCGTCCAAGGAGTGTTTGGTTGTTGTTGTTTAGTTTTTTTCGGGGGGTGGGGCTGGGGGGTTAGCTGTGTGAAATTGGTAAATTAGGCCTCTATTAGTCTCTTCAACTGAGAATTAAAAACCCACTGTAATGTACATGAGACCAGGCAAGCAGGGATGAGGGAATTCCCCTCCCCAGTCCCGTCCATCAAGGTCGGGCGGAAAACCAACCATGGGACGGCACCTTACGAACCTGACAGGGACCGAGAGCAATCTCACCGAGCTCTCTTGGTGCCTGTGCTGGGAGTCCTGCATCCCTGCTGAAGGACCTCTGGGCAGTGTCCTGTATCAGGGGAAACCTCCTCTGCTTCATCTCGTACTATCCTGGAAGAACATCTCCAAATTTTGTTTGTGCCCTCTAACCATTAGCATTGTGAGTATGGAAAAAAAGTTGTCAAAAAACCTTCGGCCATTAATGAATAGGTGCCTTTCAGAGCTTTTGTAGTACAGTACATTGGTCTGTCAAGGACTGCCTTTGTTTGCCCTTCCTAATTTAATCTGTTCAAACATGATCTCTCTCTTTCTTGCTGTCTTCCCCGGTCTCTGTCTGTTTCTTTATCCCCCCACTTTTATGCCTCACTAGAGTACTTGTAAAAGAAAGCTGCAATGGCTCACAGAGGAGCTCTTGAGCACATTTAACAAATAAAAAAAAATGTTGTTCGTTGTCTTTTCTCTGGAAAGTTTGAACAATTGTCCTATCAGCACCTCTAGTGGTGCCAATACATGAGGTGAGGGACGTTATGTTTCCTCTCACTTTAATTGTGCACATCCGTCAGTGTCCTCCAGTCTTGTGTTACAAGGTGGGCCTGGGGTCGATCTATTTGTGTTGCCAGAGGTCACGTTGTTTTTCATGGTTGCCCCCGGCGTCTCCAATCCGATCCCTGCTCCCTCGAATTACGCACCCCCAAATCTATTTGCCCATCTGTGATGGAGTCGGTTAGGGTTTTCAGCCCCTCTCTTTTTGCACTGGCCTCCCCCCATGGTACCTCTTCTTGTGTGTGTTTGCACCAGGTGTTGTCCACCCTGGTGGGCTAGGCCAGGCCGGGCCTCGCTGGCTGATTATTGGCTCTACACCTCTGTTTTACGTCTCACTTGAAACCCTGTCACTCATGAGGCAGTGGTCTTGTCTTTAAACTTAGGGAAATCCAATTGGGGGACTAATACACCATAATAGACTGATCAATACCAATTATGGGTCTCCTCGTCTTGCAAAAGATACCACTGTATGCTCACCCTCTCCAGTGCCAACTGGGTGCTGGACAGTTTCAGCATATTTGGGAGGTGTGTGGGGGGCAGATGGTGGAGGGAGGGTGGGGGGGTCAGCGGGGCTGGTGGGCAAGGAGCTCTCCTTACGAGTCTCCTTGGCACCCTAGTGGCTCCCACCACTTCTGTCCTCCAGGGCTCAGAGAACCAATCATTGCTCTCATGATGGATAGGCACGCAGCGGGAATGCTAATGAACTCATTCCGATGGGGGAATCAATACGATGAAATTTTTAAGAGGGGGAAACGAGGGGTCAGGTTTTTTTTTCTTTTTCCAGAGCTGTTTTCCAGACGTACGTGACGTTATTCTGTGGGGGCTTTTCTCACCGTGGAACCCCCATCCGCCAGTTTAAACAACAGGTCATTTTCTCATGGACACTAAAGCAATCTGCTGTGGGGCAGCCTCTGAACTAACGGCCATTGTGATCTGCGCTGATTGCTTTAATAAGGCCCGCTCTGGTTTAAATGAACCTCCCGAGTGCTTATTATTCATCAAAGGCGTAGTTGGAAAAGCAGACTGCTGCCTCCCATCTGTGCTTCACAATTAACAAAAATCTGAATGAGGGCCACAAAGAAGCCATGGTGGATCTCTGCTGAATCACTGCATGTCTGGATGATTGCTGAACTCTTTTTGAGTTCAAAGGCGTTGAGTGGGACCCTTCTTATGCCCTCTGGTCCAAAGACGTTGACTTTGGCGGGGAGTGAATTTGGTGCAAGGCCGCGTTGCCCGACAAATGAACCTTCACAGTGGCCATGCTTCAGTGCTGTGCATCTATGTACTCTTCCTTGATTCGTTAAGAAGACGACGTGCTTTCTCACTTCTAATTTGGTTTTGAATGACACGTCCGTGCGCTTAGCGAGGCAGTGCCCGCTCACACTGCACAGTACACCAAGGGCAGCACTTTGATGAGGTATTCTGTAAAAGGGAGACTCGTGAAGAACATTCAGAACAGGGAGAAAGAATAAAAACCCAAGATGGCATGCTCTTCTGGTGCAACATCCATTTCACATTGTGAGAGAGAGAGGGGGGGAGCAGACACACAAAACGGAACTTAAACACCTCACGTCTCAAACCTAATCTTGCCTGCTCATGTTAATTTATTTTCTTGTCTTTTTCATTGTATATTACTTTGTTATTATTTTATCTCAGATGTCATTCTAATTCAATGTTTTTGTATTTATGATCATTGTCAATTGAAAGTTAAATTCATCATTGTTCTTTCTCTTATTCTTTTCATTTTGTCATATTTTTTCTCACAAAATGTTTACTCATGTGGTATTTGTTATTCAAGAATGTCATAAAACACTGATATAAATAAAAAAATGTGTTTGTTTGAGAAAGGATGGTATGAAATTGAAATATCTATACATATTTTGTTTGCACACCATTGCCTTTCATTTCCTCAAAATGTTGTGACACCTTATTTTTCATTTAGGTTTTAATACAAGGACACTCCTAATACACAGTGTGAGTTGTTTTGGTCTTGTGACAATTAATACCGGATATTGACATAATTAATATGGTCCTCTATGTGCTCTTGTTGCTACTGCAGGTGCTTTAATCTTGAAAAAGGACACTTCCTTTGCAAAAGTTTTTTTAAGCTATTTGTAATTATGTCAGCAGAGCTTAGTGAAGTAGTTAGAGGTCAAATTGTTCTCCTGAGTAAATATTTTGTGTTAGTTTTTGATCAATGATGAAAACAAATAGATCTTGGTAGTGGACTCGGACCTTTGGACCCCACTGTACATATATACATATACACAGTGGGTATAAACGGTATTCACCCCCCATTTTTCACATTTTATTTCATTACTTCATGGAATCAAAATAGTCTATCATGGCAAATAAAATGTATTTACCCCTTTTGTTAAGACACATCTAAATAAATGCTGGTGGAATTGATTGTCTTCAGAGGTGGCATAATTATTTGATTGACCTGTGTGCAATTAAGGTGTTTCAAATGATTTCAAATTAAATACACCTATGAGAGGTCCCACAGTTGGTTAGTGCTTTTCCAAACAAGAGCTTCATCATGAAGACCAAAGAACATTCAAAGTAAATCTGAGAAAATACTTTTCAAAAGCACCAATCAAGAGAAAGATATAAGTAGATTTCAAAGACTTTGAATATCCCACGGAGATATTCATCCAAGTCCATCATAAAAAAATGGAGAGAATATGGCAAATAACTGTGAATTTGCCTAGAACAGGCCGTCCTCCATAACTGAGCATCCATGCAAGAAGGGCACTTATGGAGGCCACTAAGGGGCCTATAGCAACTCTGACAGAGTTACAGTCTTCCATGGAAGAGATGGGAGAAACTGTCCATGGGACAACAATAGCTCGGGCGCTTCACCAATCTGCGCGTTATGGGAGGGTGGCAAAAAGAAAGCCATTGTTTAAGAAAACTCAAATGAAATCTCACCTAGAGTTTGCCAGAAGGCATGTGGGAGACTCTCAAACCAAGTGGAGGAAAATCATATGGTCTAATTTTATTAAATTCAATTTTTTTATTAAGAATTTGTTTCTGATTTTAGCCAATTACACTCTCTCTTTTTCATGTCAATCCCCCCCTCGTATTGTGAGTTCGCAGCCGTAGCCCTGTGACCGGCAGTGACAAATGCGAAGCATCGTCTCCTCCGAGACAGCACTCGCCAAGCCGTCAACCATAAATCCAGTACTCCAGAGCCACTCCTATACGCAGCGAACTCATGTCCGCTTCCATCCCCCCTCCCTGGGGTGGGCAGCCAATTGCCGCCCCCTAGTGGCACTCCCGGCCAGAACCTACTCTGGCACGGTCGGTGGAATCAAACCCGGTTGCAGTGGCCAGCGTCAAACGCTGTAACCGCTAGACCACCCGGGATTTTTGGCCTCAACATCAAGCACCATGTTTGGCACAAGCCTAACACTGCACATTATCCCAAGAACACTATCCCTACTGTGAAACATTGTGGCGGGAGCCTAATGCTATGGGGATGCTTTTCTGCTTCAGGGCCTGGAAAAATTGACAAAATAGAGGACAAAATGGATGACGCAAGATACAACACAATACAATCATGTAGCAGACAGTTTTATCCAAAGTGACTTACAGAAAGTGCATTCAGGTGGAGTAGATGAACAACCACTTGATGCTACAATGTTCAAGCACATCATTCCTCAAGTAAGCAGCCTACGCAACACAAGTGCTAATTATAAGGAAATGAACTAGTGCAGCAACTCTTTTATTTATTTATTTATTCTTAAATATAGTCGTGGCCAAAGATATTGGCACCCTTGCACATTAAAAAAAAATATATATTCTCTAAAATAAGTTGAAATTGACAAAAGTTACTGTTAATAGTAC
Source organism: Aldrovandia affinis (assembly GCA_029706075.1). Classification (NCBI taxonomy): domain Eukaryota; kingdom Metazoa; phylum Chordata; class Actinopteri; order Notacanthiformes; family Halosauridae; genus Aldrovandia; species Aldrovandia affinis. Next base: position 10,606,462 of record JAINUG010000003.1, read on the forward strand.
ATAGTACAGAAACTTCATTTTTTATTCAGAACTTAACATATCCTTTAAAATCATACAATAAACAAAAATGGCATTGACACAATTATTGACACCCTAGATTCAATATTTGGTAGCACAGCCTTTGTAGAAAATAACTGCAATCAAATGCTTCCTATAGCCATGAATGGCATTACTACACCTCTACTGGCAGTTTGGCCCACCCTTCTTTTGCAAACTGCTCCAGTTCTCTCAGATTTGAAGGGTGCCTTCTCCCAATTGCTGTTTTCAGATCTCTCCACAGGTGGTACCAGGACAGAGAAGAGTCATAAACGGGATGAGTGGCCATTATAGACAAATCTTGGAGGAAAACCTGCTGCAGTTTGCAAGAGACCAGTGACTTGGGAAAATATTTATATTCCAGCAGGACAATGACCTAAAGCATACAGCAAAAACCACACTGGAGTGGTTTAAAAGCAAAAAAATCTATGTCCTGGTGGCCCAGTCAAAGCCCAGACCTCAATCCTATTGAGAATCTGTGGAAAGATTTGAAAATTGCTGTTCACCACCAGTCCCCATCCAACATAGAGCTCAAGCAATTTTGTAAAGAAGAATGGGTGAGAATGGCAATGTCCAGATATGCAAATCTGGTCGAGACTTATTCAAATAGACTCACAGCTGTGATTGCAGCTAAAGGTGCTTCTACCTTTGAGTATTGTTGTATTGTATTTGCATTGTATGTTGTATTGGGGTTCTGTACCATGGTTCTTTCAAAGATGCTGAACATGCAGTGGCCAAATTCTCCTGGAGAGAACTTCCCCTCTCCTCAAACGTGCCTCATTGATTTTCCTCACAGTTCAGGAAGAGTGCAGCAGTGTAGATGGTGCCAGCTTAGTGGACTGCAGGAGCCTGCCAACGTTACTACTGTGGTGTGAAATTACAGGAATGTTCTCCTGCTACTCTCGTCTGATGAGGAACCACAGTAGATGGTTAGCTCATATTTTTTAAGTGTATTTTACGGTATTTTAGATTGCGCCACTGAACATTTTTTTTTTTTGGGGGAGTAAATAGTTTGTTGTGATCTACTCAAATGAATGTAATTACTTGCCAGAACTGCCTACACAATAAAAGAGACAACCGTCGTCGCTGTGACGTGAGGTGAATTTGTCATTACAAGGCCTGTGGCGTGCTTTAAAATGACGTTATTATAGTGTGTAAGTTCTGTTGTCGTGGTGGATTTATTCCATTCAGTTCTCTCTGCTTATCAGCTTCATCATGTCTTCATTTAGGTATGTTAGTTTATATCAAAGATATACCATCTCTTCAAATGCAATATCAATTATCAGTACTTTTTTGTAGATTGACAATAGATGGCATTAATGGCATGTTTGCAATTGACTCCGTTGGGGGACCTGAAAACAACACTATGGGTATTTTGAGCGAGCAATATGTCCTTTCCTTCTTCTCCTTCCTCTTTTGCTCTGTATCATCCTTTGCTCCTGGTTCCCTTTCCTGCTCTTCCTATTTTCCTCACCTCCTCCCACCCCGTTTCCCTATTGGGCAGCGTGTGTATGTGTGTATGTGTGTATGTCATGGGGCAAGCCTGTCTGTCTCCCTCTCTCTCTCTCTCTCTCTCTCTCTCTCTTTCTCTCTCTCATCATTTTAATAGTGGACCTCAGAGCAGTTGCCATGTCGACCAGCCAGCACATCACTATGGCAACCGATCTGTGCACGGCGAGCCTGCTTATTAGGGAGATATGTCTGGTGTAGCCTAGCCAACAGTATTGAAGGAGAGGAAAGGAGAGGATAAGGGGGGGGGGGTGCTATTGGGGTTGTGGTCTGGTCATTATTATTGGTTCTGTTTATGCAGGCTGTGCTGCTTTATTTCCTTAGGACATGAATGGCATATTTCACAGCTTTAGATTATCTTCTAATAAACTACTAAATCTACTAAGAAGTAACAACACACTGTCCATGGATCTGTTTCACAATCTAAAGTAGAGGTGAATAGCCATTCACATTTATATCCTGGAATGCTGACCATTCAGCCGTTAAGATAGATGCTCAGCTTGCTTCCATTTGAGTGTTTGTGTGTGTGCGTGTCTGTAGTGAAGTAGGCCAGGGGCAGTCCTGTAGCTGTGCTCTTTTACCAACGATTACACCTTTATTGCCATTGAAGTGCATTGCCACTGTGGAAAAGAAGCAAAATAAGCCATGTGTTAACAGTAGAAGAGTGTGGCCACTGTGGACAGGGTACTTTTTAGAAGCGTGTGGTCATTGTGGCTCTGTGCGATTGCAATGGTCATGCGTGGTCATTGTGTTCAAGCGTGTTGCCGTTGTGTAGATGCGATCACTATTGAAGTGCGCTATCATTGTGTTCGTGTGTGTGTTCATCCCGTAGAAGTGCTACTGTGGCAGGGCAGTAGGTGGTAACTAGAGGTCTGTGGTCTCTGGATGTGTGTAGTCACTGTGGATGTGTTTGATCACAATAGAAATGTTTAGCCACTGCGTGAAGGTATGTGGTCATTATAGGAATGGATGGTCTCTCTATGAATGATGTACAGGTAACTGGCAAAATAAAGGCAACACTTTGGTAATCTGGGGGGATACTCAAACGCACCTGGCCCGGGCTGGAGAGTCACTGTCAGGTACCTGTATACGGTCTGCTCTTCTCTCTCCAGTATTAAACAGGAGGCCCTAGTGGGTCAGTTGTGCTGCTCTCTGACTCCTGGAGGGACACAGAGAGCTTTTAAAGAGTTAAAACGCTAATGACAACCACAGAAGGCCACAGAAAAGTTTTTTCTTCCAGTGCAGCTACCAGTAGCTTTTCAGTCCATGCAGACGCATCAGTGAAACTAATTACAAGATGGAATGAATGTGTGATGAGGGAGAGATGGAGAAAGAGTGTACTAAGAACCCCTCTGGAACTGGGTCCAGTCTGAGGGATTAACACTGTCCATGCAGTAAAAAACAGCAAATCACTTTCTCACGATATGTACAGTGGCGCTTTCCTTTCATCGCAACAAGTTCCAGGTTGCAAAAGAGAGAGACTTAAAAATGAAATCCCCCTTTCCACTGGAGAGGAGTATGGTTCTTGTCATCCCTAGCCAGAAAAGAGGGATGAGGACAATCACAGCTTGCTTGAGCTGCATATGAACACACACACAAAACAAGAATTCACATATCCCCACACACAGGCACCCTCTCTTACTTATTCATTCTCTCTCTCTCCATCTGTCTGTTTCTCTCTCTCTCGCTCTCTCTCTTTCCACCACTGACCCTGGCTGGCCTGTCATCTCATTCAGAACAGTAATTACACCTCATATATTATTAATTCTACTGATAAATAAGAGCCTGACATTTCAATAACAATAATACGATCAGAAAACAATCTCCACAAACTGGCTAATTGCTTGGCTCAGAGAATAAGTGACTGGAAAGATGTCGTTATTTACGTATTTATATCGTCCACACACTGCAGAAATTATCCTGAAGGGTCAGGGGCAGTACATCTGTGGAGGTTTTGCCGGATTACACCTTTTCTTTAGTATATATGCATCTTTAGAGATGTGTTCTTTAGTGATGAGGTCATTGAGAGTGTTTATTTTATTTGATTGTTTCCCATTTCCCTTCCTGTTTGTTATGTTGACTGTGTCTGCGGCCTTACACATGGTGTCCAGTCAAGCAGATTGTCCTCTCAGAATATGCTTCAGGTGTTTGATATTGTGGGTAAATAAGAGTATTGAGCAGGTAACAAAACATTTTTAAATTATCGCCGTTTCAAATAATATTCAGTCGCTTTTTTTAGTGATCAAAATGTTTATCGGTTGCTGGCCTATCATTGATGATATCCCTTCCCTCCAGTCTCCCACTTTCTCTCTCTCGCTCTCTCACTCTCTCTCCCCCTTCACCTTCCCCCCTTTCTCCTTCTCGCCTTCCCCCGTCTCTGTGTCCTGAACTCTGCCGCACCTCATTAGGCCCTCTGCCCCCATTGGCTGGTCGGGAGGTGAGGAATATCACATAATTATGAAGTGGAGATGGCATTACACTCATCAGAAATTATAGATGAGTCTCCAGGCTCAATGGCACATGGAGGGGGAGGTAGAAGGGTGACATGGATTTCGGCTGGGACGGGAGTGTGGGAGGGAGGGGTTACATTACAGGTAGAGAGCTTGGAGGGATGGCAGAGGCATGCTTTTTCACTTCTCAGTAGCCAGTGAGTCACATGGACTGGCCACTGTCAGCGGGCTGTGGCTGAGGAGCTTGTTTGAGCTCACATCTCCTCTAAACTCTAAATCCCTACCTGTCCAGTATTGGTAAAATCTCAATGTATGGGCTTGGACTCTCTGATGGATCCAAAGCACATTGAAGAGGAGGATTCAAATTAAATCAAATTGCTCAAATGAACAATAACATAATAAAAATAATAATGGTAAACAGATTTCACTGCATAGTAGAGGAGTAAATGAGCTGCTGTCAGGTGCTGGGTCGTGGATGTGCCCCCTGGCTCAGGCCCCTTCAGTGAGGAGACAAAGAAACAGCAATCAGTGACCTGCATTCGATCTGAAACGCGCTGCTCTCCCATCCCACTTGAGACAGTCTCCCTCTCTCCGCCTTGAAAGTAAACAGGTCCAATTAGATATCTGGAGGGGAACTGGCTGCCCTTCCCTAACTCCACGCCCCCCGAACACCTGCACCACTGCACAGCCCTGTTAATGTACCTCTGATTCCATCAATCAGGGATCTTCACTTAGCTAAAGATGGCGACATCACAGATGGACAGCCAATAGGGAGATTTGGGGATTTGGGACTTTTGGCAACCCTGGCCCTGGGGATCCAGGGTCTGCTGGCCTTCGATGTTACTTTCTCGGACCTGAAGTGGTCGGTGATTTTAAGGTGAAAAACAAAGGTCAACAGATCCTGTGGCTCTCCAGGACCGGGTTTGGGGACCCCTGTTCTACAGAAAAAGTCATTTTTCAGCGGGCTGTTTTGTCATGACATTATGCACACGCCGAAGACGAGGTAGCCGTTGAATCGCCGTGTTCATAACGACCCAATCAGCTGTTGGTTCGGCCTGCTGTGAGGGCTCCTCTCCTGCAGTCACACTTATTAGAAACTCATTAACTCAGCCCTGCCTTTCACTGTCCAGACTGTCACTCTGACCAACACATAGCGCACCACTGCCACAGTTTTCAAAAGCACACATTTTCTTTCCTCCAAAGGTTGTGCGGAGGGCAGGTGGGGTGGGTTGGGGGGGCGAGGGCTGTGGGTGGAGAGCTTATATATAGGCTTCCTGTTTACTTGGGGCTCCTTTTTTAGCCTTTAAAACACAATAGCATTTATAAATGACCCGGAGAAGGACAGGAAATAACATGTATGTTCTCAAGGCGGGAACACATACCGTTCACAGGGAGAAAGAAGGCTCTGGCACCCCAATGTCCCTAATGTCAGAGAGACGACCCCCAACCCCCCCGTACCCCCATAAGACGTGTCTTTTCCACACCACTTATCACCTGACGTCTGCCATCGGCCTCCTGATAGGTGTCGCCCCTGCTGACCCATGCATTATTTAGGGGTCTGCAGGAGCCCAACGTTTCGGCCGTAGCGGCTTGGTCCTTCCAAGGTCCTTCAAGATGGTGGCCTGGTGAACAGTTGAGGGGTGCAACTCATTAGAATTTTTTTTTTTTTGTTTGTCTTAACTCAACCCCCTCACTCACACACACACACGTGCACACACACACACACACACACACACACACACACATGCACACCTCAAGGCTATGGGGCAGTGCATGAGCGATGTCTCCCCCGGGGGGTGATATTTTATGGTTCGTGTCCATCAGTGTCCCGGCCCGGGGCTGTGGGGTTGACAGTAAGTGCTCTCAGCATCAGTGACACTGATTCATCTCAGCCGTGACACAAATGAGAGAGGAGGGGGCGGGGTGGAGGTGCAGGGGACATTGGGGAGAGGGGAGGGGGGTGGACAAGGTAGAAAAGGGAAACTTACAAAGGTTGTATCTTGTACCTGTACTCATTCTCATCACATGTGTGAATGTGTGTGTGTGTGTGTGTGTGTGTGTGTGTGTGTGTGTGTGTGTGTGTGTGTGCTTTGTGTGCATCTGCACGTGTGTGGGTGGGCATGTAAGTTTGTGTGCGTGTGTATGTGTGGGTGTGCGTGTTTATGGGTGTGTTTGTGTGTGTGCATATGCATGCAGTCAAACAGAGTACTTTTCCCCAGTCTGAAGGAAGCTTGTGCTGGTCTCTGTTATAGCACAGTGGCACACAGAGCTACATGGATAGTCCAAATACACCCCTGGACATTAGGGAGTCACAGGACTGGGGTCTGGCTGGAGAACCCTACCCCCAATCTAAAATAGAAATGTACATTTCTCATTTTCCCCCTGCATGCTCCTCCTCACTACGCCTTCCCTACACAGACACGCACACACACACACACACACACATGTATGGAGAGAGCAGGAAGAGACTGCCAGGCCCCGCATACTAAGCAATCAATGTGTCACTCCACTCTGACTCTGACAGCCCCCCTTTTTTTTCATATGGTGCCGCTTTCATTTTTTCTTGTCAACGGAAGGTAATTTGCCATATTGTGATTCAGTCAGAAAGCTTGCTGGCGGGGCATTTGATAGGTCGCCCAACCCCTCGCCCCCCCCCCGACTGTCCCCTTGCCCCTCCGCTGTACAGAGGGGGCTGAAATAAGCACCCCTTCACCGCCGCAGCCCCCACCCCCCCTGGAAACACAACACACACACACACACACACACACACACACCCCAGCCTCCACAGTCACCCCATCTCTATCCGAACCTGGCTGCTAAATTAGATAAGCGGGTCTGTGCCACATCGCTCCTGATTAATAAAAGATGCGCCATTCCCCTGGGTGGCCTTTCGGAGTGGCCGATTGGATTGGCCAGGGAGACAGACAGCAGCGTTTTGCACTCACACAATGGACAGGAAACAGGAAAGAATGGCGAGTCACGGAAATGTAACATTTTAGGCACCACCTCCCTTACCCCCGCCGTACAAGCCATGCATGCATCATAATGGATAATGCTTCTTCCGTTGTACAAGAAAAATGGAGAAAAGAAAATAATGTATTCATATATTTTGAAATTGATATCCTTGCATTGACATATGTTGTGCGGTGCTTCAGTTTTCCTGCTGATTTATGCTTTTGAAAATTTATTTTGAGGGCCCTCTGAATTGGAATTATTACCATAACGCTTTTTTATTTTCCACTAGTTTCACTCAATGTTGAGTTAAGTCTGAGGAAAGGAAATGTACAAACTATTTACATGTGTGGATCCGCGGCGTTTGTATGGTAGATTGCCTCGTTTTACCGATACACGAGCGAAAATGAGAAGATGAAAGGTTATCATCTCTTGTTTTGTAGAATAATATCTATGTGTTGTCACTGTATTTTGCTGGCATTTGTTTAGCAAAGAGCAAACAAGGCAGACAGCTCCAGCCACTGGTCACCCCAATCTGCTGTAGCATCTTTGTGACTATGAGGATATGTATGTTTTCCTTTTCTCATGCTCAGAATTAAAGCCAGCATAGGTCTGGTTACCTGGTTGTGCAGACAGAAAATAAGGCATTAGAACTAGATTTTATGGCATTTATATAATTCAATTAAAGAGGGGGGAAAAATGATCAACTATCTTTTATGTAAGGAAAAAAGGCTTAGATATGCACAAATACACTCACACACAATCATGCGCTGAATATGTAGACACTGTCAGACACACACAAACACAAGTGGACGTAGACAGACAGACAGAGACACATAAACACCCTCCACTAATACTGAACAGCCAACCCCCCCCCTTGTTTTTGAAGTGATTGCAACACAGTTCACGGGCAAAGGGGCGTTTATCTTTAAAAAAAAGAAGAAAAAACGAGCCCCCCTGTTGGGACAGAACAATAGTGGGACGCGTCTAATTTTCTGCAGGATAATAGCAGTCATATTGAAGTGAAAGAAGGTCAAAGGTCAGCTGCAAAGACTGTGATTGGCTGGGTGCACCCAGCAATGACATTTCTGCCCTCCATAAATAAATGGAACCTTTCAAGCACATTTTGTCATAGCAGGAAATGCAGTCAGTATAATTTGATAGATCACTAGATAGACCATCTCACCTCCTACTTATTCATTTTTAACATATGGATATATTCTTATTTTTAATCAACCCCCCAAAACATTTTCTTCAATGGAACAAAATATATATGTGCTACTTCAGATAATTAAATCCACAGTATTCATCAAGTTACACTGTCAATTTAATTTGATCATTAATTTAATATAATTAAACAAGCAACATCCCACATGCAATATCATTGCACCGTAAAAGCCGTGCTACATAATATTACCTTGGCTCTTTTGCATGCACCCTGGCCCCTACTAATATATGTTCATCTGAAATTAACTGGCATAGACCACAAATAAGTTTGAATAAGATGTATATACAAAATTGGTACCTTTACCTCGTGCATTCCACAGATTTGTGGATATTAACAATTATGATTCTTTGGTTTTTATTTTTGTGCCTACCTGGCTGCATAAAGCTAAAGTGTGGAGTATCACTGCCTCACATTGGCTGCCAAAACCCCTTTTTATTTCAAGCACTTTTATTTGCTACACAGTAGTCCTTATGTATGAGGTACACACACGCTCTGGGGATACTCTGCAATGCTATTCTTCAACCATTTGCCTCTGCCATCGCTACGTGTATTGTTTACATTGCATTTTTACATTTTAGGCATTTTAGCAGATGCCCTTATCCAGAGCGACTTACACAGTTTTACATTTACTTTACATATGTACATTTGTTTTATACAGCTGTCTATTTTTACTGAAGCAATTCAGGTTAAGTCCCTGTTACAAGGGCACAACAGCAGTGCCCCACCTGGGAGTCGAACCTGCAACTGCTGCGTTACAAGCCCAGCTCCCTAACCACTACACTACACTACACTACACTTAGCACATATTATTGTGTTAATGTGATGTATTCAGTGGAGAAAAGACTGCCGTAACATGAGCAGGTGTAGAAATATGATTTCACAGTACATGCGTTACAGTAGATACTGTACACCCCACCAGATACACATTAAAAAACACTCTCAGCACCAGTCATTGACCGTCTCCAAACTGCCACTCTCGGTCCTGGGATTCCCAGGGTGCGGTTGCCATTAGAAACACAGAGTAAAAACTGCCCTGACGTGGCAGAGACCTCGTCCTGTCGACCGGACTCTGGTAGAGGTCATTCCTGCTCCTCCTGCAACGGGACAGCGGGACTCCCGAGAGGTGTGTGTGGCAAAAAGAAAGCAGGGGTGCAGCAGAGAGGTGTGTGTGTTTGTGTGTGTCGAGGGAGAGCCCTTTAATAAAGTGTGACTGGACTGCGTTTGCCCTTTCCGCTTAGTGCGGGTGCAGTGTTCAGCCCAACAGGCCCCCGAAGATCTCTTAAAAAGTGCTGATCCACAGCGCTGGTCACTGTAGCATTTCCATTCATTCTTTCCAGTCCTCTTCCTGCTCCTCCCGATCTCAACGTTCCCTGACTCCCTGCCGAATCATTCCCAGCCTGTCACTCATGGTGGGGTGGGGGTGGGGGATAGGGGGGATATGGGGTGGGGTGTGGGGCTTGTTCAGGCCTGGAGATAATTACGGCGCATTAGAGCACGACAAAATAAATTTGCGACGCCGCTAATTGCATGCCAACGAAAACAATAACTCTCGGTGCACGCCCGGGGGCATGCAAGGGGGGGGGATATTGGCACCCAGCCAGCAGAAAACACTGTCACCATCACTCACTGCCCCCCCCCCCCCAACCACACACATCATCAGCTAGTTTGCCGCTCTCGCTAAACACGCCTCCGTCAGTCATTCCCCATCCACCACTCCTGGCACACAACAGGGTCGACCCGTTACCCGCAGCTGCATACATCACTGCATTAATATGCATGAATAAATAATAGCTAAATTAGATGTGGTTGTTCTGCCATTTACAGGTGCAATAACGATGCTCCTGCTTGCCCTGCCGTTGCGTTTCATTTGCGGGCGCCGGTCACATGGTTGGGAAAACGTCCACGCGCGATCAGTTTCTCTGCCGAGTGCTTGGGGGAGAGGAGGCTGTGAAATTGACCAGAAAGAGAAGGGGCTGATGTTCCTTTGTAGGCGCTTGTTAGTCAAGTCTCATGTTAGTCTCCCGGAGTGCGTTTCCCTGGCCTGTGTCAGCTGGCTTCCTGTTTCCCCACTGTTAAGAGTGCTCTCATTCTCTTTGCTTCCAGGAACTCCAGATCTGAGGCTGACGCCTGTGTCTGTGTCTCCTCTCAGGTTTAGTTCCACTCTGCCTGGAAGAGGTTTGAACGAGGGAAGACGGCGGGGTCTCCTGTGGCCCAGCGGTAAGTTGGATGGTTCTGTTCCATTTCTCCGGTAGCAGACGCTGCCTGGCTCTGGGGGCGAAGGGCGGGTGGACCACTTTTTGTTTTCCAAAAGAGAGAAAAAACTAAAAACAAAAACCATATGAATTAACTGTGTAAGAAATCCATATTAGTGCATGGGGCGGGTTCCGTGTGATATTTTTCAGTCATGTTTCAGTTATTTAGTTTGACATATTCTGGAACACTCTTGACATGGGTTTTTTAACTGAAACTCCTGCAGCTCTGCCAAAATCATCATAAAGTCTTGTATAACCCCCACCAAACCTCCAGCCCATGTCCCTCCTGAGAATAATTAAATGGGACAAAAACAAAACTCCAAAGCAGCAAACTTACAGAGTAAGTGTTAGATTCTGAAAAAAAATGATTTTTTTCTCTAACAAGTTAAGATGGCCAGAGTATGGCTGAACTATTGATCTCTTGGTGAGAACCTGCCGATTCCTGATCACTCAGCCGACCAAAGTGTTAGCAGTGTGTGTGTGTGTGTGTGTATGTTTGTGAACGAAGGGAGAGATGAGTGCCCTTTAGGTGTCTCTGAATGTTCCATGGACTGAATTCAGTCATCCATCCTTAACTTTCTCTCACAATTAAATGGAGGTGTTTGCGGTTTTGCGAGAAACCAAACTAGGATTGTGAAGAGAATAAAAACTACGAACACGTGCATATAATCATGGGTCAAAGTTAAGGCCCAAGACGTACTCCCAGAGGCCCTGTGGGGTCAGCCAGAGCCCTCCCTGTCGCTCCACGTTTAAATTAATCACCGATCCCACGCACGCAGTTCACATAATCAGCACAAATAGGCTCGCCTCTGCCTTGTCCTCTAAATCACCATCCTCCCTTCCCCCTCTTTTCCCTCTCTGCCCCCCCACCACCACCCCACCCACCAGACTCCTGGTACCTCTCCTTCTCCCTGTCACTCAGATGTTCATTCCAAGAGCGTACAAACGTCCGATCGCCCTGATGCAAAACTTTGCCGGTGGCTGCAATCCAGTTGACTTGAATGGCATGTATTTAGCAGGCTGTGCGGGACATCTGCAGAGTGGGCCCTGTTGCATTATTCAGAGAGCACAGCTGTCCTGGTGGTGCGGGCCAAGCATCGCAAACATGCACTGGCTCGACGCGCCGTGCTTTGTGCTCACGCCGCCATTGTTTTCCCTCGGTATGAACAGGCTGTGGGAGGGGAGAGCGTGGCCCATTGCCTTCTGCAAAGCAGTGACCGCCACATTTGAAACAGCTCCAGCACAATAGAAGAAAATTAAAAAGAACAATGAAAAAAAAAAACAGCAGAATTCATGGCTGAGGTGTATGTGTCGAGCACCCCCAGTCCTCTCAGCATTGGTTGGTATTGTTCCGTTACCTGTATTACCATAAAGTCCCCCATGTATTAGGAATGGGGAAATTACAAAGCAGGACCTTGGAAAGGTCACGCAATCATCACTTCAAACTTCAATTAAAGGACTCAACAGAAACAGGGAACAGAAAGCTTTTACACTGCACCTATGTATGCCTCCTGCTCCTGTGTGTATTTGTGTGTGTGTGTGTGTGTCTGCGTTTTGGCATGTGGATGTGTAAGGGATTCGGCTCTGATGGATGCCATCTCCTGGTACAGGCAGGCCTGTCCTTAAGGATAATAATAACGTTATTATTAATATAAAAGGATCAATAATCCCCTACAGTTTGTAGCCCAGAGAGGTCCCTCCTCATGATATCATGTCAGATCACGTTTATTCCTTATTGTCTTCAGGACCGTTTTATAAAGGTAGTCTTTTCGTTTAGTTTCCCAGGAGTCTTAGCGCCAATCCACAGTGTCATGTGACTCAGTTTGGCTGTCAGCCACCCGGTTCATTGAAGGCAAGGAGGCGCACACCTCTGTTGTACATCCAAGAGCCACCCGGTTTGTGCAGTTCCTCTGTCCTTTTCAAAAGCTGCGCAGGCCTTCGTTTTTAGGACACGTGGCCCCCTGTAAAGCTCAACCAGCGAAACCCAAAATTCTCTTCTCAGAAATAAGTCCCGTGGGGTAAAAAGTGAATATAATCCACTCAGCGGTGCCCAGCGGTATCCAGTTTTCCCAGGATGCATCAGGGTGGCACTATGTTCCTCAGGGGTCGCCTTGGCGACAAGTCCAAACACTGTGGCGGGCGTTGTCTCGCAGGGTACCGTCAGAGTGGCAATTCAGAGTCCAGCGGACACAGATGCCATGCAAGATGCCCACGTCCTCTTCATCTGTTTGCCTGTGTCTCTCCACGCTGACTGAGCGGTCTGCACCTCTAACTGCAGGATTTCACACACAGATTATGTTTCTACCCAGTCCAGTGCCCCACCAATACAGGATAGGAATGCATATAATGACAGCAACAATGAGAAACAAAAGCAGCAGAGAACGCAAATCTGAAAGAAAAACAGCTTCCTTTAATTTCACATACTTCCCCAGGCAGGTAAATCTCACCTGCAACCGTTCCACCCAAACCCCCTCCCAAACACACGCATGCATGCATGCATGCATGCAAACACACACACACGCATACACACAGCTGGCCCATTTCAGACAATAGCAGTGAGCTCAGTTGAATCTCTGGCATCTGTTACATCATAGATGATATTCTGTGCACCTCTGTTTTCTTCCTCTCTCTCCTTCTGTCACATATACTTGTCTCCACCGCACACCACACACACACACACACACACACACACCAGCAGAAACATACAGACGCACACGCATGCAGACGCGCAGTCGGAGTCAAAACACTTCCCCTCGTTAGCCACCCCCCTCTCCGCCTCCTCCTAACGAGAGTGCGATGGCGATGCGTTTCTCCACATCCCCGATGGCCTCTCCCACTTCTAAACCAGCCTCCCTTCCTCTTCCCGCTCTCTGTTCTACCTCTCCGTGATCCACTTCTCTCCCCTTTACCTCTTTCTCCCTCTCTCCGTGGAAGCAGCCTCTCTCCTCTCTCCCTCTCCCTCTCTCTCCTTCTCTCTTTCTTCTGCCCCTTCACAGCCTCTCTCTTTCGCTCCTCCCATCTCCGAGCTGCGGGCTGCTCTGGGTTTTTTAGACGGATCACTCTCACAATGGTTGATCAATACCCGTATTGATCTGCTGGCAAAATGTTTATAAATTCATCCCGGGCAGCTCTGGAGAGGTAGGGGAGTTTGGGAGGGGGGTTGGGGTCGGGCGAGATGGGAGGCGTTAGGATCTGGGGGGGTGGAAATTTGGACCCGGGAGAGGTGGCATTCTGGCACGGCTCTCGTGATTGGCTCCCGGAATGGCCGCCATGGTAAGAGGGAAGCCTGGCACTGAGGGGCTCCATCTGCTTCCTCCCACGATTTCCGATCTGCGCCACAAAACTTTCCCGCCCCAGCGAGGATCCAACGCAAGCCTGGGAGCGCTGCAGCTCAGACGCTTTCAGGCAGCCAAATTCCCCCCCCACCCCCTCCCTTTTTCGCAGAATGAAACCTCAATTTGCATAAATTAGCGAGCTGCAGGCAATGCCAGTCTCTTTAACGAGCCTCTGTCATTTCATTTCCTCCTCTCTTTACCCTCCCGCCAAGCAGGCACAAACCGCACACCATCTCCGCCCCGCCTTCCCAGTCTGCCCGCCCGGGCCCTAGTGCCGGGCTGCCAGCCGCCACTGCCAATGTCCCTTCTGGAACCCTCCATGCCCCCTCCCACTCACCCCTCCTCCTGAGACACAGTCCTCTTTGCCACATCAGCATATTCAAACAGGAGGGAGCCAGGGGCTGCGGGACCTTGTGTTGCCCCGGAATCCTGAGAGGCTCTGAAATAAGTGTGGTGGGTGCAGGGGGAATAGAGCCTGACTAGACAGGTGGCTGCTTATTCCATGTCTTTATTCATGTGCTGGAATTCAGCAAGGAGAAACAGGGCTCTCTCCTGCTGTCTCTCTATGCACCCACCACCCAATATCATACGGGGGGCGTGAGATTTCTCAGCTACCACACTGCTTGGTAGGCCTTGGTAGACCCAGAGTTTCTGTCTACACCCCATCACCAGTGGAACAATATCAGTTTTTGTATATGTTAGACACCACACCAACACTCTGGGAAACCGAGGAACATGAAGAGTTGGTTTCCTTAAAAGAGCAAAGTTGGGGTTGAGTGTGATGAGACTGCATAGCCTGAAGATCCTTGTCTCGAGTGCAGTGGGTAAAAGCAGTGCTGGAGGGGTTGAATCGCCAGGCTTTGATTGACCCACTGACATGAGGAGGTCCAGTAGCCAGCGGTCGGCGGGACACGTCAGCAGCTCCTGTTCCCAGCGTCTGGAGCGGAAAGAGAGCGAAGGCCTATGCTGCGGGCATTTAGAGCGCCGCGGAGCGCTGTGAGACTGAGATCACGCGACAGTCATCGCGAAGAGCCGAGGGGAAAACAAGGGGTTAAACGTGCCTGCGGAACGAGCAGGTTTTGGCGCGGAGCGCTGGCTCAGGGGGCGAGGGGAGAGGATGGCATGGGCTGGAGGAGACACAGTCCCCACCAATGTCGCCCCCCCCCTTATGGTGTGAACCCCTTGTTCCTGAAAGCAGAACAAGCCACCATGACATCATGGCATCTTTCTTTGCTGTATTTTTCATTAGCTGTCTACTACCAGCCCCCGCGCTGATTGCAGGAGGAACGAAGAACTTCTCCTTCTTCCTCCTTTGTGCTCTTTTCAGGGGCGCCACACTTTTCGGATTTTCGGCCTCGAGTCTCGTGGAGCGTGACTTACACTGGGCATGAGAATCCGTGGGGCACTGCGCAGAATGCATTCACCGGAAATCTTTCAGCTACAATTACTTTTGAAATGTACTCAATGTTCTTTGACACGGAGAGCATTAAGTCAACAGCTCCTTCTCTCTGGCAAGTAAGCGCTCCGGCTTCACCTGATGCTTGTGCAAACCTACGTGTTATGAAAGTGTTTATTTTTTTCCCTCAGTCGATGTAATGTTCCTGCAGTGGTCTTTTTGGACAGGTGTTTCTCTGATGCAGTGGTCAGTGGCCTTGGGGAACGTGGGATGCCTCTCCAGTGTTCCGAAGGACCTTCTCCTGTTGGACACGATGGGTTAGGACAGGGAGTGGGGGAGTTAGACCCCCATTTCATTAGTCTGCACTTTTGTTTGGAGGGGGCTGAAGGGAGGGAGTAGGGGAGGACTCTAATCTCACGGATGAGCTGTTTGGGAGGACGCTAAGTAATGTGGGACGCCACATAACCAAATTTTTCCCATTCTTGCTCTGCAACCAGTGTCTGAACAGTCGTGATGAGTGTGTCAGTGTGCGTGGGACGTGGAGTGCGTGCAGTAGTGAGTACACTGGGTGCACAGTCTCTCTGTTGGCCTCCGGGCTCAGTGAGACCTGTGTGAGGAGGCCCACGGCCCTCAGTGGCCTGCTCCTGCTGTCTCCAGCTCTTTGTGCCCGGCAACCGTCAACTTAATGCACCCTCCGGATCGGCCTCTTTCTTTTTCCCACTTTTATTGATTTCAGTAAGAAATAGAAGCAGGAAGGAAGAAAAGGCCTTTTCAGAAAGAAGTTAAGCGGTCAAGTAGTGGGTAGAGAACGGCTTTCACCACTTATTGACGAGGTGGAAAAATGTCACTATTATGGAGGCGCCTTTCAGCAGATAGCGAGCTGATTGGTTGAGTGCCCTGGGGTCAAGGCCGAAATCCGTTCCCACTAGAACCAAACAAGATACTCTATAAAAGCCAAAGGAATCGGGTGAACTGGCTGAGGTGGTCCCCCATTGGGCCCCTGCTTGTTGGAGCCAGGGTCCCATCACTGGTTGCTTACTACTGGATGTGGGTGACCACAGGCGCTTCCCTTGGCCTGCAGTGAACCTCAATTTGACCTGCAGTCGAGAGGACCTAACTAAATTGTTCAAAAGATGGCATCTGGATTTTCACAGTTGTTTAGTGACTTAGTGCTCTCTCACGTACACACACACAGGGCCAACGATGGACTTCACATTTATTAGCATGACATTACAGTCTGTTTCATCACACATTGTGTCTTCTCTGGCCTTTTCTGGCCAGAAACCTTTGCTACTGGTTGCCGATTTCTCGGTTACATATCTACATGAGATATGTCCTTGTTAGAGAAAGATCCAGCCTGTTTCGCTGAGAGGTTGCAGAGATGTTGCCTCGCTCTCACCAGAGCTTCTCTGTGACACCTCCCTTCCTCTTGCTTCTTGCCGGCCTCAGAAGGATCTTTCTTTGTTTTTTTATTTAGGAAGGGGAGTAGGCAAGTTGGGTGGACAGAAAAAAACTATAATCCCCTGACTAATAGGCAGTGGTTCAAACACCAGTCAGCCAGTGACTTGGAGTCTGACGTCAAGACCTGTTAATTAGCCCAGTGCATCAGCAACCTTCCCAACCCCACCCCAAGCGCAGGGCAGCCCTCTGAAAAGGTCAGTTTACCACAGAGCAAGACAGAGCAAGGCTTAATATGAGGTGAAATGGTTTCTTTTCCAAATTGATTCCAGTTTGGCGCAGACAAAGCCCTGCTTGTTTTCTAATTGATCCAGTTAACGATCTGGCATGGGTGAGGGTGAGGGGGGGAGGGTCCTTTGAGAAGGGTTCATAAAAAGGGACGCACAATTCCCCAAAAAGACCAACCAGCTGACATCTGGTGCAGTGCTCACAACAGAATGTACACTTAAGAAGCTGAATACATTCACCTCCAAAACAGAGAAAAAGTTTGCACTTCTCCCTGGGGTGAGCTGCCCCCCCCAAAAAAAAAAACTTTAAAGATGAAATGAAAATCTTAACTTATCCCAGACACACAGACTTCTCTTCACCATGCACAAAAAAACACAAAAAAGTACACTCATTAAAACATTAGGGCATTTTCTCCTGGGCATTTTATATATTTATTTATTTTTTATTATTCATTTTTTTGCATCCCTCAGAAATATTTTGTCGAACAATGTTTTCTTTTTATGTGGAAATGGTTTTCAGAATGGCTTATGCACAGGAAACTCTTTCCTGGCTCTTTCCCACACCCACACATACACACACACACACACACTTATAAACACACACACACACACACACACACGCACAGATTTCAACAGTAAATTCATGCACGCTTTCATTTTCAATGCATAATGTATGCAATGAAATAATATTTCTGGTGTGGTTAGGGATGGCGGGGGCATGGGAGTGTGCAGTGAATCTCAATGCGGCTCCCTGCGGGACCTCCTGTTTCACTTGCCGTGGTAGCAGGGGGTAGATTAATTTGAGGGAGGGGGAAGCTTATCACATTGCCGGGGGCTAGTCTCTCTCTGCAGTCCAGAGAGCTTTATGGGGCTGGACTCCCCTCTGGGCCTCCATTCATGACGTTCAAAATTTATACACACTAATTTGATCACTCACCCCCTTCCCCCTCTCATTTTTTAAAACTGTCTGTCTCCATGTGGAAATTCGACGGCGGGTTTAACCCTCTGGTCCTCTGTTTGGCAGCCAGTCGGGCCATAATTGGCCCGCACTGACCCACCGTCGTTAAGAATTAGCGGCTGATGAACGCGAACGTGAATTTGCAGCGGTCAGCGCCAAATGCGAGCTTGTGAGCCCCAGAACCCACTGAAATAAGTTTTGGGCTCTGTTTGAGATTTTCATGGATCCCTGCCACATCGTTGGGCTCAAACTCAACCAGCAACAGGCAAAAGTCACACACCTGTCCCAGGTACACCAGGCAGATCCAAAGTGCTGTTAGAGACCGAAGTAGACCAGAATAGAACCGAATAGAAAATGTTGCTTTTCCCCTCACATTTCTCACGTGTGTGCTTAAAAAATATAATACAGTCGTGCTGGTGGATAGCGTAGCGGTTTAACCCGTCTCTGCCAGACTGGCCCTAGCCATTAGCCCCGATCGGGGTTGGCATTTGGCTGTCTGGTACTGGGGGATGGGGGAGGGTGGTCGGCACAAACTCGCTGTGAAGCACGTAAAGAGTGTCTCCAGAAAGGGGGTCAGTGAGTTCCGTCTCGAAGGAGCGGATCATCGCCGGGCCTCGGAGAGTAGCTTGCCCCATAGACGCGGGCGGGTGGGTTCATGGGGGAGGGTTAGTTGAAATAAATAAAGGATATAATTGGTTTCCAATTTGTGGAGAAAAATGGGGAAAAATCTTAAACAAAATGTATGAAATAAAAAAATAAAAATACCATACAGTCATGACTAACATGGTAGAGCCGGCCTGTTATGGTTAAAGGGACAGCGGTGGTATCGTGCTGGAGTTTCGGACATAGCCTCGGCGATATGATAGACTCTCCTGCAGAGGTACGTTCAGCTAAAGCACGTCCAGCTACAGTCCTTGGTGCCGCAGCACGCCTTGCGGTCCAGAATCGGATTGTGGCTGTGCCAGTGCCGCGCGTCACCAGGAGCACAGCAGAATGGCGCACAGTCGGCCGAGGTGTCACGCTGGGAGGGTTGCAGTCGGCAGGGTCTGCCCCAGCTCTTCACCCACGGGTGACTCCTCCGGTCTGCCTGCTCCAGCTGAGCATCAAGGGTTGTCCTCTGACACAATGACTGCGCAGCTCAGCCGGTGGACTGCAGAGTGAAAAGGAGTACCGGCTGGCCTCATGGAGGACCTTTGAATTGAATTGAATTGAACATTGGATTTATATAGCGCTTTTCAAGGAACCCAAAGCGCTTTACAATGATGGGAGCAACTCACCTCAACCACCACCAATGTGCAGCACCCACCTGGGTGAATGCGACGGCAGCCATAGTGCGCCAGTACAAACTCACCACACATCAGATACACAGTGGAGAGGCGAGGAGGGAGGGAATGAATTGTATATATTGTCTGGGTTGGGAATTTGGCCAGGACACCGGGTTAACACCCTACTCTTATCGAGAAGTGCCATGGGATCTTTTATGACCACAGAGAGTCAGGACCTCGGTTTTTACCGTCCCATCCGAACGACGGACATGTAGTCCCGTGGGATCGAACCCACAACCTTGGCATTGCCAGTGCCATGCTCTACCAACTGAGCTACAGAACTACTTGCTATGGAATGGGCCTGCAGGTACAATTCCAAATTCAGAGAAAGGGAATAAACAGGTCCCAAAAATGATCTTTGTCCCACTTCCCAGCATGGGATAACACATACCGTTCCTCAACCTGTGTGATTCTGACTAAATCGCTCCACTCCACCATGTTTGTTTGGAAGTGAAATTAGTCTGCTAGCTCATCTTATACCTGCACTTTAGTGCCGAAGCCATAAAAATATACAACTAGTTGTGGTTTCTCTCCCTATTACTTTTTTTTAGCACCACTTTTAAAAATGACTTGGAAAGCTGTGGGACTGTAAGATGGAGTATAGACAACGTTTTAAAGCTGTATTTGCCCATTACGTTGTGTCTTATTTGAGTGTTGCAGCAGGAAACGGGGCCAGGAGCCCCTGTGTCTTCACAGACAGAGCACGGCGTGTACTGGGTTCAGTGTGAAATAGCTGAAGATCTGATTTATTACCGCTGGGCATCGGTGCCAAATTTCGAGCCTTCGCTGGGTGTCTCCGTCCGGTTTTCTCACCGTCGCACAGCTATATTCTCAGCCGCGTCCCAGAGATCAGCCAGCGATGCTCTAATTAGCTCCTTGTCATTACGGTCTTGTGCGCGTTCACTAAAGTTCAGAGTGACTGGAGGGATGTTTGAGGCTTGACTGTGCGCGCCAGGAGTTAATTCTGTATATCTGAATGTACCTGGTAGGAATATTTAATTGCTTCCTTGTCTGGTATGTCCAACTAATCTCCTTCCCTATGGTTTATATTTTTTTAACTTATTTAAAAGGGGCATGTGTGTCAAGTCTCTAAAGTATGCAACTTGATCTGAAAAAGCAACAGCAAAAGGGTGCCTTAGGGTTTCTTAGTGTAAAAAACGAATGCAGGCCAGTATGAAGCAGTTGCTGGACTTGTTTTGCGAATGGGATTCATGGCATGTCTTACAGACAAAAAAAATGTCAATCTCAATCAGAAATAAAAAAATTATTTTCGCATTTTCCAGACAGTCTGTAATCTCTATTGATTCCCAGATGGAATGGGAGAAGCAAGAAAGGTTGAAAGTTGAAGCATCTGGGAAAGTTCTGTTTTGCCAATCCAACATAAGGGAAAAAGTATTTTCTAAAGTTTTGGACGGCAACCATGCCTTTTCATTGCCTGATCTTTAAAACAGAGTGCTTAATATGAAAGCTTTGGCTTCTGGCCACTCCCGAGTATACACCCCTCCCCATTTGTTCAGCATGCCCCGCCTCTTGAGTCATGGCCCCGCCCACTCTCTGGGCCAGTGTGCTCTATCAATATCAACAGGGTGAGGAATGTTTGAAGCATCTTATAAAACATGGGCTGCTATTTTCCCACAAGCGTGAAAAAATAGAAGTCTTGGCTGCAGAATCCTTATGACATCATAACTTTGGGGATGGGGGATGGGGGGGAGGGGTGTTTAAAGAGCCTGAGTTGCAATGTTTCAGAATCAAATCTTTGTATATTAGTCTATTAAAACACTGAAGCAAGTGGAGTAAGGTAAAATCATAATGTGCAGATTCCAGTTTTTAATTTTTAATTAATATTCAGAAATGTTGAGAATTTTTTCACTTGGAAGCCGTAGGGTAAAATGCATAAATAAAGGTGGAAAAAGTCTGATTTAATATGTTTTGATTTCAGACTGTACAGCAACAAAAGGTGACACTTTTGAGACAGGGTGTAGACTTTAAATGGGCACCAATACTTGGTAGAAGCACCTTTAGCTGCAATTACAGCTGTGAGTCTATTTAAGTCTAGCTTAGTGTCCAGCTTTGCACATGTGGACACTGCAATTTCCACCCATTCTTCTTTACAACATTTCTCAAGCTCCATCAGGTTGGATGGGGACCATTGGAAACCAACTGTGGGACCTCTCTCAGACAGGTGTATTTAATTTGAAATAATTACTGTACACAGGTCGACTCCAATCAAATAATGATGTGACCTCTGAAGACAATTGATTGCACCAGAATTTATTTCGTTGCCTCTTAGGAAAAGGTGTGATTACTTATGGAATCAAATGATTGTTTTTTATTTGTAATTAATTCATAAAAATAGTAGTTTTTTTATTTGACATTATAGAGTATTTTGTGTTGATCAGTGGCAAAAAATCTCAATTAAATCCATTTTGATATCATGAGGTAAGAAAAGAAAATGTGAAAAATGCCCACTGTATACCGACTGTATATATACAGCTTATTCCCACCCTCACCACCTCCTAGTGCCTCCTCCCTCTGCTTTCTCATACTATACTTTACTCTCCCACTGTGTGGAGATAGACCTCATCTTCTCCAAATGGTGCTGCCTCCTCTCTGAGCTGTGTGTGTATATATACAGTATATATACTGTGTAGTATATATATATACAAACACACACACATATCAACAGCTCAGAGAGTAGCAGCATTGCAGAGGCATTTTACACCAGGCCACGAGAGGTTCTCTCTAAGGTTCAGATGATTACCAGACTGCTGTTTCCTCCGCAAATCCTCATAAATTAAACTGCAATCTGGAAAAGAAACAGAAACGGGGAAAAAGAGCAACTTTCTTTTCTGATGTCTAATTATCTCTGCCTCCCTAATCGCTGCTATATTCATCATAGCTTTCAGTATTTATAACTCATTTTTTATGCTTGATTAATGATGTTATTCATTTCATAATTCCCATGCAG
Organism: Aldrovandia affinis; assembly: GCA_029706075.1. Taxonomy (NCBI): domain Eukaryota; kingdom Metazoa; phylum Chordata; class Actinopteri; order Notacanthiformes; family Halosauridae; genus Aldrovandia; species Aldrovandia affinis. The sequence continues at coordinate 10,628,556 of JAINUG010000003.1, forward strand.
GGATGGAAGAGACAGAGCGAGGGAAGGGAAGGAGAGAGAGAGAGAGAGAGAGAGAGAGAGAGAGAGAGAGAGAGAGAGAGAGAGAGAGAGAGAGAGAGAGAGAGAGAGAGAGAGAGAGAGAGAGAGAGTATGAGAGGGAAAGAGACAGGGGGATAAAGAGAGAGGGCAGCAGGGCACAATCAAGAGAGGGAAATATAGAGCCATAAAGAGTGAGTAAGAGAGAAAGAATGCTCACTCTGACATCATCTGACAAAGGCTACACTAAAGGGGGTGGATCTAATGCCTACCTGCCTGTCAATGACCCTTGCCCTCTAGGGCCTGACCTCTGTCTCCCTTGCACGTGAAGCTGATTTCCGGCTGCACTGCATCCTGTCGGCCGGAATTAGTCTAGCCCAGGGGTTTGTGGCTGGGAACGGGTCTGTCTCAGGCCTCCAACACCCCTCCATCTTTTCTCCCTCACCTTCACCTCTCCATCTCCTCTCCTCCCCTGCTCGCACATCTTTTTCTCTCTTTCAGCTTCTTGTCTCTCCTCGTCTTCAAGGTCTCTAGTCCTTGTCGGGTTCCACCTCCGTTTCCGACTCTCCGCCTGCCCTCCCCTTGCTTTCCCTCTCTGAATGGGAGAGAGTGCCTGAATTCCCTCTCAGCTCCCCTCATTCCCATCCTCAGCTCCTCCTAGCGCCCCCTCCATCTGCCTTCTCATACTCCCCATACACTCCCACTGTGTGGAGGTGGATTTAATCTTCATCATTCACCACCATTGTAGTACATGAGATAATCTCCTAGTGTATTGAGGTAAATACCACCTTCTCGCAGTGTTGTGAGGTATATGTTTTGAGAGCCCTGACTCCTCTTTTCCCCCTACTGTGTTGCTCTCAGTGTTTGGGTATATATTTAACACCCACATGTGAGGGCTGGTGAGAGGGCCAAGGGACGGAAAGGAAAACAAACCTGCCCTTTCTCTCAGACCTCTGGTGCTGGGAGGCTATATATATCCCCACATGGAGCGGGAACAACTCTCTTTCTCTCTCTCTATCTCTCCCTTTCTCTCTCTCTCTCTCTTTCTCTTCCTCTCTTTCTCTCTCTCACTCTCTCTCTCTCTTTCTGTCTTTCTCTCTCTCTCTTTCTCTGTCTCTCTCTCTCTCTTTCTCTCCCTGTCTCTCTCTCTTTCCCTCTCTCTCCCTGTCTCTGGCTGATCAGTAGGCCGCTGTTAGTAAGGGGCCGGCCAACGCGGGTGGGTTTGGGGGGGTGCGTGAGGCACGGGGTAGTGGGCCGCTGTTTCCCAATTCCATTGCTCTTTGTTCTGCCTCTCTGACGAGATGATCCTCCTCGTTGCCGCAGGAAATCTCCCTGGCTGGCGCAGGCCTCCGTAGCCCCGCGGCTCATCTCCCGTTTAAAAGAGTATACGTACGCTGCTTTTAGTTTGTTTTGCCTGTGAATGTTGTATGAAGATGTGTTTTTCAGAGTGTCACAATCAGCTCCCCCCCCCCAACCCCCTTCTCCCCCATTGAAGCATTTTTCTCTAAAAAATGGATCTAGACTTTTCAAAGGTTTATTCTTCACAGTGCTGTCTGCCTCCTTTGGCATGAGAAAGCTTGATTTAAATTTTTCAGAGTTTGAGGTAATAGTTTTAAAGTGTCTGAATATCTTTCCTCGCCATTCCCACTTCCGTGCTGTGGATGGTCTTATGCTCAGTCTCAGAAATGCCTCTGCCATCTCTCTCCTCACAGGTGGTTGGGGTGAAACAGTACTGGCGTCATCAGGTTGAGCAGAGGGTACTGTGAGTAGAGGCTGTGGTGGTATAGTGTAGTGGTCAAGGAGATGGGTTTGTATCTCAGAGGTTGCAGGTTCAAATCCCAGGTGGGGCACTGCAGTTGTATCCTTGAGTCAGGTACTTAACCTGAATTGCTTCAGTAAAATATCCAGCTGTATAAATGGATAGTATGTAAAAATGTAAGCTGTTGTAAGGCTCCGTTTAAGGACGCCTGCTAAGCAAAGAAATGTAAATGTCTTTGCAAGAAAAATGCATTTTCAATATTCAGGCAGGGTAGTGTTGTTGCACCCTTGGGTAAGGTGCTTGAATATCCTCAGTAAAACATTTACATCTAGCATTGCATAATATGGCAAATGTGCACAATGAAAATGCATGCATGCAAGTAATCTATGCAATCTTGCACATGTTCTGTTACAGTATATCATATATATATATATATATATATATATATATATAATATTGAGTATTGTTAATGATTTGAGTGCCAAATAACAGGGTGAGTAATCAAATCTCAATGTGGGAAAAGCATGGTACAGTTGCTGATGTGTGTTGAAATGTCTGGCTAAGGTTCGAGGGAGCCTCAAACATTTTTGCGTAAGTCCTTGCCATCAATGACTGGGTCTCCAGGCTTTATTTTGGAACAGAGGCAGATTCCCATTGCCATTGAAGAAAGAGTTAAGTCTGTAACCCTCCCCCTGCCCCTTCCTACCCCCATACCCTCTGCCCCGTCCTACCCCCACACACCCCCAGGGACTGAGTGTGTATTGTGACATCACATTAAGTACCATGTAATGGATCCTTTCGATCACAACACTCCGTTATGCCCCTCTCACCCACTTCACTGTCCCCTGCTTCCCCCTCTTTCCCTTTCTCCATATCCAACCCTCTCCCTCCCTCTCTCGCTCCCTCTCCTACAAGGCACACTTGTTATTTTTTTGTACAAGGTCCCGTAATTAAGTTTGACATAAGCGCAAGGATTAAATATGCGGTTTGGGAGGGGGAGAAAGGGGCTCTGTTACAATCTCAAGGCCAGCTGTAAAATGGAACCAGATTGCGGCACTTGGAGCAGGAAAGTTTGGGAAGGATGCCGAGACGGAGCTGTGTGTTCAAACAGCACGAGTATCTGAACTGAGAACAGCCCAGACTACCGCCAACCTCAAGCCAAGGGAACGCTACCTTCCCAGCCAAGAGACTACTGCACCTCCAAGCCAAGAAACTACTGCCCTTCCAACCAAGAGACTAATGCCCCACATCCAAGAGACTATGCCCCCACAAAAGCCAATAGACCCTGCTAAGTGACTATAGTACCCACAAGCTAATAGGCTGCTGCTCCCAGCCAAGTGACTATAGCCTGCCTTTCAGCTAAGTTTTCCCCAGCAAAGACTATTGCCTCCCAGCCAAGAGACCACTGCCCCCCCAGCTGCAAAATTGTAGCCCCCAGCCAAGAGATTACTATCCCCATGCGATGTCCTGTTTATCCATTTCACATCCAACCTCCAGCACACCACAGCACTGTCTCGCTTTGCAAAACTCCACTTTCTCCTCACGCATCCATCCCATGCTACAGCCTTCCCGTGGCAAAATCCAAATGATCGCTGTCCCAACACACACCAGGCCTTAGAGAGCAAAAGTCCTATGGAGAGCAAAGTCTTTTGATTGGATGGAATGAGACAGGGACTGACATGGACTGAATTGACAGGAACTGATTTCTCCACCCTTCATCCATAGTGGTTCATGAAGCATCGCTCTCCCTTCGCGGCTGTTTTGGATCTTTTTATAAACAGTATAAGCTTTCTGTCAGGCTGCCCTTTGTCAGTCTTGAGACATTTTGTGTCCTAATGAACACTATGTGTTAAGAGTCCATTGAAAAACGAATATAGAAATATCAGTTTAGCTCCACAGAGTGGGAGTGACTGCTTCTTAAGAGGTTTTCTGCTGTATTGAATTTGAAAAAAAGAGAAGGAACACTTCTCTCTACTTAAGTTACTCTCGCAAAACACTCTACAGTTAATGAGTCTGAATAGACTTTTCTCTCCCCCTCATCTGCAGAAAAAGGATTAGGAATGCGAAATAAAAGCATGCCATTTTTTATTTTTTTCAGATGAATTATGTTGAGAAAATCCCTGGGCACAAGGTTCTGCCAATGAACAAAGCTCAGCAAAACAAAACAGATGCTTTTAAACAACACAACTTATCAGGGGAAAACAGAGCATACGTTTAAGTGAAAATACCAAAGCAGGGCAGATACAGGAAGAAAAGATAAATGTGACTTTACTCCTTTTCACAATCCACGTAGATACGTAGTTCTTAAAATCAAGCCCAGCGTAGCTGTGGAAGGCATTGTGAACTCAGCTTTTCATTATCTATGTGTTTAGTTATGTTTTTGCACGGTGCAGTGTGCCATTGTTGTAAATAAATGAAATGAATATTTCCTGTCTCTAAGCAGGAGCGTGATAAATAGTTGTCACAGTGATGGAGTTAATGACCATAAATACACAGGGCCTCTGTAAAGCTTTATTGCTTTCAATGCAATTTTCTTTCCTTTCCCCCAAACTTTTCTCATCCTCGCCAAAAAAAAAAAAAACCAGCAAACTAATCTGCAGAACTATTTATGTGAATCTGATTAATACATCATTGATGATATGCTAATATAATCCAAATCAAGCCAGCTCTACATTTACTCTGTTAATTACACTGAGGTCTAATTTCCCAAAACTCTCTCTCTCTCTCTCTCTCTCTCTCTCTCTCTCTCTCTCTCTCTCTCTCTCTCTCTCTCTCTCTCTCTCTCTCTCTCTCTCTCTCTCTTTCTCTCTCTCTCTCTCTCTCTGAGCCAAGGAGATTATTGAAGTGAGCCTCTGGCTGGTTCAAAAGCCAAATTGCAAAACAAACACATCCACATGCAGGCGTGCCTTTGGACCGAACCCCCCTCTCCTTCCCCCACGGACCTGGATGTAGGGGAAAATACATTTTTGTTTTGTTTTCTTACCTCTCACCTCCCCCCCCCCCCCCCCCACCCCCACCCCCACCCCGCATGATATAAGGGGAAAACATATGTGGAGCTAAAGAAGTCTGGGGGAAATCGCTCCACAGTAATGACACTACATCATTATCCTCTCTCTCTCTCTTTTGAAATAGTTGAAATAACACATTTGTGGCTCATTCATTGTGTGCTTGAGCAGCAGAAGCAGCAGAGCACGTCTGTAAGCCCATCTGCGATTTCCACATATATGTATATATACACTGGTACCTGTCAAAATAAAGGAAACACTTGAGGAAAGGGTTCTGGCATGGTTTAGGTCCACTCAACCTCTTAGAGGGCAAGGTAAACAGCAATAAATACAAAGACATTTTGAGTGATCGCCTTCATCCTATGGTGAAGAATTTCTATCCTGATGGGAGTGGTCTCTTCCAGGATGACAATGCCCCCATCCACAGGGCACGAGTGGTCACTAAATGGTTGATGAGCATGAAAACAATGTAAACCATATGCCATGGCTGTCTCAGTCATCAGATCTCAACCAATTGAATTGGGAGATTCTTGAGCCTGAGACAGTGTTTCCACCACCATCAACAAAATGTCAAATGATGGAATTTCTTGTGAAAGAATGGTGTTGCATTCCTCCAACAGAGCTCCGGACACTTGTATAATCTATGCAGAGGTGCATTGAAGCTGTTCTGGCAACCTGTGGTGGCCCAACACCCTATTAATACACTTTATGTTGGTGTTTCCTTTATTTTGGCAGTTACCTGTATACATATTATATACACTTGACTTCTAATGTTACTGTTTAACATTCAGCGTACTGAGCATAAACATCTGGCCACCAGTTACAGTACTGTCTGAATGACAGATAACATCTGGAAAGTCTGTAGCTATCACAGGATACAAGATCCCTGCCCCTTCTCTCCGCATCCCCCGTCTCCAGCTCAGCGCTCGCACGCAGTCCCCCTCTCCTATTGATTTCCCATTAACCCCTTCCAGGCCGGGAGTGTCTCGTCTAGACAAACACACACGCCCGCGCACATCTGATTAATTAACCACGCGTCAGTCAGCCGCGTCCGCACACATCTGCCTGGCGCGGGGAGCCGCTTCCGAGGGTTCACAGCCCACAGAGCAGATCCTCCTCTCCGCCCCTCCTCTGCTCTTCCTCCTCCTCGGCTCCCCTGGCGAGCACAGACAGAGTGCAGCACCTCTGGTGTGTGTGTGCGTTTTGGTGGGTTGCGGGGTTGGGGCGCGCGCTGTTCCCTGTGGCTTTCGGGAACAAAACCAGCGGTTTGCGCAACAAACCCGCGGGCCAGCCCAGGGCTGGCAGGCCCAGGGGGTGCATGTGAGGATGGAGCTGATCATGGCGGCTGAGGACACCGTGGCGTGGGGTGGCGGCTGCGTCGGCTCCTGGAGAATCCGCCTTACGCCAGGGGGACACGGGGATACAGATGGGCTCCACACAGCCGCGTTACAAATAGAACTGTGCACCGCGTGGGACTTTGTGTGCGCGAATGATCGGACAGCAAAGTTCTTTCCCACTCCATAGCATGCCATTGGAGGCGGAGGGAGAAAGACCTGTGAGTGTGTGTGTGTGTGTGTGTGTGTGTGTGCATGTTTATGTATGTATGAACATGTGTGTATGTGTTTTTACACGTGTGTGTTTGTGTGTGTATATACCTGGGTGCGTATGCGTGTGCATGTTGTGTCTGTGTGTGTGTGTGTGTGCGCGCGTATGTGTGATTGTGCATATTGTGTGCGAATGTGTGCACATGCATGTGTTAGTGTGCATGTTGTGTGTGTGTGTGTGTGTGTGTGTGTGTGTGTGTGTGTGTGTGTGTGTGCAGGTGTTATCGCAGTAAGATGACACTTTATCTGAGCTCACTGTGCCTTTGTCAGTTGCAGTGCCTGCTGTGCACGGTGCCCAAAGGAAGTTTCACAGCTGTTTGTAAACCATGGGAATGGGAAAGGTCAACACAGCAACGCGGGCTGTTTCTGCACGCCTTATTATTGTTCCACAGCGAGATGGTGGCGCTGGCCCTCTCCTTGCTGCATTTAAATTAGTGTTCTTGCCCGGAGAATAATTGTTAAAGCATAACCTCATTGTATTCTTTGATAAACTCAGGGGGGGAAATGCACTGTATGAGCTTGGGGAAAGGCACAGTTAAAGGGCACAATTGGCGTGCAGATCTACCATGGCAAAGTTTTTTTCCTTTTTTTTCAGTTTTCTTTCTTCTGAGAGTCTCCCTGATGTGGATTGTGGAGCAGGCCTGCCTGAAAGAGAGAGAGAGAGAGAGAGAGAGCCCCCTGTTATCTCCGGGTGCAGGGGCTTTGTTTGCAGGACAGAGAAGTAAAGATTTCCTCTCTGTGTCATTGGCTTTATTCGGGACAATGGTGAACTAATCCCTCCTGATTCGGGATTAATATTCAACCACAGAGAAATTAATTCAAGACCAAAATGGGGGGGATTCTAAGTGTGTCAAAGAGCACTCAAATAAATAACGAAAACAAACCAGACCCACCCCAACAAAGAAAAACATGCAAGGACCCCAAATCATATTTACATTTCTGAATTTTATTTTACGCTATATTGTTTAATCGCAGATGCATTCCGTTACCTCCAGAATAGTTCTGTGTTAATCTTAAGGCAGAGATTGAGTGGGGGGCGGTAGTTGGAGATCCGTATGTTGTTGTTGGCTATTTTGTTGCCTGAGGTGAGATTTAAGATGTGGATTTGAATATTTACAATGGAATATAAGAACGGTCATGAAGGGAACTCTACAGAAAATCCCATCTCTTGCTCATTGCACCTTCAAAGAGTCTTCAAGACATACTGCACTGCATCTGTCTCATATAGCAGTCTGTAGCTGCGGGGTCTGGCCAGTGCCAGAGCACAAGATCTCGTAGACGTTATCGGGCAGCATCACCATAAGCAATCTGAAAGAGACTGTATCACTGACTCTGGAACTAGTCAGTGTTTAGTTCACTATTCTTTCTTCCCTCTAATCATTCGTTATATTCCATAAGCTTTCATGGGTTTGCTAAATAAAACGTTCTGTTGTTCAGTTCTGTGTTCAGTGATATATTGACAGGGAGAGTGTTCTATGATTGGTAATATGTTAGAAAGTGGAGTGTTCTCTTATTGGTGATAGGTTGACAGTGAAAGTGTTCAGTCGGAAGGATGAAATCCAAGCGGCAGCACGGTGAGCCTGGGGCCAGAACACAGGGACCGAGACTACGCTACACAGAGTCTGGGCCTCCCCTTCTGAAATTCCCCCACCCTTCCGCCCTCCATTGCAGCCGTCATGTGGGAATCTCAGGGCTGTTAGTATATCCTCCTCTTCTTGAAAATAGACAGGCTTGCCCACTGCATTAGGTCATCCCTGGAGATGTCTGGCAGCTATCGCTCGGACTGCTTTATTAGTGCGACCCAGTTAACCTCCTGTCAGTGACCGCTCAGGCCTCTCCCCTCCATCTAGGACACGCACACACACACACACACTCACTGGGCTGTGGCTCTTATGGTCTAATCCAGCAGCAGGGGTCTAGGAGATGGCGTCTCTCTCTTTTGTATCTCAGGATGCCATTGCGGTCCTCAAGCAGGAGATGCAGATCCTGAGAAACAACGATTACATCTAATGTAATCCCAGGGTGTAGACTTCATCTTTATACATGGTTCCAAAAATATGAAAGGTCTGCTATTCTAATCCTCAAATCTCCGCCTCGCAGGCCTAGAGTCCTCTGCTTTATGAACTCGCAGACACATAATCGAGCGGTTAATTCTTCATCTGACACCTTTTATGTTCTCAACGCTCCATCTTTTTCAGAGATGGGTAAAAAAAAGCACAGGGTATCGGATAGAGGTTTATTTAACTGCTCTTGTCCAGTTGCTAAACATGGATCCTTCTGTTATACTTTTCATGAAGAGGCTGAAAGTCAGCATTGTGTGGTCCAATACTGTGATGACCCATTCGAATAGACTGGAGCGATGGTGTCTTGCCTGCATCGTGCCTGCATATCCCTCGCTTATGAATGGGAATTGTAACTTGAAAAGTAGAAGACCGAAGGTTCCATGGAAATCCACCTTATTAGTCAAAATACTGTGCATGAATAGGTTTTGTAGCCATATGCCACGTAGCCAGTCATTAGAAATTAGACATTTTCGTTCGAAATTGGAAACTATACAATTTACTGTATTACTGTACAGCTGAAATAGCTTTTTTTTTTTAAACCCACAAAAACAACAACTTTGCAAAATCCAGGAATTTCTATTTAATTGCCTCATGTCATCACTTTTTGGATTTGTTATTTTCTTGTTTTTTTACTTTTATGTTTGTTTTTTTCCTGTGTGCTTGTTAACTGAGTGATTTGTTCTATAACTTGTGAAGCAAACAAGTTTTATCCAGAGCATATCAGACAATTCCTGTTTTTTATTAAGAACATTTAAACAAATTTAACTAATTAAGGATACAACACAATCATAACTCTCAGCCAAAAATCTCAGGCAGGTGTCTGTGTAACAGTAGCAAGGGTTACTGTTTAGAAACTAAGAACGGTTAATTTGCTCTTTAGAAAGTCTTTGTTCTGTATTTAAACTACATCAAATGCAGACAGATATGAAATATTTATTCCTTGAATACGGATTGTATTAAAATGTTTTTGTTTGTTTCGTTTCGTCTCCCCTCTAATTTGCCATTGGTACTGTTTCTTACTCAGTATAACAAACGCACAGCATATCCAACAATGGTCGCCCCCCCCATGCTTTACCCTTAATTAGAGGGAGATTGTAAACAAACATATCCCTTTCTGTTTGCGATTATTCATACTTTATGATGGAGTGTTTGAAGTTATGAAGGCGTCTGAATCAGCACTGCTAAAATCTGTCTCCTATAGGACATTGTTTTCCTCAATTATTTCCAGTTACACCCTTGACTGTATGAAGTTTGGAAATCATATATTATTTAAAAGTGCAATTGATGCTGTTTATCTGATATTTTAAAAACCGGGTTACATTTTTTGCATCCATATCTTTCTCATTCAAAGGCTATTCAAATGGCTGTGTGCCTCAAAAGCTCTACAACACTGTTGCCTCTATTGTCGCTTAATGCAAGTGGCACCAAGTGCCAAACAAGATCTGACAAACGGCTGGTGCTGCCAGGAATACATGCGCGTGCACACACATACACACACACACACGCAGAAACGCCTGCACGCCCAGAGAGACACAGACACGCGCCGCAGTCCACCACCCCTCACGTCAATGGTTGCGGTCAACAGCCTGGAAGACTGACAGCTATTTGATTTTGCAGACGGATTAACCCTAGGGGACCCGGAGAGTAACTAAAACTGATTTGTAAAAATATTGATCACTGCCATGTCCCCTTTAACTTGACTGACCTAGAAGGGAGGGACAGGGACTAAAACAGATGGCGTTAACATGACAACATTTTTGTTTTTAGAGGACCAGGGCGACTCCTTCCCACTCCTGGGGGGTTAAGCCTCCTCGGCGTAAGGCAGAGGGGGACGTGAGGGTAACATCTGGGGACTCTTGCCCCGGGGGAACTGGGATCTTCAAAGGGACTGCAGATGGAACATATTCGGGAAGGACGGCCCTATGTGAGAACGAACCGCTCAAGGAACGCATGGAACCGCTCAAGGGAGTCATTGAAGCTGCGTCTGTGAAATCGCCTCCTTGGGCCGCCTGTGCTTCAGTTCACCCAAATTACTGCCAGTCTCGTCAGAATGGCAGAATGAACTGTTAACACTATGTTCCTGTGTCTGAAACACAACCGCCACACCAAACGTTCAATATGGACCCATATGGTGTGGTGTGGTGGTGTATCCAGTTAAAAAAAAATACAGGTAACTGCCAAAATAAAGGAAATGCTTGAGTAAGCGAAGGGTTCTGGCAGCTCTGCTCTGGTGTGGGGTGCATTTTCCTGGCATGGTTTGAGTCCACTCAACCACTTAGAGGGCAATAAATACACCACCATTTTTGTACGTGATCACTTTCATCCTATGGTGAAGCATTCCTATCCTGATGGCAGTGGTCTCTTCCAGGGTGATAATGTCCCAATCCACAGGGCAGGTCATTGAATGATTTGATGAGCATGAAAATAATGTAAACCATATGCCGTGGCCATCTCAGTCACCAGATGTCAACCCAATTGAACACTGGAGATTCTGGAGGGGCCTCTGAGACAGTGTTTTGTACCACAATCAACAAAACACCAAATGATGGAATTTCTCATGGATTAATGGTGTTGTGTCCCATCCAATAGATTTCCAGACACTTGTAGAATCTATGCTATTGAAGCTGTTCTAGTGACTCGTGGTGGCCCAACAGCCTATTGTTGGTGTTTCCTTTATTTTGGCAGTTACTTGTAGCTCTGAGTGCAGTGATGCGGCAAGAGGTCACATCCTTCTTTCTTTAGCCTTTGATAGCAGGGCACTCTGTTCTGGTCTGCTCGTAAGCATGCCCCCAAGTCTTAAGGACCATTGTAGACAGACTGCCCATTCATACGGATAAATTACAACAGTAGTGCCATTCATGACTGGCATACTCCACCTACCCTCCACACAGTCCCACTGGGTCCCATCACCAACTTTACATGGGAAGAGCATAATTAAAAACTCAGGAACAGAGAGATTTTTTTTTCTTTTATGAATTCAGGGTTATCCTTTTACTTATGAATAGTAAACAGTGATAGGCTTAATTACCATTAATTTCCGCTCGCCAAACATTGGACTATGATTCTGTTTTATTTGCTATTTGTTTGTTTCTTGTTTCTTATTTTGTATAACACAGGGTTTTCTTCAATCAGGTCTCTTTCAACTTGTGAAACCTGAGATGATACATCTCTACAACTTAACTGTTTTCTGGGATGAATACGGTATTAACTATGACAGGTAGCGTTTAGTTAAAACGGGGTTCAGCCTCTGCTTTGGACCTGATTCAGTCTAACTGCTAAGTGGTTACTCCACTTTGAATAACACATTTGGGCAAGTGTTTTGTTTTATGATGTACTGTAGGTAAAATTGTGGGTGGATTTTAGGTTGGTGAACTGAAAGAAAAGGTCTAGTGCATTGTAAAAGTGAAACAGGGTTTAATTGGCAACTAAATTGGGAGAAAAATGTGGAAAAAAACAGAAATACATTTATAAAAAATAAAAAATAAAAATAAAAAGTGAAACAGTAATGCTCGCTAAAGTGTATTAGGTAGTAAGGTTAGACACATATGATGCATAGCTTTTGGTCAGGACCCCTTGGCTAATGTTGCCTCAAAGGTGCACACTTTCTCTTCCACAAACCGAAAGGTTCATGGTTGAGGACCAGGTACACAGGAGGGAAATTTGGCTTCTGTCAATAAATGATATTAGCCGGTCTGCGTGGGATGCTGACCTCCATGTATGATGAAGAGGGTCGCCCCTGTAAACTCCTATCGGATCATTTCTGGGTGACTGACCTCGCATGACCTGGGAAAGTAAGGTCAGACTGACCAAAGAGCTGGAGGAGCTTGGGGTCAAAGTCCAGGCAGCTTGCCCCATCTGATAATGAAGTGGTCAGTATTGCCTTTCTGTCAGTCAGCAATTACAAGCAGAGATATGGAGCCCCAGACAGGTGGTGAATGGACAGGAAGGCCATGGATTCTCAGTGAATGGGAAGGGACTGTAAACCACACTGGTGTGGACTGACCATGACTGGGAGGCAGGATGGATTGAGATGGACTGGGAGGATGCAGGTGAAGGAGGGTGCACCTTGCCATGGGCAAATTAAGCACCTGCCACATCCCATCCAATTGCAACAAGAACTTCACAGGCACTGTTTTAGCCTTTTCGCCGCCTAGTGGTAAAACAAGGTACTGGCGTAACTTTGGCAGGAGCCCAAGTCAGTCGGTCAAAGAGTAAATGAATGTGTGAGAGACATTATCATCTCTAGGGCTACTTTATCCTGTCACAGCCAGAACAAAAGAATTGGTGATCAGTATTCAGAAGTTCAATCAGAGCTGTTGATCTCTTGATTTATCTGTTAGAAAGGAGGATCGAGTGTTCAGCAGATGTGTGTTCTGAGCTGGAAATCTCTGAGTCCAATTGGGGTTTTCCAGTGATAGGTGGAAGACTTTTTGTCCCAAAGTCCCTGATATCTCTGCATTATAGCAAAGACACATGAATTTTAATTAAAAAAAGAAGTTTGCCGCATGAAAGACACAAAAGAATCATAGAGTTCAGTTTGTCTGAGTGCGATGATGATACTATAGAGGGGGATTGTGGCGTGTGCACCTCCCTCCCCCCTAACGCCCCCCTGTACCAACTATGCTTGGCCCAGTCTTAGGTGGGTGTGAGAATGCTCTCCCTCTCTCTCTCTTCTTCCTTCATCTCTCTCTCTTTCTCTCTGTGTGGGAAGAGGGGGACACTGTGCATTCCTTGGTAGGAGGTCCCCAGGGTACCTCCCAAGTGGGAGCCTGACATAGAGAGGTGGGTTGCGTCATCGTCCCGCGCTTGTTGCATGGCGACCCAGGGGGAAGGTGCAGGGCAGTAGTGTACGGCCTCGCACGCCCCTGTTCGCCCTCATTTCAGTCCCCCGGAGCGGAACAGACCACGTCCGTCTACCAGCCCAGCACTGCCGTGGCTGCGGCTCTCAGGCCGGGCTGGTAGAGTCGCCTGGCAGCCTTTGGCCCCAGAGAGGATACTGCGCAGTTCAGTCCCACCCCAAAAGCAGGGCAGGGGGAGGCAGGGAAGTCAGCCAGCCAGCACCATCTGAGTCCCTCCTTGTATCCCTTTTGTCCACTAAGTATTTAGTTGTCAGCGATTTGGTTAAGTGGAATTGACTTTTATCTGAAATCTGCTGTTAGGCTGCCACCGGCGATACAGGTCCCCCCCTGGCCCCCCCACCCAGCCTCTTGTCACTTCCAGCACATTACTATTGACAGCTGAGCCACCCTTGATCAATACCCAGGGTCAGCAATGGCCTGCAGCCGTGTTACGCTGTGGGTCGGGGTATTGATCCGGCCCCGCGCTGCCACAGGTCGGCTGGCCTGTGGACCTGAGTGTGGAGGTATGGAGGGAGAGGGCCTTTTCTCAGGTTTGGGGAAAGGAGCGCATAGTGGAGTTTACCCCCTCACCTCCAATAGTATTCACAGCCAAACCCTACTCTCTATTCATGGCCACACCACATGCTGGCTCTCTCTACACCAGCAAGTTAATGCTGTCCTGTGACATGATTCGGCTTAAACAACCCACTGCATTCACATTGTCACCTCAACTCTACTGATACTTTTGGCTTTTTTTTTTTTTTTTTGCGGTCCCCATCATGATGGAACTTTTGCGTGGCAATATTGTTTTATACGATGACACATTGCTTTGACTGTGTTACAGATGATTTCTCTGTATGTACAGCTGTTCATTTTGTCTTAATGTACTGTATATGCAGTAATCTTTGAGCCACTCTGGATAAGTGCATCTTCTCTTACATCCATTTACTCTCACTGGTTGTACACAACTGTTTGAGGTCTGCAGTAGATATGCTTGTGCTGTGGAGTTATAATGTTGGGTAGATTAATAGAGATACATTGAAAGGTTCTGTTTAAAGCTCGGTGGGGTAATTGGCATGTGATGCAAAAACAACCCAAACCCTATGCGCTCAATATTAAAAATTAATTGATGAGAGATGAGAGATTTCACACGGCACCACAGAGTAGATTTAGGAAACAGGGTGTTTCATAACAACATTTTATCCCTTATTTTACTTTGTGACGCCCAATCATACTTGTGTACTTTTACCACCAAGCCTCCTTTATCATTCTCTTCACAACGTCTGCAAAGCGGTCCCCGGCTCCTGTGTCACAGTGGTGCTGTGGTTTATATCATGATTTAGATCATCCTAACCATTCGGATCCCCCATTCGGGATTCCCTGCAATCTCTTAGCCTTTCTTTCATGAGCAGAATGCCTTACCTGGGTTTGTACTGAATCTCAGTTCAGGTCAGAGTAGCCTAAAAATAATGAGAACACATCTTGTAAATAAAAACAAAAACTCTTCGAGAAGAATTGCTGTTTTGTTGGCGCACACCCAATGCTTAGGGGAGAAACTGGGGCAGACGGCTGCAGAGGTTTCACTTCAGGCCCTCATATAACGGGGTCAACAAAATACTACATTGCAAAGAGGCATTGTAGGACACATCTCTAGTTCCTCACATTGTTGTATTTCTGTTGACTGACAGCACACAACTGCAAGGTGAAGATGAGAACATGGCCACCGTTCCCTCGACCCATTCATCTCCCCCTTCCCCAACCCTCACTCCTGAGTTTAATTTCCTGTGAAGGGGCAGGATCTGACAGGGGATGTCCCACCCCATCTGTCCCCTTGCCAAGTTACCTTGGCAGTTGTTATTGTTGCAGTTTTAAGTGCTGCTCCCTGGAGCTCCTCATCAACAAGTTAAAGTAAGCTCTGGGGAACAATTAAGCCTCGGCTTAGTCTCTATCCTAACCGCTGAGGTGAAAATAATCATAAAAAATGTTGCCAAATAAAGGGGTTCCAAAGGGATTGCCCAGAAATCAAAGCCTGCCTCCTCATTGGCTCTTTATTTACCAGCTGAAGATCCGTCGCGTGAGAAGTGTGTCCTGTGATTAGCATGTCTGCGCTGCCTAGTACACGCGCTGCCCACGTGGAATTCACATTTCTGTTGTGCTTTTTTTTGTTGTTGTCATGCAGACATTGGCATTTAAATAAAAATGTATTGTCTAAGTGCCTTTGTTGTTATGTATGAGATCCTCTGCAGAACACACAATTATGAGTGTTATTACAGGAATATGTCTTGTTCTGGTTGTGGGGAAATTATGTTTCTCCGGATATCAAAGAAAGATGTATTTTAAAAAATATGCAGGAAGAAAGATCATTCAAAGCAGTTTCATGTATTACTTAAAGTAATCTCAAAATGACAAGATTCTGTTGTGCGGTTTTCATGAAAATAATTCAATTGAAATTAATTTTTATTTTATTTTATTTCTTCCAAAACATCTTAATTAGGATATACAGAAACTTTATTGGAGTCACATTGTTGCATGTTTCTCTTCTTGAACAAAACTCACACTATGCTGTGTGTCTCATAAGAAAAGAAACAGGGGAAATATTCAGTAGGGAAAACCGATCAGACTATCATTGAGAAGGGATATGTGTAGGAGTATGTTTTTTTGCCGTTTCATGTATGCATGCATGCGTATGTGTTTGCATTTGCATGTGTCCATGTGTGTGTATGTGTGTGTGTGTGTTTGCTTGTGTGTGTGTGTGTCTGTGTGTGTGTGTGTGTGTGTGTGTGTGTTTGTGTTGTGTGTGTGTGTGTGTGTGTGTTTGTGTTTGTGTGTGTGTGTGTGTGTAATGCTGATTGGCTCTGCAGATATTTGCTGTGTCCTCACATCTTCTGCTCTTTTCTTAGGTGCCGCTGTCATCCCAAAGTTCTCCCATGTGACCCGGGAATCACCCTCATAGTGACCGCACAATCTTCACCTGGGCCTCTCAGCGTTGGACAAGCCTGGAACACACCTGGAATTCTGGGAATACAGCTCGCTCGCATGCGGCCAGCGGGCTTCCGATGGTTGCCCAGGCGCCCGACCCCAAGGCTTTACGTTTGATTTTATTATTTTTTAATATACAAAGACGAACATTTGAGCGTCAGCGATAGCCGCTGGCCCTCCACTGCCGCCTCACTGACCCGCTGGGACCCAGAGGACGTGACCTTTCCCGCGCGCACGCTTCAAAAACAACCACTTGAAAAGAGGAGGAGGCTTCAGTGCAGCATCGACTCTAAACCAAAAAAAAAAAAAAAAAACATCAGGTAAGACCGCGGAGCTCCTGCCTCGCCACACCCCCCCAACCCAGGCCTGGGGCTTTTAACCCTTTCAGGGCTTTGAAGCCAGCGGCCTCTGTCAGTGTCACCTCACAGTGGGTTGACCTTTCATCATCTGCTCCTCTGTTTGTTCTGGTTGGATTACAGGGGCTTGAAGGTTGTTTTGTTGATGCATACTCATTCTGGGCCTTTTATTGATGACCTGGGCGGGGTGGGGGGGTCGGTTGCAGTGTGGGTGGGGGGAGGTTAGATATAGCCAAAGAGACCTCCTGTGATGTGATACATTTGTTGGTTATCGCTGGGAGTGCGGTAAAGTGTGTCAAAGGTGGAGAGGCCTTTCAGAGGCAGGAATGTAATTCCTGGTCATTAGGGAGGCGGAGGCACAGTGGCAGTGGAGAGGCAATGTGTGTGTGAGTGTGGATACACTGGTTTGTGCTGAAGGGATGGTGGGAATGGGGTGGGCTGAGGTATGCAGTACAGATTTGTTTTCCATACGGAGCAACTGTGGAAGCTGGACCTAAGATCTACTGGGATTCCCTTTTTGATAAAGGTATCTGTTTGAAGATCAGAGGGCCTGTTTTTTTAGTTCAAGGCTTTGGTACAGTGTGACTGATTCAATTATCTCATTGATGATAGTTCCAGGAACTATATATGCCTCTTTTATTACTGTATTCGTTAGGGGGGGGGGTGGAGATCCAATTTCAAGATGCAAGACAAAAACATCAAATTGTCAATAAGGCTTATTTGCCTCACAAACCTCACATGTCCAATTAACAGAGAAATCCATAGCTTTAAACTAAAAGGTAGACCTTTCTTCAAGGATTACGAAGTAGGCCTAATTGTTTCAGTCAGTAGTAATGTTGTTATTTCCCAAGAAGCTTCCCCGGTTTGTGTTTCTCTCACCCTCACCTGGGGTGACCCTGATGTGTAAATGAGTGGAGGACAGTATTTAGATCATTTGTGTAGCATTTTGTGTACAGATTTCCCATTGGCCAATGTTATCCTGCATTATAGTAAGGGTTTGCATATGCTAGAAAAATGTGAGCATACCAAGAAGGCAATGGCAAAGGAACCCATTAAATAGGTATTTTTTACCCTCCTCTCTTTACACTTAGATAAAACACTGAACTGAGTATGCTGGGTCTTTAGTTATTGAGAACGAGGTTATTTTCCGTGGCCTAAATAATCCTGACTGAAAGTAAATGGTGTTTATAGAATTAGGCAAATAGGAAAACATGACAGATAAAGAGACAGGATCTGGCAACGGCAGGCTGTCTGTAGAGCGCTTTGCTGTTCAGGGCCTTTGTTTGAGAAGTTCAAAGTAATTTTGTGAAATTTAGGTCACTGCAAATTATAAGTACACAGCGGGAAGCCATCTTTTGTGAAAGAAAAATAAATAAATAAAGGGAAAAAACAGACCGCTTATTTTATTTTTATAATACACATCTTTAAGGGCCGTGTGTGTGTTTTTGGAGGGGGGGGGCACTTCAAAGCATCATAAGTAACAATACACATTTTTGTGGAACTAATTAAGAACGTGAGTTCTGTTTCAGAGAAGCGCGTCACAGGGCCTGGAGGGTCAGCTGTCTGACAGCGGGACACAGATAATGCAGACGCGGTCAGGACAGTTTAACAGCACATAGGAAAGGGTCTAACCCCCCCACCCCCAACCCCTCCCGTAATGCAGACACACTCGCTCAAGGCTCCGTCAGCAGAGCTCAATTCAGCGTGTGGGACGCACCGCGCCCTATCAAGAGCCAGTCCCTTTGTGCTGCCCCCCCCCCCCTCCAGCCTTCCATAAAATGTCCTTCCCATTTCATACAGGAGGTATCTATGTAATTGGACAGCGTCTGTACAGCGTGTCCACAACTCTACTCCACTAGTTTTAGTGTTTTATTATTATTATTATTATTATTATTATTATTATTATTGTCAAGGAAAAATGCATCTGCACATACATGAGACTCTTCATGATGTAAGAAAATATGAAGCTTTTATCTTTTTTATGTGCATGAGTTAAACACGGGCTGTGTGCATTGGTTCAGTAGCATGTGGGCAGCACGTGAGAGCGGAAGGAAGCAGAAAAGGACATGTCTGTGTTGTGTTCACGGGCAATGACATCATTCTGAGCAAACCGACCAGCCAAACCTCACCCTCGGTCACTTGGCACTTGGCGAATAGTAATGCAACTCATTTGGATTATTTATTGGTGCAGAAGAATAGCATATTTCTATTGGAGCCCTGTCATGTGCTCCTGCTGCTGCTCATGAGTCGAGTTGGGAGGGCTATTTAGCCCCTCATAAGGGATTTGTTTGGCTTTGGCATCTTGTCCCTTCATAGTAGTGGTTATGGTGTTAATCGAAATAAAGGGCTGTAGCAGGGCTGGACACAACCTGTGGACCTGCAGAACTCCATGAAGAGTCCCTCGACTTATCTCTCAGGACTCAGAGAAGTACGCTTTTCGTAGATTCAGTGGCGTGGCAAGTACGCCTCCACCACCACCACCACCACCGCTTTAGTGTTAATGTACTGCAGAGGTAAACACCTCTGCTGTTAATTTCCACAACGATCTCACACCTGGCCGGCACACAGACTCACTAATCATCTGGTTTTATTGGTGCCTGGTCTCCGAGGCCAGGCAATCCCCGCCCCTTCCTGCCTCCTCAGTGTTACGGGCTGTGCTCTGACAGGGAAAATACCACCCATTCACCCCCCTGCCATCCCATCCCACCCCAACCCCTGTTCCCCATTTTCCTAACCAATTGCAGGCTTGCCTGCTACAGGGGTCACAGGGCTGCAAAGAGCAGGCAGGGTTAAGCGTCTCCTAATCCAAAACCTAGCCACCGCGCTCACTTGCAATTACACGCTGGCCACATCAAGATTCTGTTAATTCTGTGTAGTAGGCAGCGCTGTCGCAGGTAACAGTCAGGGATTAAAGTCTTGTTCCAGTATTTTACCGTTTGCTCCATGCAGAAGACCCCCATACAGACATACTTAGGGTACAGTCTGTGTGTATGTGTATGTGTGTGCGTGTGCACGCGTGCATGTGCGGGTGTGTGTGTGTGCGTATGTGCATACGTACGTACATACATACGTGTGTGTGTGTGTGTGTGTGTGTGTGAGCATGTTAGCAGGGTGGAGAGCACTGAAAGAATGTAAAAGAAACACAGGAGATATCTCACTCCACTGACACCTACAGTATGTGGGCTTGACTGAGAGCCTAACGGTGCAGTGCATGTAACAGTCAACTTCAAAGGTCAGTCGCTATAACTTAACTGGGAACCGCTGTTCTGATTTTAAAATTATATAAGCCTATTAAATGTTTCATTCAAAAGACCTAGCTTTGCTCTCAGATGTTTGGGATAAATATTAATCACCAATTAAATATGCAATATGCATTTAAAAAAAGTCAAAGTTCAAGATGAAAATGATGTCATACTTAACAGGCTTTTCACAAAATGTTTTATTGTCTTTTGGGCTGGGATATTCTGGGATATTATACTTCTGCAATGTCCAAAATAAATCAGCCATATAAAAAAATAAAAACATTAATGAATAACAAAATAAAACTACAACACCAAGGACAAGACAATAATGGTCCTTTTACTGGACATGAAGTGCATGTAGATAGAGACTTTACTAAGCTACGTTTAGAATAACTGACATAAGTAACAACACATTGGAAAAAACATTTAGGAAAAACATATGTACAAATTTAAAAGAAAGAAAGAATGAAAAGCAATTTTATTCTAATTTGTTTACACAAAGATTGAATTGTATCCAGATTAAATAGCTCAATGAAGGGCAGTGCCTTCAGATGAATTGTACAGAAAACTGCCATTTTTTGTAGAACAGTGCTGTAGCACAGGGCTTACCTGATGTGAGCTGCTTCTGACATAATGTATCCAATATTCCAATTAACTGGTCATTGGTTGAGCAAGTGATTAATTAATTTTAAACCCATTATTATTGTTATTATTATTATTATTATTATTATTGATAATAATAATAATAACCATAAGAATGTAAACCTTTAGATAGCAAAATAACAAAATAAAGAATCATAATCATCATCAACATTGTTACAGTCGTTATCATCGTCAGAGTAAAAAGAGATTATTACCTGACTGTGTTGCATCACTGTGTTACCTGACTGCGTGTGGACCTGCCTGCCTCCTATTCTGTAAGGTTCTCAAGACATGCTTTATTACAATGTATGGAACTGCTTCACTGTTACAGAACACAGTATTTGCACATAAACAAACATATTTGTCATCAGTATTGTCAAAAAAGTGTGCATCCATGTGTGCATGTGTGTGTGTGCATGTGTGTGTATGTTTGTGTGTTAAATCTTGTTCTTTTTAAACATAATTATTTGTAATTGTGTTGTTTTTTTCATCAATGGACAAGGCAATATAGTTATGTTTGTATGAGAGAGTTATTCCCCTTGAAGGGAAAAGTTTATATTATTTTATTTGTATAGTATGCTCAGTTTTTCATTTGTGATTTGCTGTTGTCCTTTATCACAACGGAAGGTGTGTAAAGAAGCATAGGTTTGTATTTTAGGCGATCCCAATCCCTTTTACTGGTAATTCTATATTATTATTTTCAAGTAGCTATACATGCAAACACACATTATGCACAATAGTAATTACATTATAACATAACTGCAACTTTGGTGTAGTGCAGTGGATTGTGTGTTTGTCAAAGATGAGACTGTACATTTCCATTCATTAAATAAGAGCTGCATTTTAAAGAAACAAATACGATTTGTAAAGATTGCACTACTTAGCCTTCCTGACTGAATGCGTTTTTTTAACGAAATGACAGCCATATTCTCATCACTGAGACCTTCTATTTGTATAATAATTTATTGCAAAAGTGTACGTAATCAAAAGGCAATGTTTCTATTGTAGAAAATGCATTTTTTCTTTCTTTCAAGATACATTTTTTTACAACCAATGCTAGACACATAATCTAGTTGTATATCAGCAAATAGAATGGCGCCCAGAGGCTGCGCTGGCAGAACTGTAGATTGACCCTTGGCTGTAGTCCTAGATCCTCTCCGCATCTCTTTGGCTGCTTCCACCTGTCAACTTCCATTGCTGTACGATGAAGAGGGCTTTTCCCGAGCAGCATCTCATAGAAATTGCTTTCTATTCACAAAATCTGCGGGTAGATGGTGGTCTATGCGCAAAACAACAACAGTTGGTTCTTTGCCCCTGCCCACGATTTGCACATGTTTGTGAAGCATTTGAAAGTGGATTGTATATTATTTTGATAAAAGCAACATTTTTGCGTAATGGTGTGCCCAGTGGACAAGGGCTGTCTTGATCGGACAGTAATGGCATAATGACAAAATCCACCCCTCGAGCAGGTTGTACTGGTTAGTCTAGACCCTCCTTGTTTCAGCATATGGTTCTGATTTGTGTCCGTCAGTTTGGACCGCTAACCGGCAGGTTTCCGCTTTAGACCTTCAGACCGCGCCACAAAGTGTCACCGGGGTCTGTTTGACAGTAAGCCCTCGGAGACAGCGACGCTGTCTGCCTCTGCATCACTCCTTACATGCGCTCGTAAAAATGTGGGTTCCATTTGGTGTTTTTTGACCGGAACTAGTGATCTGTAAGATAAATTACGATATGACCTGCTTACGCGGTACCGTGTTTTGGGTGTGTTCATAGATAGTGAAATAACTTAGACAGTTTTTTAAATATATGCATTTATTTCAGAATGACATTGTATAGGAAATGTAGCCTATAGTATTCTTCGTAGTGTAGTATAAACAGATACGTTCATAATTAATGTTGTGGAAAGCAATTTCGGTAGACAAACATCTATGTGTCCACCGAACTGTATTTTACCCGGAGGTTCGTTAGACGGCTGCAACACAATTTTAACGCAGTTTTCTTGAAAACAGAACTTACTGTTTAAAAATATTTTAAAACATGTATATCTTTTTTTTGCATTAGTTTCTTTCTTGTTCCTGGATGAAGCAAAATAGTCTTGGATGGATAGGCGAAAGCCGAAAACGCAAACTCGTGCTCCAAGTTGCGGCAAGTCGTTTTGTTGTTACATAAGCAAAGACAGAGATATGAATGCATTTAATTGTAATGCACATACATGTCGTAATAATGATTGCGTTTAATATTCCAACCCTTACCTTGTATTTCAGAATAAGGTTTTAATTGTATCATGGTGAACACCCCCAAAAAACCTTGGCAATATAGCCTATGTTTTTTTTTATATACAAAAAACGTCTTAATCATTTATTAGTACACTATGTTGAACTCCTTGCACATCCCTAATACAGCAACAAGCCAATTAAAACTCTTTTAAATATTAACCCGGAATATAGAGATGTGACATACAGATTAAACTAATTATCAATTTTAAGTTCATTTAACATTAATTAAAGTATTTGATTGCTACAATCTGTACGTTTGATCTTAAAATCTTTCAGATGAACCGTTAGCGTGAAGGGATGGACATGAATGTTGTATAGATTAAATATTCAAATACAGAATTACTCAAAACTTTCTTATGGATTGTATAATAAACTCCGGAAAAATATATAATACATTCTAGAGGGAAACATTGTGTGAAACATGAATGAAATGAAACAACAAGCCACGTTTATTTTCTTTTATTTCAAATGCAAAAGAGCATGGCTGATTAACTTTAAACAAATAAAACACTTTTGTTCTGTTCAGGGTGGCAGTAACATGTAATGCAGATAATCTATTTGACACATATAATGCCCAATAAATTAAATTGCTCCCATAGTATAACACCAGCAAAGACTGCTTTATAGCCTAGCGCATTTACCACAAGCAAGGGACTAATTGCACTAGCGCGCCTTAAACAAACTTAAGTGTAATGGCTTCACGCTGGATTGTATATTCAGTTTACCAAGAATAATGTACGTGGGTTATAAATTAGTTGCACAGTTAATATACCCATTTGATTATAAATGTTATTTGAATGTTAATATTTGATTGGGACTTGATTAGAAAGACAAAAAAAAGCGTATCAAAGATGGATTTTTAAATGGGAATGTTCAATCAAAGATTCTAACTTTATCCGGATATCCCTTTCTACATAATCAATGATTCATTCCCAATTTATTTATTATACGATAAATGATCAATGCTACTAAATATTCACTAATTTCTAAAATGTCCCTGATGAGTAAAAAAACCTGCAGGAGTTCAATGTAACAGTATTAATAAGTAATACGAATTGGTATCGATCAAATGGCAAGTAGCCTTCAGAATTCCTGTGTGTCTCCAAGTTCTTCTTCCAGGCAAAACTCACATCTGGATATGCTAGTGTTAATTATGGTAGGTATTTCTGGGTTCTATATTTAGTAAAACACTAAAAACAGTACATTCAGACAAAAAGTTTTCATCTCCAAATGTTTTTTTAAACATTCGTGGCAAAATCATAAAAATATACTGGAACAATAGATGAATATATGATGCCCACAACTGACCCCTTGGAGTGAATGGATGTTGAACAGAAACTGAAATAGTAAATAATATTGCCAGTTTAATAACTTGTATGTCGCCAGAGCGGACACCAATGTTAACAGAAGCTTAAGTTTCGATCTACTAAAACTTCAGAACATAAAGAATAATAATATCTAATTCGTTACATTATGTATATAGCCTACTAATTGTACAAATATAACATTTTAATTCATTTGGGAAATAAAAACAAAATATAGCCCAGCGAAAATAGATGTAATCCTTATAAATGATCTTATTGCAAAGTGATTTTGATATGTTGTTATTTTTCACTGGAACAATTGAGGACTGTTTTGACAGAAATTGCGAAGCACGTGCCATACATCAGATGTTAACTGGCGCTCAAGGTATTACAGCATCAATTTATATTAATTTCAATGTTATTGAAAAAATATATGTCTCACAAAAGGAAGGCGCACAGAGGGAAACACGTCACGAGCGAGGATGATCATATTAAATATGTATAATGTTTCCCAGTTTAGCAAACACGGGGTAACTGCATATCCCGTTGCTTTGGGGTTAACGGTTGAAAGCAAAATATCCCTCATGCACGAACTATTCTTCCGTGCAGATTCAGATTCGCGAGGGATGTGTCTTAAAAAAAGAAAGGAAAATAATAAAATGTAATGTTCATATACTCCTAGGCATTAAAGCTCCCCTGCAACATTATCTACATCAAGAGGAAAATGGATATTGTCTAAAAATCTTTTTAAAACGCATGTATCGTGTAAAACTAGTTTAATTACAAAATAAGCAAATCAAACTTGCGTAATGGTGGCAAATAACATAGTAAATGTGTGTGTGCGCGTGTGTGTGTGCACATGTGTGTGAGTGTGTTACATAGCTTATGTTTTCTTCCTCTTTGATTTTCGGTGCCATATGTCTGTCTTAATGTGCCATGTATAAACGTTCAATATGTAAAAGCATTCTAGCTTTTAAAACTCATAGTAAGTATACATCGGAGGGTTCCCTAACGGATTTGCGGAATAAATCACAGGTTACCGTTCCAGTCATTGAATTTCTAGATTTTTTCGCCCATCTTGCATCGTATTTTTCAATTCACTGTCACACGGTGCATGGATTCATCTTGGCTAGTTCCTGGTTTCTGCATTGCTGTTACACCGAAGCACAGCCAGATGCAGTAGTGTATGCACATTTGCAAATAGGATAAAGCAATACTTTATTTAGGCGTAGTGCACTTAAACTTCATTTCGCGTTTCATTTTTCGAACGAATGACATATGTATGTCTGCATGTATGTTTGTATGTATGTATTTGATCCATTTCACTTGTTTGTTGCTGCTTGTTTCAGGACGTCAGAACTTGTCCCCTTAATTTGCATATGTTAATAGCGCATGGAAGCATGACAAGGCGCGGTGGCTCACAGGTGGGCGCACGAGATGGCATTTCATAGGTTGAAAGGGCGCGTGGTTAGCGAGGCAGGTTGACACGCTTGTTGATCCCCGTGGTCAGAGTGAACATAAGAGGGCGCTGCCATTGCACCTGGCAACATGGGAGCAACACTGTTCTGCCCCATCCAACCCCATCCTCAAGGCCGGACAAAAATCCCCTGACCGCGGATTCCCTTCACTCAAAGACTCGTTTTACATATGAGAAAATATACTCCACAGAATCATTGACACCCAGTTTCTCCACCTCAATACTATTGGTCTTTATATATATATATATATATGTACATTTTACTTATTAGTTATTACACGTTTTCTGAGGTGTAAATTAATTTAATTAAATACGTATCCCCTTCTTAAAGAGCGACATATTTTTACATCTGCTTTTTCCATTTAAACGTCACTTTTCATGGATAAAGTTTACAAGCCGATGTATGGATAATTGAAACGCAAAGAGACATTGTTTCATGAGCCAAGCCACATTTATTTGGCTATTGAAACTTAATATATTCCACTATTCTGTATTGTATTCTCTCTTTGCTATAAAGAAAGCAAACCTGTGTTGCGTGCCTCTTATATTAATAAAACACCATAAAACCCTTAAATCCCCAGAACTAAAATAATCATTGTCCGTTTATAAAGTTGTGGGACAATAGCAGACTGCCGCTTTTATCTTTAAATACTTTAACCCCTCTCATTTCCTCACGCTTCGCCCTTGCGTTTTATTATTCTGGGATGACACGCGCAGTGTATGGAGTAAAGATAAACGCGCACGCGCGCGCGCACTCACGCACGCACGCACGCACACGCGGGGCAGTTGTCTTTATGTTTAGCAATTTTCCGACAATAAAATACAAATCAGTGTCTTAATCCATCATTTCTTCCTCAAAGCAACAACTACAAATTGCTTTTTTTCAGAAGCGAAATAAAAGAATGCGAATAGCCTACCCCCCCAGGAAAAAAATATGTATATATATAGCTATATATATATATATATAATTGAGCCAAATGATTACAAAAAGGAAAGTTTATAACTTAAGAAAAAAATAATAAAAACTAGATTTTCAAAATAGCATATTTCACTGTTTATTACGATTTCATGCGTTCCCGATTGAATAGCTAGTTCTAGTTCCTGTATGGTTTTCTGGTGGCCATGAATTCGCACATCCAAATGATACAATTTTTGTTTTAAGCTTGTTCGACTCTTCAGTGCCGCACAACAACCATATGCCCTCATGCATGAATATACCCTACGTTTCCAACGGTATAACCTATACACAGGAAGGCAGGTCGAATGAGTTTGTGGCAGTTCATACATATATTCAAGAGTGCAGCAGGATCATGCGGTAGAATATTAGATTTTAACAGAACTGATTCCCATTAATGGCACTTTTTCAATAATCTGCGGTCTACATACTGTTTTACACACTTTTGAGTAAGCAAAGATTGTGGTGGGTATTAATTAACGCCATGGATTGCACATCTGTAATCAATTCATAGGTACCTGAAGAACAAAACTCTAATACCGTCGTCTCTCTCCCCACGCGTCCCAATCACACCCGGCTCTTTATTTTCTCACTGTCCCTCTAACTCCACTTGCACTCTATTTTCTACCCATTCATTTTTACAATCCCCCCTTCCCAGGAGAGCAAACTCATCGCAAATCCTGGCGACCCTCTCCGTCTGCTTTTCAAAGCATCAAATACAAGCGCCTCTCTTTGACTCATATGCATTGGATGCACATACTTTTGCATATCTTAAATGAATTTACAGCCGTTAGAGTCGTGTATTAGAATGCTACATGTAAGCATTGGCCACTGTATGGATTCCCGTTTGTTTTGTTAAATCATTGGCCTCGTGTTTTATAAACATGCATCTTTGCATATACTGAGATTCTAACTTGTGTACGACTGAAATGTACACCAATAGAACGCACACGCAAACACATGCGCGCGCGCACGCATGCACCAGCACACACACACACACACACACACACACACACTCACACACACACACACACATATACACACATCCGGGCGCGCACACACACACACACACACACACACACACACACACACACACACACACACACACACACACACACACACACACACACAGTGCATTTGTACAGGACCACTCTGCCCACAGTATTGTTATTGTTCAGCAGAACATACTATCTCTTTCATTTTTCTAACCTCTGGTAGTTTAACAGGTGCTTTGTGGGTGAGGATATATTCAGGACTGCGGTGTATTTTTCGTATGCAAATGAATTTCTGTGAGATCTGAAGTATCTACGAGCTCGTCAAATTTCCATGCAAGGCCATCACTTCTGCCAATGCCATCACAAGCCTCCACAGCACACGGTAAAAGGACACACGTGAAGCTTGTCAACGTCAAGCACGACGCAGGCGTGTTTATGAGGCGTCTATATATTCCCAAAAGATATAATTTTATAAGATTAGTCAATTAGTACAATGCATTTTATGCATATAGGAAATGTAAGACATGTTAGCTCAATGTTAAAAGGGTAGAATAAATCAGTGTACATATACTAATAAATATCCAACCAGACACGTCCGTAATGTCAAAGGCGCAAAATAAGTTTTACACACTTAAATAGTGTTTAATTTGGTCAATACATATTTATATTACGGTGCTATAGTTCTGTAAAATCGTATTCAATATTATACTATAATTCTCGAGGAAAGCGACATACAATGTATAGAATTATTCCTGGTATTCTTGGCTGAATAATACTATTTTAGCAAATGTATTTTCGCCTTTTGTCCATTCCCCATTTTTGCACTGTATGTTTCCGCATCATATTTTTTTGGATAATTTCATCAACATGTAAAAAAAAAAAAAATTTAACTCACTCGCCAGTGAACCCGCACTACTCGAATAAACACGTTCTGTAATTAATTAAAGTAAGCGGGTTTATTTTATGTGTGAGGATTAGGAGCCCTCTGAGCAATGAGCAGAGAAAGTGTGCATACAAAGCGCGAGGGATTGACCACTTCTTTACAGGGAACAAACAATAGAATTATCATAACAAAGGACACAGGGGTAGTCACAAAGATTGAATTCTGGAATACAATCTTACCATTTTGGGAGAAACCCAGCTTTCTAAACGACCGTTTAAAATAAGGGAAATGTTAAGGGAAAATGGGAAAAACTGTGGAGAACCTCACCGATCTATACTACAGTTGTTACTATTGATCAAATGTCACCTCTTTGAACGCAGGCGCTTGAAAGTTACTCCATTTATCAAAAATAGAATAAAATAAAACAACAGGACGGGTATCACGTCTAACTTTTACTTCTTATTTTTGTTATTATTTTACCGTTTTAAACGGCCAATATTCCTCATTTGCATTCCATCGCAGAAAGTGATACAATGAGTGGATAAACAGGTAATATAATAATACCATACACTCATGAAACTACAATGTATCATCATTTAATAATGTATTGAGTATTTGATAGGAAACATAGCAGAGTAATTATTATGTGTAATGTTTTAAAAGAGAAGTCAGTAGATTAGATAAGTCAAGTTGAATTGTGTTGCATAACATCGCATAGACAGAATTAAGAATGGGTTAAGATATATTTTAAATGAAAGGGTCAGGGAATTTGTTGAGTTCAATGCATAGCATTTTTGTTTGATATGATCAAAATTACATACTCAGATACAGCTTATGGTATAGCTTATAACTTGCAAACCATGAGCGCCCTGTGCACTTTACCGAAATGCGCATATTTCCAAGATGGAATGATTGTCGTTTCCATTAGCCTAAGTGGCCTGTATATACATTTTATATGCTTATATTATCATAAGCACAAATGCATTCACATTTCAGCCGGTGCGTCAATTGCTTGGTATAACGGTCCCCCGTATGCGCTAAAGTAGCGACGTGTGCTTTCTATAACATGCACACCAGGAAGTTTGGTGGGTTTACGCTTTACTTGATAATCACGGCTCAGATTGCGACATTTTAAAAGCGGGCTGTTATTTGCAAGAGTGCCGAAACGAGATACTTCAAAATGTATTCCATTTTGTATTAAAATGGTGTATCAAGTGTCTAATTCACTGTTGTCCCATTGCAGTACACTGTAGACGTAGTATCTCGAATTCCCTTAGGTCTCCCTTCTCCCTATCATAGCTTCACAACTGGGACCCACTGTATTACGTCCTACCGAAACTTATTGGACTGTTGGGGGCTTCAACTTTCCCGGGCTGTACCCGTTCTCTTTTTGAAAAATGTGACACGTTTGTATTTTAAATCGGTGTAATGTGTATAAACACACATGCGATGTGTAGGCTACGTGCGCTGTTTCAGACATTAGTGGGCTACATACACTTCTGTAGCCTTTGCCATTCATTTTGGAATAGCTACCAACTGGTTGCATATGTTATTGTTTATTGTGTACCCAGTGTCCGCATGTTTTTATACGCACGACAAACTTTTGTGAAAAATTCTACTTCCCTTGGAAAGCATTTTTATTTAAATGTACTGTCAGTTTATTGCATCACGACAGGCACAATGAATTAGCTTTTTCGACTTGACATTTAAAATAGATAGTTTAATGTATCGCATGTAAGTTGTCATATACGCGATATACATCAGTACGCTTTTAGGAAACACAATTAATTGAAATGTAATATATTGTCAGTAAAAGCGAGTTTATTCAAAACATCGGGATTAAGTATTCAAGAGATGCACGTTAATGTAGTCTATCTGAAGTTAAATGTGCATACAATACACATGTCATAATGCATTGTACATTCATCGCGAAAACCTGTATAAATACAGCCTATTTATATTTAATACTCCACGATATTACAAAAAGTGACTTGTTTCCCTCATCCCAAAAGCGAGTAGTGCACTGTTTTAAGTCGTATTACAAGTGCCTGACAAACTAGCAAGCCGCGCGTATTACTTCCCCAAGAATAACAAGCAAAGTTAATTTTAAATATAAAACAAGATTTTTAAATACGTAGTCAATAGCTGCATTATATTCACAGATGAACGTACACATAAACACATGTTATTGCATACAAGTGTAATGAAATAACGAACAAAACGCAAATGAAACTGCTTTGCTTTCCCTGGCTGCGCTACTCCACGCGTCTTTAACTTTCGCTGTTTCTCTTCTGATCAAACTCTTAGTATTTTACTTTCCGCTGTCCTTAATTCCCCATTTTCAATCCCTGATCATCACTTTCCTCTTTTTCTACCTCTATCTATCCATCCATCCCTCCCTCCCTCCTTCTCTTTCTCCCTCCCTCCCTCTCTCTCTCTCCCTCGCTCTCTCCTTTGCTGAATCTTATTGATCCAGAAGGTGGCTAATTAGCCCTTCCCGTCGTGCCTGTGTAATGAAGCACATGCGCACTGAATTAATCACAGCCATTTTTTGCAGGAAACTAATTAGCAGGAATAAAGATCCAAAGAGTTTTTTTCTTTTCAATCATCAGATCTCACTTTCACCTCTTCCTCTCTCCCTCTAACACAAGACACATCGCCTGCTTTGCATCCAAATTATTTTTATATAGCCTTTACAACTAAAACTTCGGTTTTTTTACACTCCGCAACAACAATGATCTTTCTTTTACCATCCTAAATGCAAACTGACCAAAAGGGACTGCCTTGATGGGATCTTTAGCCAAACCGTCTCTATACTGGATTAAAAAGCGAGGATCACAAAGCGGCTGCAAAAAAATTGTAAGTTTCAACTTTGGGTTTCTCTGTCTCTCTTTCTCCGATTCGGGCTTTTTGTCAGTTGTAATGCTAAGGGAAGGTTTTTTGTATTTTTGCTATTCATTTCGAGGGTTGGTTATTCCCTCCTCTGGTGAAATAACAGGCGATCGCGGGTTATTTTCGTGTAGATTGTTTTATTTATTCCCTGTTCTGTTCGTTTCGTTACCTGTGTTTACATCTGGGTTCGTCCTCGTTCCCCTCGCGACATGAAGAAAAGGAACGAAGCAAAGACAGCGATTCCTTCCGAAGGCAGCAGACAACAAACCGTGGATTTTAGAACACATTCGCGCATTTTGACGGAACCAGAAAGGGCGAAATGTTAACGATGTAAATGTAACGTTTTACGGTCGATCGCTATAGAGAAAGGTTGCGTTGAGCAGCCGGAGGGTAGCGGGAGCTACACATGAGCGTAGCCATGAAAGGAGTACGTTAGTCCAGCTTGAGGGTCCGTCTGCGCCCGGCGAAAGGGAAACACAGTCTATTTTTCCATTCTCTCACAAACGTGCCGCTTCGTCCCCTAGTCTTCAATTCTTCTGCTTTTGCCTGTATCCCACGTTTGTATGATCCTTAGTGTTCTACCACAATTTCACTTTCCGAGTCCTTTTTGTGATTTCTGTCCGCCCTGTTTTGCGTTTCAATCTGTTCCTCTACTTTTTCTTCCTCTCTCCACTTTGACCATCTTTTCAGGTCATTTTTTATTCCTGTTGGATATTGTGAAACGTTGTTAAAAGTCGATTCTTGCTGATTCCCTGACGGAGTCACATGTAAATCGATCGGCGTGTGTGTGTGTGTGTGTGTGTGTGTGAGAGAGAGAGAGAGTGTGTATGTGTGTGTGTGTGCTTTGTGAGTGTGGGGCTTTAAAAACGGAGCCCCGGTTCTCAGTCGTGATAAGAGCGGTTCAGCGCGACTTCGGATACGGGAAAGCGGAAAACTGAGAGCCGATCGAGTTTGAGCTGCCGGTCGGGAAGAAGAGAATAGGAATTAAGTGTGAGGTGTCAGAGAACAACGAAGAGACAGACGGCAGTTATCGCATTTTCATGAAAAATAGGAACAAGCTAAGGAGCATTTTACGAGGAAATAAAACTAAATTAACTAAATTAACAAAATAAACAACTTAACAATACTTATACAATTTTGAGCTAAATAAACACTATAGGCTTGGTTATAACTGTGGAATACCAATAATAACACCAATATAACACCACAGCGCGAATAAACAGGATTTTTAACATTAAATATCGCTTTTTTGAATTTCAATTTAAAAAAAAGCTGGCTAGCTAGACATTTGGTTTGGTTAACTGGTAGGCTCGTTGGCAAATGAAATCGTAACATGACTAGCTACCAAAATGAACAATAAAATCCGTTTTACGAGCAAAATATAAAATATAACAGGAAGCATAGGACAAAAAGTGAGGGGAGCGTAAAAAAGCTGTAGTTGGATAGATGGAGGTAGAGACAGGAGGGGGAGACCGACAGGGTTGGAGTGAGAGCGTGGTCCCTCGGAGATACGGACTGATAGACACGAAAGAGCGGAAACGTCTCCCCACCCCACCGTGGCAGAGACGACACAGAAAATCGCACACACACGCTCAAAGCTGCAAAATAACTGAAAAAGATAAGACAGAGCTGCAATGAAAGGATATTCGGAAGCAAGGGAAAAGGAGAGACGGAAAGGACGAGGTGTCGAGACAGAGAGACGGGCGAAAAAAAAGCAATTTGCGAGCTGAGGTAGGGCTATGGTAGATCTGGAAGAATGAGTGAGGGAGGCTGAGAGACTTGGGGTCAGACAGCAAGAAACAGGGGAGTAAGGGGTCACGGAGTGAGTGTGAGAGATGAAAAGAAAGGAGGAAAAACCTCCATTAAGAGCCAGGGGGAGAGGGTGAAGGAGTTTGGGTGGAAGAGGGGGGTGTATGTTGAGGGGTCACGCTAAGCAGAGCACTGAGATTGCGGGGGTCAGCGAGCAAATAAAAGTGAGCCTCCAGTTGGCCATCCAGAAAGAAGTAGTGAATGTATTTGCAGGGGTTCATGGAAGAGGATATTTTAAGACATGGTGCCGATGGATAGGGCAATGTCGAGAGGGGGGGGGAGAGAGAGAGTATGGGGAGGAGGGTGACAGAAGGGGTCAGAGAGCCAAGGGCCATAGAGAAGGAATTGGGGAAGAGGTCAAAAAACAAGGGAGATCCCAAGACCTTTCAGCCTTTTTTAGAGTGAACACTACCAGAGGGGGGTTGGAGCGTTTACACAGATAGGGCCAGCAAATTTATGACTCTCTCTTTCTCTCTCTCTCTCTCTCTCTCTCTCTCTCTCTCTTTCTCTCTCTCTCTCTCTCTCTCTCTCTCTTTCTCTCTCTCTTTCTCTCTCTCTCTCTCTCTCTCTCTCTCTCTCTCTCTCTCTCTCTCTCTCTCTCTCTCTCTCTCTCTCTCTCTTCCTCTCCCTCTCCCTCCCTGTCCCCCCACCCCCTCCCCCTCAAAAAACCAAAACAATCGGTGTCCAAACAACATTCAGAAAAAAATGTAAAGTCGCTTGTCAGAAACCAGGGGGCCTCTGGTATCCCGGTGCAATCGACACCTTCAATATTCGACACGCAGTCATCACAGAGATCTCGGAAAGGAGAAGCCAGAGAGGGTTCACCGCTGTCGCCCAGCTTCTTATTTTTTTCAGGCTATATTTTTATGGAAGTGAGCTGAAGTGTGTGTGTGTGTGTGTGTGTGTGTGTGTGTGTGGGGGGTGGGGGGGGGCAGATGGGTCAAGATTATTTTGCCTCTTGACACAGTGTCTGCATCACCTCGGCAGGGTGGCAATAATTAGAGGCGTTGCAAAGAAAAAGGGGATATAGCATATCATAGGTGCTGTGCCAGGGCTCGTATTGCCTTTGAGCTTTGCAAACAAAGAAAATGCTCTAGTCTAACTCATTCATTCTTTGGAAGCTCCTGGATTAGACACCATCCAAAACCCATTTGCTGACAATAGCTAGAATACCACAAACATGTTTATTCGGATGAGCTTTAAAAAAAAAAAAAAAAAAAAAAAAAAGGGGAAATGTGTCTTCATCGTAGTCAAACAGTTTTTGTTTTATAAGAAAAAAACTGTTTTTGTGTAATCTGCACAGCTGGAAGATCTTTGTTGACAAAATAAAGGCATCTTATTTCCTGTACATTGAAATGAAAAAATAATTAACTTCTTCT
This sequence comes from Aldrovandia affinis, assembly GCA_029706075.1. NCBI lineage: Eukaryota > Metazoa > Chordata > Actinopteri > Notacanthiformes > Halosauridae > Aldrovandia > Aldrovandia affinis. The sequence goes on from JAINUG010000003.1 coordinate 10,663,029, forward strand.
TTTTTTTTTTTTGCTTGGTATTCATTTGAAGCTGCAGGTAGATTGCTCTGTAGATTATTGCACGATTGCATGCTTTGCATGAATTACAGGATATTGTGTCTTTAAAAATATATTATTTTTGCAGTACATTTCCTCAATATGTAGCCTATATCTAATCTTTCTGGTTATCGAAGTTCAAGCTTGTGTTGTGTTGGGCAATCCTGCTCCCAGAATGATGGGAACACCATAGAAATAGGAACTGCTTTGTTTGCCCTTTTTTTTGTTTTATATAAAAACAACCGAAACAGCCTTTCTGACCACCTACTACGTCAGTGCTTTTGTTCTATTTTATGTTAACGGTGTTGTCATTCATGAGGCCTCTTTTATTATTATTATTATTATTATTATTATTATTATTATTATTATTATTATTATTGTTATTATTATTTAACTTATTTAAAGAGACTGATTGACTATTAAAACTTGACTTGAAGACATGCAATTTATGTGCATCATTTTTATTGTGTATGCATTCAAACAAAGATTGCCTTATTAGGCCTACTACTTTTGCTTATGAATTTTTGTTGTTGTTGAAATATTACTAATTATTATCTTTATATTATCATATTAAATAGTTTACATTAAACCATAAAATGATGCATGGACACAAGTACAAATATTTTACTCATGTTTAAGGCTTGAAGTTAACATACACATAATTGACACATTTTGCTGTTGAATTCATTTTAGTTGACTCAGAATTAAAATAAACAAATTTACCTATATGTATTAAATATGCATGCATGTCTCTACATGTAAATGTGTCTGGATATTTTTTTAATGTGTAGTTCATAAATAGAAAAACGTACTATACAGCAAAATACACTCGATGTATTTACGTTTTATTATCGATGACACTGGGTGGGAAATATTTTGTTGCAATCAAATGGTAAGGTATGCAATAGGTATCAACACAAGAAAGATGGCCAGATAGTCATGACTTGGTAATGATAATGAAAAAAAAAAAATATATATATGTAATTGCAATAAAAATAATTGCAGCAATGATAATACATTTGGTGGCAGAGAAAGGGGTGACTGTTCTTATTGTGCATGCACAGAGGCGGTCTGTTTGAGATGACCATGCAGTGTCTAGGTGCCCGTTCCTGTAGAGCATCACACTAAACTTTAAATGCAACAAAAGCTTGTGCATTGATTTATTTATCTTTGCATTTTGTCTGATGATTTCTCATATTTGTTTTCATCACGACACATTTGCTCGTGTGCACAACTGAAAGAGATCGTCTGTTAACCTAACAAAGGGGCGAGAGCGGAGAGTCTGACACCATGTGTAGAGCCGGTGGAATTGATAGTGCACAGTGTGTGCCGGCGGACGATGTGGTTATAGGGTTGTGGCGGAGACTACATACCCCGTGCCGCCTGCCACCCCCACCCCCTTGGGCTCCCTCCCTCCCTCCCTCCCTCCCTCCCTGTCTCTCTCTCCCTCTCTCTCTCTGGGGCCGGAGCACAGGCCTCTCCAGGGAAGCTCGCTGTCTTCTTCCCAGCTTGAGGGAGCCCTCTGTGGGCCCAGTGCAGGCCGAGACACGGTAGTAAAAGCCTGGCCTAAAGGCTCTTGTGCCTTGTTTCACTGTCCCGGAGCTCAAGCACATTGCACTTTTAGCATTATCTTCATTTATTTTTATTTATTGTACTATCGGGGTATAACCCATTTGACCATTTCCCTATATTCAATTTATTATAGAAGTGGTTCATTTTCCTTCCCATATTACTATAATAATAATGCCTATCATAATTATCGTTAACATTATTATTGGTAGTAGGTAGTATTACTATTGGTAGTATGACAGCGGTGATGTGGATGAAGTCTAAGTGTGGGTCAGACCTTCCCCTGTTCGTCCCACCCTTTGTCCTGTACCCGTCTTGTGTTCATACCCCCTCTCTGCCCTCTCCCTGGCGCTCCCGCGATGTTTGTATTTTTGTGTGCGAGGATCCCTCTGCTGTGGAGACAGAAGGGTAAAGGGAAAAAGCTGTGGGGAGGAAAATAAACACAATCACCTCTTGTGTGCCGTTGGGTTGAGCGTAAATTAGGTTAGCAGGGGCAGCGGATCCTGTTACAGCTTATTGTTTTGAATATGCAAGCCAGCGCGGACTGGACCAGTTATTCCAGTTGTTACAAATGAAAAGATAATAGCGTACGTGTCAGTTGTGTCATTAACGGAGACAGGCTGGGGCCCGATATCTTCCGATTTGAAGAAGTAAAAAAAAAATGGGGTGGAGGGGGGCGGGGGTAAGAACTGTTGTACGCAGGTGTGCTGTAACTGGTGTGTGCTCCCCAGACTCTTGCCTCCAGTCTTTGCCCCTCGCTGATACCCCAAACTGCCAGCAATCTTTTTGTCTTCTTTTTTTTTTTCCTTTCCGCACTGCTGCTCTTTTATCTCCTGGAAGTGAAGTTGGCAGGAATTCTGTGGTTTGCTGCTCCATAATATGTTATCGTGTTAACAGTCAGTAAATCATTGTGGTTGTGTAAAATTTACATTAAGGGAGGTGTGTGTTCTCATCACATTTTCTTCTGAGGGGGTGGAGGAGGAGGTGGAGCAGGAGGAGGAGGTGGTGGATGTTTTAAAGAAGACTGCTCTTAGCTATTTAGGTTTCTCACTCAAATGTTTTCACTTCTGTTCAGATACATTTTTGACCCACCCATCTGCACCACTGCTACCATCATCTCACGTGCACACACACACACACACACACACACACACACACACGGAACAACTTTAGGCAGACTCACTGGGTAGTATCTGTGACACGTCTTCTAAAATGTAAAACAAAGCAGACATGTTTTGTTTTGTAATCTGTCTGAACTTGAGCAGGAGTGCAAAAAAAAGAGAAAAAAAAAAAAAAAAAAAAAACCCCAACGGAAAACACACACCTGTACGGACTGATTTATGCAGGAATAATAGGGAAATAAACTGGCCATTCTGAGCTGATATGTCTGCCAACATAATGAAGTCTGAATGGGAGTAGGTTTACTCTACGAACGAGTGGGGACAAAAAGACACAATGCGAGGCAGGAATTAACCTTGTAGACAATAAGCGGCTAGACCACGTTTCATTTGAGTCAGGTAATGGCTAAGGAACTGTGGAGGACCCACCGCCTTTGTTGCCTCTCTCCTCTATGTTCCACGGTTGTTAGACTGAAAAATGAATGTGTTTACTTCGGCCAGTGCTTAACCTAAAGGTCTCATGAACACGGACACCTTTGTCTGTGCTCACGTTGAGATGTTTGGCCTGTCTGAGTTTTTTTTGCCAACGAACCTGCTCAGAAAACCGAACTTGACCTTGAATAGACATTTTTGTCTGATGTAAAAGTCGGATTGGAGAATGTAACCTTCATCCGACATGAGCGCGTTTAATAACTGAGCTACATTTACATAAACACTGCATGCAGCTTTTGTCACACTACATTTTTGAAACATTGTATTCACTCAGCCTGTTGGCAAAATTTAATTAAAATTGTATTCAATTCTTAATTTAATAAAGATAGATTCATGAATGAGTGAATTACACACAAACACATATATATATACACACATATACACACATCCATATATAGTATGACTATGGATAAATGGCTATTAATTGCAAAACATTTAATTACTGAAAGAACCTCTAAAATATTTCTATAAGCCCCACATTGTCATCATTCACCCACATCAGATGTATTTGTGGCGTTTTTTATGGTGCTCGGGACTCAAGGCCGATCCCGATTGGTTGGTTGCGTACGCTGTGGTGTAAGGCTGTGGGGCCGTCGCTCTGCGTCCGAGTGTTCGGTGGGCCGCCCCGTTCCACAGTGGGGTCAGACAGCGTTGGCGCTGCTGTGCGAGCAGACGGTGCGGGTGGGTGTGGGCGAAAGTGATGCGGCCCGGGAGGAGCTGGTGGCGGTGGTGAGCGGGGTGGGGTGCTGGCCCTCGGAGGCTGCCCAACTGAACTATAGAGCACCCTCTGCAACCCCCCAGGACCTCCGAGCCACGCATTCTGCCCTCCATGCTGATGCTTACCATCACAAAGAGGCAAATGCATAAAACATGGAAGGGGGGGGGGCAAAGAGACGGAGTCGGCTGAAGGGGCGGGGGGGTGGACAGAGACGGAGTCGGCCGAGGTCGCTTTTCTTTTTCGGCCACTGAGCTGTGGAACAATGCGTGGGGCCCCCCCGGCCCGGGACTTTGATGCAATCCCTTTTTTCTCTTTTTCTTTCGTTCTTTCGCTCTTATTTTTCTATTTCCATTCTTATTTTTCTTATTCGTCTTTTTTTATTTATGTAAATGTTTTACCTTTTTTTTAAACCTTTTTTTCCTTCTTCTTTGTTTTAATACCGCAGCTGTCGATAATATATATCATTTTTTATTATGGGCGGCAGGTTTAAAAATTCAGGAAGTAAGGTTCCCTGTGCAGGAGTGGTGTCGTGTGGAGCGGGGCTTTGCGGCCGACGAACGCACTCACACACACACACACACACACACACACACACACACACACACACACATACACACACACCTGTCTGTGAACCGAACCTCCCTTTATTCAAACACCGCACCCTTACCTCTGTTCTGTTTGATGGGAAGGAGATAGAGGGGTTGTCCATAACATTCCTTTATTTCACAAATTGATTGATTGTCTCGTCGGCTGCTTTATTTGCTTAAAGCCTGTTCTTGAGTAGGCTTGAACTGTGCCTACTGAATTGTGTTTTTCAGTCATGTGTATGTTTAACAGGTCAATTATATACAAATGATCAGCGATATTTAAGATTTGTTGATATTTATCTTTATATCTTTTTGCTGTTATTTATGGCACAACATTATATTTGTAATTTAATTAGTCTTATTACAAAAAAGTCATACAAGCTGTGCAGTTAGAGAGATGTACATTTGGATTAATTTAGTATTTAAATATTCTGTGGCTCCCAATATGGAATATTGAAATAATTTAACACCACTTTCCCCCCCGAGCCCTGTGTGAAACGTCATTTTTTAAATGACGACTCACACCAAAGAGAGAGGCCTATGCATTCGCTCTCAGATTTTGGCAGGGAAATTAATCATATCAATGAATTAACTAACTAATTTCATGCAGGGCTCTCGAAAATTCATGAACATTGATGAGAAAGAATAAAACTTGGAATCTTTCATCGCTTTTTGTTAATTAACAAGCATTTAAACATTGATCCAAGTAATCGCTTGGTGATCTCAGTCAATTATCAGAATATTTGGTGTGCAAATCCTTGGTTATGCAAAATGCACTTCTTCCTGGTTTGTAGCTGGTCAGTATGTGCCAGTGTTGTGATTTTGCTACTAGTGTAGGAGTGGCTATTTTCTCCCCTTAGGGAGCATGTCTTGTACAGAAATCCAGTACATCCTGACGACTGGCAACAAGCAGCCTTTACCACCCCCTGCCCCCTACAAAAATCAACAAGAGCGAGGCAGGTGGGAGAGTGTGTGTGAGTGTGTGTATGTATGCGCACGTGTGTGTCTGTGTGCACGTGTGTCTTTGCCTGTGTTTGTGAGCTTGGTTGGAATTGTGTGTGTGTGTGTGTGTGTGTGTGTGTGTGTGTGTGTGCGCGTGCGCACATGTCTTTGTGAGCCTGCATTCGTGAGCCTGATCAGACCCTTTTTACGCGTGCGGGCATGCGTGCGCGTGTGTGTGTGTGTGTTTGATTGAGAGAACGAGTAGCTTATCGGCGCTGATGGCCTACATTTGTCAGTCAGTGGGCCGCTGCTGGTCAGTCAGCCAGGGCGTGAGGACAGATGATGGGCCTGTGTTCGCCAGGGAGGGCTGCCGTCTCCTCAGACGGAGAATCCGCTGGTCTGCCGTGGAGCACCGTGAGCTCACTGCACACAGCTGATCACCATGCCGGGCTGGGAACGTGTTACCCTGTTTGTGTTTCACTCTGCTCTAGCAGGCCATGCCTTATCGTGTGTCCATGTGTGCATGCATTTTTGTGTGTGGGCATGTAGGCAGCTTAAATAATTGCTTATATCATAAAATAAAAAAGAATATGTAGAATCTCTTTTTAATGATTTGATTACTGTCAGATAAAGACAATACGTGTATTTGATAGATTAGCCTTTGTGTATACATGTTGAGGTGTTTACCTTTTTTATTTTATTTGGTCATTATTAGGGATTGAATGTAATTCATTTTTATGTTTATTTGATGGATTAATTTAGTAAGAGATTCATTCTGTGTGGTTTTTATATTCATAATGATATATTACAAATTGCATTTGGCTTTTTAATTCAGGTAAATTAACATTGGTTTTTGCTTTGTAGATCATGATATATGGAATTATTTTTTTGGGGGAATGAATTTTCTCCAGGGGTTAGAGAGAGAGAAAGAGGCAAGTAAAAAGGGAAGGAAAATATACAGACAGACAGACCGACAGACAAAGAGAGCAGGGAGAGAGACGGAGAGAGATGGAGAAAGAAGGGCAGAGCGCAGGTAGGCTGTCGGGGCTCAGTGTGCCGTAATCAGGCCCCTTCTCACAGACACGGCTCCTTCATGTGCTCCTCTTCCCTGGCGACGGCTCCACACATGGACATTTCGCACAGCGCTGTGGGACATTGGAGCTTTGGGGCTTTAGTCCTCAGTGCTTGTGTGTGTGTGTGTGCGCCTGTGTGTGTGTGAGTGAGAGAGAGAGAGAGAGAGGGGAAAGGGAAAGGGAAAGAAAGAGGAAGGATGGCGTCATGGCGCTTTTGCGATCGGCCTCAACTGACCCGTTCCCCCTCAAGAGGGTCGCCCGGCGCTCAGTACCCCCCTCGCTCGGCATGGCGGTGTCGGCGGGGAAGGGGTTAAGAGCCGAGGCTCGCCCTCTTTGTCTCGGCGGCCCTCTTTGCCATTGTTACGATGGAATTGAGCTCGGTGCACCTCACTTGACCACAGCAAAGTAATAAAATGGCCTCTAAGTGCCGTCGCTTTCCCCCACTCTCTCATGTCGGCTTTGCGCTCCAGCGTCTGTGCGTTTCTGCCCGCGCAGTTTGTGTTTGTGTTCACGTCGACCAGCGTGTTTCACTCCGCCATGGGTTTTTTAATGCATTTATGAATTCTTTCAGTGCACTCTGAGAGTAAACGGTCATATAGATTCATATTAAACATATATTTTTTCATTTCCTGCTGCGTGTCCTTTTGCTTATTGTTAACATTTTGGTTGCACGCTGTAAAAAGAAAACAAGGTAAAAATATCTTGGTAATGCAAGATTATTTGATAATTGGTCCATATTGTTTTGAATAAATACATTTGTAATAAATACAAAACATAAGGATCTGATGTGTGGGTTCGTGTTATGGTGTGGTGGTGGTGGTGCTGACATTAATTCAGTGAGTAAAATGAAGCATATGCAGCCATTGCTTGGTTAAATAGAATAATTGAGAACTAATTTATTGTTTTATGGAATGTGAAAGATTTTATTCACGCTTCATTTACTCCTGCATATTCTTAAACAAATAATACAATACAGATAAGAGCGCCAAGAAGCAGTAGGTGTCACATCTCGGTGTGGCCTGAGAGAGCTGTTCTATTGAATGTGTTCCCTAAAATTGCACAGTCTAGTTTCACTCAGTTTCCTGGCACACCACCGTGGTGTTAGTGAAAACTACGGCCAAACCCTGGTACTCTCTCACCATCTGTAATTGTTAGCTTCTCTGTTGCTACTGCTGCCATTTTGGCTCTTCATGGTTTGTAGGCCCTGTATTGTACTCCACTACGCATTACACAAACCTGGAAAGGACATTGAATAAAAAAACAATTTATTTATATTTTCTTTAAGAATCAGTTTTATCTTTTTTTTGTATGTTTTTTTTTTTGTTCAGTGGCTCAGTAAGTTCAACTTTTATTGTGGATAACAATCAGACATTTTGTCAATCCCTTGTTTACCAGTCGGCACAGACTGTCTGAGCTTGTGTTGCTTATAACTACTACAGTTATTGTTATTATTATTATTGTAAAACATGTAGTAGTAGTTGTAGCAGCGGAGTAGTTGATCAGCAGTTATTGCAGTGATGATTGTTTTCATTAGGTTGTCCTCTTCTTCCAGACATTATAATTAAATGGGGGAAGAAAAATAACACTGGGCCTCTTCTTTTCCCCTTCACATCAGCATTGGCTTTAATGAGCAGAGGGAAAGACTGTGCTGATTGGTCTCCAGTTGTCTGGAGTCCAGTCTGAGCCTGCTGATTGGCTGTGGCACATGGCTTCCATGTAATTGGCACCTTACAAACCCCCCTCTTGGGTGTAACCTGTTTATACCAGGTGTCCTACAGGCTATATTAAGTGTTTCCGTAAGACTCCAATTAAAAAAAGAACTTCCTCACAGCCAAATTATATCTACTGAAGGGCGCCTGTCCTGACAGTTGCTCCCAAGAATATAAATCCTTGTTTTCCCCTCGTTAATCTGCCTAATAACACAGCGCCAAAGTCTAGTAGTAAATCGAATGCTGAACGCCGGGCAACCACACAGAAATGGGGCAGAAGCGACGTGGATACGAGCGTGGTCTCCAGGGGATTATGGGGAGACACTGACCCCGAATCAGCCAAGGCTTGGTTCCACAAAAGAGTTCGATAAGGACTGAGCATGCTGATCTTGGGTCAGGTGTGTGGGTTGTAGGTCTTTATTCTGTGCCCCTCTATCTTACCTCGGCATTTTACGCTTGTGTTAGAGGCAGCATTAGGTTTCACGCGTGCAGACTGCTCCCACTCACGTATAATCTGGATATCGGCCGGCTCACTTACTCCCGTGCTGGGAATGGCGCAGAGTGTGAGGTTCAGAGGTCAGAGATCAGGGGTCAGGGTGTGGAATAAGCAGCAGCAGCAGCATCATAGGCTTATGTGACCGTGGCAGTATGGATTCAACAGTTTTTTTTTTTGATTCACACTACTTAGATAAGTTACATAAGTATTTTGTATTTAGTATTTTTCTTATTTACCTTATCATCATTTTACAAAATGGTCAAAATATGGACAGGTGTTTACATTTTTAACAGTTCTGTGCGAATATTTTTATTGTCTAAGACTAAATTCACAACAGTGTGAAGTAATTGCACCAGACAAAGTGCTTTTGTTACTTCAAAAGTTACCGCTGCGTGAGTTTTTGGAGATATGCAGGAGCGATATTTAGTTTTTTGTTGGTCTTATCACATGCGTCTGCCACTTCATGTTTTCCTCTTTTTGTTTGTACACAGCAGGTCTTAGTGAGGCTGGGGGAAACTGTTTGTAGGAGTCTCTTTCTTTGCGTGCGTCTACCTTTCTCTGTCACTCTTTCTCTATCTCTCTCCACCTCTTGTCTTGTCCTCCTCTTCTTTTTTCTCTCGCTCTCTCTCTTTCTCTCTCCTTCCCTCTGTCTCAGTGGACGGCTCAGGGGTAGATTATTAGCATGCTGGTTGAGCAGTTGCCTGCGTTTGCCCATTTGAATGAGCCATTCCTGGTGCCCAAACATCCTGATTCATGGATGTGTTGGCTGGCAGCACCAGAATCGCGTGAAACTCAAGCGATGTTGGGGAAGGTCCATAAGTTGGTCCATGAATAAATAAATGGTTTGTAACCTGTAAGGGTAGAAGGGTAGTTTTTGTTTCTGAGATACAGAAAAGAGGGGTCGGTCCTCCTCTACTCCCCAGAGAGCCTGATTTCTGGCCTTTTGGTGACTCTGACTGTGTTTATACTGCAGAGATACGGTAGAATTGAGGAGGAGGGGGAGAGGTGTTTTGCAGGCACAAGTTTCATCACTTCCTTCCTTCCTGTAGATTTTTATGAATCATTACTGTCACATCCCTTGTGAGGGCAAAAAAAGGAAAGGAGCAAAGCTCAAGAAAGTATACAAACTAATGCACCAGTGGAATAATGACACGCACCCCTAGGGCCAATGGAAGTATAACAGATTTAAGACACTTACCAAATAAAACCTATTATGTATATAATAAACTATGCATGGTGTATATATTACAAATCACAGCTATTGCAAAATGACTCACTTTGGACAACCAACAAGTGGAAAGCCTGGTTCTCCATGTGTCTGGTTCCTGCATCGCCCTGTCTTTCAGTATACAATAAACAACCCTGTGTGCTGTGGCCATGGTCTGGAGAACACACACACACACACACACATTTCTCACACTCCTTTGACCTCTGGCTTCCTCGGGGCAATCCGTGTGTGTGTGTGTGTGTGTGTGTGTGTGTGTGTGTGTGTGTGTGTGCAATTGTACCTGTATGAGTGCATATGCCTGTGTGCATTTATGTTTGTGCGTGTGCGTGCGTGCGTGTACGTGCGTGAGTGCATATGCCTGTGTGCATTTATGTTTGTGTGTGTGTGTGTGTGTGTGTGCGCGTGTGTGTGTGTGTGTGTGTGTGTGTGTGTGTGTGTGTGCGTGTGCGTGTCTGTTTACCTCTGGTTCTTCCCCTCCAGAAGTGCGCTGCTCACAGAAGCTCCTTTCCAGCCTTCACGGAATGTACTTTCTGTTCCCGTTTGTCATGGGTGTAGCCCTGTTACCATCTGCTCGTTTTGAAACTTACTGAAATGTCACCCCAGATCATATAATGACATCAAATTATATAAGGAACATGGTCATAGTAACAGACTGGAGCATTGGCTATGTGGACATGACACTGGGCCTCAGCCCTGCTGTGAGGCAGGCGCCTTTCGGAGATAAATAATTCCATCTTTTAAGGAATGTTTTAAGGAAGCTTGAATGTATTGTCCCCAGTGGTTTATTTTTACATTCATTTTTTGTGACTACATTTTGCTCTTCAGGACTGACGTTTTAGAAAGAAAGAAAAAAATGTCAAAAGCATGTAGGGCCTTTCAGTGATCTACCTTTCAGGTGAGTCAGAACCGTATTCAAAGGCAGTGGGGGATAATGACGATACGGGCTATATTTGCGTCATTGAGCCCTTTTGCATCTGTCCACTTCAGCTGCGTGTCCGTAAACCTGCAGTTGAAAAGCAGGATGCCAACGCAGCAAGGCATGCCATTAAAATAACCACCAGGGCCACACAGTGCCTTTTAAACAGCCAAACAATGCCAGCGCAGCACAAACCCGTCTGGTGGCCCATGCTAATTTTACCCCCACAAGTCACAGAGCCCCTAAACTAAAGGTGACCTATGCTAGTTCACGTTCGATAGCTGCAGTTGTTGCATTGCGTGCCCCCCACGTGTGATTCGCTTTCAAAGGGAACCAGCTTGGGTGATGGCGACGCACACAGAGAGAGTGGAGATCGTAAACTCAGAAGGAGCTTGTCTTTCTCCACTCCCTTGCCTGCACCGGTATTCCAGCAAGCCTGGGAAGTGACTGCTGACCGGTGCTGACCTGCTCGTGACGCCGGCTCACTGGTGCTGCAACAGGAAGTCAGACTGGCTCTTGCACAAGTTTTGTTGAGAAACAGGAACTTTGTACCCAGAGCCTCGTGGCGCTGTGCCAAGGAGGGGGGTTAGCAGCCGGCTGTGCGAGTGTAGGAGGAGGAGGAGGGAGGGAGGAGGGGTGGTCCCCGTTTACGCGGGGACCCCCCGGGTGGGCAGAGGTGGGGCCGACGTCTCTGATGAGCACTGCTCGTGTCGGCTTGTTTAGCACTTGCTCGTGCTGGCATTTACATGCAAATGCACATGGCCAATCGCCCGGTTAATTACAGCGGGGCCATTGTATCAGTGCCAGCGCGGAATGGCGAGGGTGTTTTGAACAACTTGGA